>VDFB02270651.1:725633127-725864231 GCA_007258455.2 Sequoia sempervirens | reverse complement strand
GAGTATTTTGTCAAGACTCCTCCAAGATCGTCTGATATCTCTCCCTCGAAGAACACAAAAGAAATTTTACTACAAGAGTTTGAACATTTTGTGCATATCATAGATTTCATGGTCATTCTATAAATGAATGCAAGGCTTTAAGTGATAAAATTCAACATCTTAAGGAGTATGGTGCTCTCCCTTATGAGGGAGTACCTCATTCCTCTAAGTGATACTGATTTTCACTCTAGAATGCTTTTCATCAATCATCTCAACTCATCCTTGTCCTGCACTAAGTGGGGGCAAGGGGTTAGGTAGCCTTATCCTCGTATGTCACTTATTTTCTCTTTTGGCTAGTTAACTACCTTTCATGTATATATAGGAGAAAGCTTGGGATGTGGATGACATGCGTTAAGTTCACTTACATATGACATAATTATTCATGATGTAATCTAATTCACAAACATATGACTTGGCATAGGGATTTCTTAATAAGCTCTCATGTCTTCTTCTACTTTAAATAAATTTATCACAATAATGGTGTTAGCAACCACTTTAAAGTTGGGGCATACATCGACACTCATGTTTCACTATGCGTTTCTCTTTCTTCCTATGATACATCATTTTCTTGGTAGTGTCATTGGGTTTTATTTCCTCCAACAATGTGATATTTCATTGAATTTTTCTCTCTTGGAGGCATTAGGCATGATGTTCCTGAACCAAAGATTTTAAGGGTGGTGGAATCCTAACGTTCTCTTTTACTCAATTAGGGTCATTCACCTAATTGAAAGAGATAGATCTCACACCTAAAATCTAGGTGGTTCACTCAATCTAATGTATGTATGATTAAATTATTCCTAAATGAGATTATCTAGATGCAATAAATATGATAAAATGGATTTATTATTGAATGGAAACTAAAGAAAAACAACTTGTTTGAAAACACATTGTGTAATGCAAAAACACCTAGAAATGAATGCAAAACTGAAATAGAAATGGATGAAACTGAAAGTGTGCACCTGAGATATGGAAGGAGGCTGGAAATGACATTTGAAATGCTACTAATGCTAGAAATTTGGCCTACTGGGACTCATTCACCATTTTGGGCGAATTAGTCCTAGTTTCGTAAAACTGACCTAGAACCCATTTCAAACAAAAGGGTATCTAGAAATGCATAAAACCTTTTTCAAGCATAGAAATGGGACTCATTCACCATTGATGGTGAATTAGTAGAATTTTGAATTTTCAAAGATCCAAAAGTGGAAACAAGAACTCTCAGTCTGTACTTTGGCTTTCTACAGGTATTCGCTTTCAAAACTCTGATTTCTGAACTTGAAAGTGAGGTTTTGTTGATATTTTGACTTGTTAAATGAAGAGAAGACTTAAAGAACTCTGCAATGCAATATTCAATGATTTCTAAGCCTCCAAGATGTCTAAATCTGCAAACACACAAGACAAGAGAGAGAAATGGTGAATGTTAGGGCATGGGGGTTTGCCTTAGTCAAACCCCTTTTAGGTGACTAAACCAAAATAGAGAAAGAATGTAATGAAACATGCAATAATGGAGTTGATTACCTTGCAATGATGTTTGATATTGAATGTATGCAAAAAAACATGAAGAATTTTCCCTTGAATGTCTAAAAATTGATATCTTAATGAATTGAAATGATGAAACCCTCACTTGCTTGACTTGAGATGGAAGAATGATGGATCAATAATGAATAATGGCTATGATTAGGGTTTAGAGAGTTGATTTTATTGTAAATTGAACTTATTTTCTTGTTGATTAGATCCCTAAGGCCGACATGTAAAAATAATAAACTTAAATTTTAGTTTTTCCCACTTAAAGGTAAAAAATGGGCCAAATGGGACTCATTCACCACCCATGGTGAATGGATCCCACTTGGATGGGACTAATTCACCATGGGTGGTGAATGGGTTCCATAGGGGCCATTTTTCCAACTAAGATGCTAGGAAGTTACAAAAAGGTTTATATGGTGACTTTGTTGGTTATTTGATCATTTTAAGCCTTAAGATGCACAATGTGGGTTAATAGGGTCCTATTAGTGATGATGCAAAGGTCAACTGGGGATTGGGACATGGAATTCAATGTGAAACTATGATTAAATCCACTTTACAACACTAAAATGAGGTCCACAGCCTAGGAAGGCACAAGAACCAATGTGAATATGTAGGACACATTACAACACTAGTTTAACATTAAGTTTAATTCAAAAAATTCTAGATTGATGTGATAATGTATTTAAATAAATAAATTTTATAATGTTGAATTAGGGGAAATGGGTTCATTAAGTCTAGAAAAGTGTGAAAGTACTTTACAACACTTTACAACATCTTTACAAGACATCGTTAAAAGCATCTTATTCCATTTGTAAAGGTCCAAGACCTAGTGTGGATATATAAAATGCCTCACAACACATGAATCAAGGCCTTATTAAGTCCAATTTATCATCTATTATTCCCATGTCAAACAAGAGGTCCATTTTTCTACACCACATTTAGCCCCCACTTTAGTGGGAGCATGAACTTGCTTCAAACTCACACTAAAGTAGACATTCAAGAAAGATCTGAGTGCACAGATGCAAATTTAGGAAAGAATGATAAAGATCAAAGGAGGCAATCAAGCCCCCAGGCTCTAAGATCCTAAGTGGAAGCAACAAGATACATAATCATGCAATAGAAAGAATGAAGAATAGGGTGGAAAATATGCACTCACTTTTGGGACATAAAACTTTAGGTCATCCATGGGGTGAGTGACCCCACAAAAGTAATTTGAAAAATAAAAAGGTGGATCAAGCTTTGACCATTTTTCCAACTAGTTGTGGATCAGATCTAGGCTTTTTTTCTAAAAATAAATTGCATGTACTCACTCTGGGGTGACGAAACTCTTGGTTGTCCACTGGGTGAGAAATCCCAAACGATAAAACATACACTAGTTGTTGTGCACATAGGTGGATATGGGGAAATTTGTGCCTCAAAATGGGCTTCCTCCTCATCCATACCAAATTTACACCTCTTGATAACTTTGATAAGGTTCCACAAAGGAAAATTTTGGTTTGAGCTCAATGAGGCAAGCAAAACTTTGTATGCTTGACACTCATAGACATTGTTAATGTAGAATAGTGTAAGGATTGTTCAAAGGGATTTTGCTTAGTTCATGCAATGTCTCATCTTAGGGAACATCATGCCAAATGTCTCCAATAGAGGATAAGTGAAAATGGTTTATTCTTGTTTCCAAGAGAGGACAAGTGCAAGGTCTCATCCTGGGAAACATTGTACCTAATGCTTCCAAGAGAGGAAATCACAAGAAAAAGAAAATCACACAATGAAATGTGAGTGGTGATGTATGCCCACACTTTAAAGAAATTGTGAACACCAGTACTATGAGCAATTGCTTTAAAGTAGAATAAGAGGACATGAGAGCTTACTCAGAAATCCCTACGCCAAGTCATATGTTTCTGCTAAGCTACATCATGAAAAGGGTAGTATGTCATATGTGATCCAACTTAAGGAATGTCCTCCACATCCCAAGATTGCTCTTATGTATTCATGAAAGGTTAATGACTAGCTAAATGAGGCAACCATAAGTGACATACAAGGGCAAGGCTACATAACCCCTTGCCCCCACTGAGTGCAAGACAAAGGTGAGTCAAAACAATTGATGAAATGTACAGACGAGAGTGAAAATCGGTATCAATTAGAGGAATTAGGTGCCCCCACAAAGGGAAGCATGCCAAACTCCTGCAAATGTTGGATTTTATGAATCAAAGCTTTACATTCATTAGTGGAATGACCATGAACTCTATGATAGGCACATAATGAAATGTTTGAATAGAATTTCTTACTAGTTTTGAGAGGGAGGGTGATGAAGCGGTCTTAGAGGAGTCTCAACAAGATACCCTCTTGATCAATGATACAAGGTGGTATTGTGTTTTACGAAAAATATATATCTTGCTTAGTAGTAGATTTCATACATACAGGAGGCTCTTGAGATTGCGATATTTTGTTTTCTCCATTATAGGAGGGTAGAAAATCTAACATATTCAAATCATGAACTTTGTGCGAGATGACATTTACATTAAGCAAAGGTGTAGTTTTTTGTTTGATGTTTGGGAAAGGATGATGTTCAAGACCACTAGTGTCAAGGAGTTCAAGATGGACAATGGTTAAGGTTGATATAGGAGTATGTTGTGTGATAGTGTTGACGTTGATGGAAGGCTTGGCAATTTCTATCAAAGGGAAATAACCAAGACCATGAGTTATTTGTTGTGTGTGAGGATTGATGGAGACATAGATACCTTTTTAACTAGCACTACATCCTTTTCCACTATATCCAAGGTGTTTCATGAGTTCATAACCTTTTCCATAAATCTTTTTCATTGTGTTTAGATAGGGTGGTTGTTGTGTATTTTGTGTCTTTGTCTAAAGTGGTTGAGGTGGATGCTTTCGAAAGGTTGCTTGTATTTTGTGTGGACATTAATGTTGTATCTTTGGAATTATTTGAATATTTGTGTATGAATTTTTACTCACCCATGAAGTCATGTTCAAAATTCAAGGAACCCCAATCATCGACAAATAGCTTCATGTGTTGTGAAAGTGGTTGTTCTTCATCATTTTGTTGAATGAGATCCACTTGTGTAGGTCATGTTGATGTGTTTAAGGATTTAGATTTGTTTTTCTCAAGTTTCAAGACACTTTCAAGTCCAAGATCAGTGTCAAGTGTGTGAAATGTGTTGTTGTAGATGTATTTTATTTTACGATGAAGAGTGGAAGGCACACCTTTCATTGCAGGAATCCACTGTCTGCCTAAGATAAGATTGCATGAAAGTTCATAAGGCATAACATGGATTGGTGTATTCAAGGTGACCACTCCAATGGTAAGAGGCATAATGATTACCCCTAGTGGTTTCTTTTTGACATTGCCAAATACCTTAATAGAGAAAGAATCAGTTCAAATGGTTGATTTATCAATGCTAAGCCTATCCAAAAGGCTCACACTACACACATTAAGAGAAGAACCAATATCAACAAGATTTCTCTTTATCCCTTTTGTTTTGTATTGAGCGATGATTATGAAAGGATCATTTTGATTTTACACATCCAAAGAGGGGAGTTCACTTTGGTAGAAAACAATGTCAACATTTTGGCATTGAATCATTGTTGCAATATCAGTTGGTGGCACATTAGAAGGGACAGGAACTTGTTGTAGGGCTGTTTGGATCATGTTGTGATAGTGAGGGGAGGCTTGAATAAGGTCCCACAATGATATCTTAGGAGGAGTATTCTTAAGTTTCTCAACAAGATCATACTCCTTGCGACCTAGGAAGAAAGGGTTAGGGGGGATAGGATTAGGTAATGGTAATGGTGGCAGGGTTGGTTGTTGTAGTTGTGGATTATTTTGAGTGTTATATGTATGAGAAATGGTATTATAATCAACGTGACACATTAGTTTGAGGAGGATAAAGGATAAGTTTAGGTTTATTTTGAGTTTGTTGTTTGTGTGAAGGTGGGTAGAGAATAAGTGGGTTGTTAGGATGTCCCACGAGGTATGTATGAGGTCCATTGATTGAGGGGGATCTAATGAACATTTGCATATTCATAACCTCATCAATTTGGGTTTGATGTATCTCTAATGAAGGGAAATCTAAAATTTCCTTTTTATTGGAGGAAGACATATTATTATTGTTTTCATTTTCTTGCATCATGATATTCTCCCTAGGAGGAGAGTTTTTAGGAGAAAAACAAGCCACGTGCGCTTGAAAAGTAGGGCTTGGGTATTTCATGATAACTTCGTCACCAATGGGTATGTGCAAGATCATCATGGAAAAAACAGGCCCTTAAGTGGCAAAAAATTTAGAAAACTTAGAGTTAGGAAACATGACTTAAATATTTGAATAAGTTATCTATATCATTTCAAAAATATGTAAGAATAGAATCTGTAGAAAATTGATTGTAGTTTCTAAACTACTAGGGTTTTTTATTTATTTTAAATCTATTTGGTGAAAATTTGAAATTTCAATGTAGTAGTACTTAAATTTCAGGGAAAAAATAAGCAGGTGTCTATCTGACCACCCTAACCACAATAAAATGATAATATTTTTTTATAATATTTTCACCAACCTATCCTCTTTACATCAAGGAGGGATATTAGGAGACAGACAAGTGTAATTTTCAAGGTTATGAAGACTAGGTAAGGTGATGTTTATAAATGTATCTATGATTTCAACCTCTTTTTGTCTAACATCTTCCAAATGGGAATGAGGAGATGGACAATCAAGACTCTCAATGCTTGTAGCTTCCTTCACCAAGATACCTTTGTCACTAATAGGAGAGGTATCGGGGAAAGAACAAGTATGATTGTTATAATTGTCTACACTACCATTCTCACCAATGGAAAATGTAAGGTTAAGGATTGTGTCAATGGTTTGATCATGTTTCTTAGATTCCTCATTGTGGTAATCAAAATTGAACTCATAAGAGGGAATGTTGTACTTATACAATCCACTATTACCGAAATCAAAGCCACATAGATTTTGAAAGAAAACATGTTATGATTAAAAAGGAAAGAAAGTACAATGCAATGACTTAAAAATGAATGCAATTTTTAGTTTTTAAGTAAGCTAATTTTCTATTTACACAATGCAAAAATCTAAAAATGAAACGTTGTGAATGCAAAAGTGAAATTAAATAATGCATGAAATGAGCGATTTTAAGCTAGATGTAATGAAATGCATGATATAGAAACTTAGCTAACTAATACAAGTAGGTAAAGGAACCAAATAGAAGCTGAAAAATAGGGTTTTCAGTTCTGTAAAGGGCAGTTTTAAGAGTGAAAAGGAACTGATTCGCCCAAGGCAGCGAATGAGTCCCAGTATGGACTTTTTTCAAAATTTTCAAAAAAAATTGTGTGATTTTGATGTATTCTGAGTCCTATTGTGCAGACCTAAGTAAAAAATGGTAGAATTTCAGAAAATTTACATGAATTTAGATGCCAAAAATGCAACCTAAATGCACTTTTTATGAATGCAAAATTTGAAACCTAGCATGAAAATGAATTAATGCAAATCCTAATGCAAGGTTAATGCAAGCCTAGATCTATGATGAAGGACTCCAAAATCAGATAATAAATTGTTCAAAAAGTAGGCTTACTAAAATGTAACAAATATTTTAAGGGTGGTGGAATGCTAAGGTTCTCTTTTACTCAATTAGGGTCTTTCACAGGTAATGGAAAGAGATAGATCTCACACCTAAAATTTGGGTGGTTCACTCAATCTAATGTACATGTATGATTAAATTATGCCTAAATGAAATTATCTAGATGCAATAAACTGATAAAATGGATTTATTATTGAATGGAAACTAAAGAAAAGCAACTTGTTTGAAAACACATTGTATAATACAAAAACACCTAGAAATGAATGCAAAATTGAAATAGAAATGGATGAAAATGAAAGTGTACACCTGAGATATGGAAGGAGGCTGGAAATTACATTTGAAATGCTACTAATGCTATAAATTTAGCCTACTAGGACTCATTCGCCATTCTGGACGAATTAGTCCTAGTTCTATAAAACTGACGTGGAACCCGTTTCAGACAAAACAGTATCCAGAAATGCAAAAAATCTTGTTCAAGCCTAAAAATGGGACTCATTCTCCACTGATGGTGAATGATTCCACTTTTGAATTTTTGAAGATCCAAAAGTGGAAATAGGAGCTCTTAGTTTGCACTTTGGCTTTCTATAGGTATCTGCTTCTGAAACTCTATTTTCTGAACCTGAAAGTGAGCTTTTGTTGATATTTTGACTTGTTCAATGAAGAGAAGACTTAAACAACTTTTCAATGCAATATTCATTGATTTATAATCCTCCAAGATGTCTAAATTTGCAAACACCCAAGACAAGAGAGAGAAATGATGAATGCTAGGGCATGTGGGTTTTCTTTGGTCAAATCCCTTTTAGGTAATTAAACCAAAATAGAGAAAGAATGTAATGAAACATGCAATAATGGATTTTATTACCTTTCCATGATGTTTGATCTTGAATTTTTGCAACAAAACATGAAGAATCTTCCATTGAATGTCTGAAAAATTGACATCTTAATGAATTGAAATGATGAAACCCTAACTTGCTTGATTTGAGAAGGAAGAATGATGGATGAATAATGAATAATTGTTATGATTTAGGGTTTAGAGAGTTGATTTGATAGGAATTTCACCTTATTTCCTATTAATTTTATCCCTAAGGCTAACATGTAAAAATAACAAACTTAAATTTTAGTTTTTCCTGCTCAAAGTCAAAAATTGGCCAAATGTGACTAATTCACCATGGGTGGCAAGTGGGTCCCATAAGGGCCATTTTTTCAGCTAAGATGCTAGGAAGTTAAGAAATAAGGTTTATATGGTGATTTTGTCAGTTATTTGATTAATTTAAGCCTCGAGATGCACAATATGGGTTAATAGGGGCCTATTAGTGATGATGTAAAGGTCAATTGGGGCTTGGTACACATAATTCAATGTGAATGTGTGCTTAAATACAATTTACAACACTAAAATAAGGTCCACATTGCCTAAGAAGGCACAAGAACCAATGTGAAAGTGTAGGACACATTACAACACTAGTTTAACATTAAGTTTAATTCAAAAACCTTCTAGATTGATGTGATAATGTATTTAAATATATTTTATAATGTTGAATTAGGGGAAAATGGGTTCATTAAGTCTAGAAAATCTTGAAATTCCATTACAACACCTTTCCAAGACATCATTAAAAGCCTATTATTCAATTTGTAAGGGTTCAAGACCTAATGCGGATACATAAAATGCCTCAAAACACCTAAATCAAGGCCTTATTAAGTCCAATTTATCATCAATTATTCCCAATTCAAACAAGAGGTCTATTTTTCTATGCCATAGTTCCCTAAGAAGATACCTTGCATGAATTAAGAAAAATCCCTTTGAATGCACCTTACACTATTTGTTGTATGGCCACCTTGCATAACAAACTTTGCATGCCTATGGAGCCATCTTGTTTGTTCATGAGTTCCAAGCATATGAAGCTTTGGTTGCCTCATGAACCTCAAAGTTTCATGTCCTTAGAGCAAGCATGCATTTTCAAAAAAGACAACCTAGATCTTATCCACATCATGTTGGACAAACAGTCGAAGCTCGATCTACCTTTTCTTTCTTATCCTTTCATTTTCATATCTTTGGCATTGTATATTTGTGTATCTTGTTTTTCTTCAAATATTACACCGTGTGTGTCCCTTTGTGTTTATGTCAGTTTAACATAGGATCTTGTATCCTGGGGAGTTGGCCACCCCCTATCGTTTTCATCCTATTCCATCTGCATCGGTACATTTGGACCCCTTTTGAATGTCTACTTTAGTGTGAGTTTGAAGCAAGTTCATCCTCTCACTAAAGTGGGGACTAAATGTAATAATGGAAAAAATATGCCTTTTTCTTTGCTTGATTTGGGAATAATTAATGAAAAATTGGACTTAATATCACCTTGATCTAGTTTTGTAATGTGTTTTACACATTCACATAAGCTCTTGGGCCCTTTTTAAGCTAAATAAGCCTAGCTTTTCCTTAAGTTAGTGTTGTAAAGTGTATTTATTTACACCTTCACATTAAATCTATGAGGCTTGTAAACTAAATGGACCTAATCTAGTGTTGTAATGTGTTGTACACTTTTGCATTAGGTTTAGGACCCTTTTAAGCTAAGAAGACCTATTTATGCCTTAAATTTGATGTTGCAACTTAGTATATTTATTTACACTTTCACATTGAATTTTGAGCCCTCTTGCATTTATGAAATAAATATCATCATTAATAAGCCCCTAAGACCCTATACTATGCATCCCAAGCATATTTCAATCAAAATCCTGACAATATCAATAAATAAACTTAATTTCTTAACATCTTGACATGTTTTCCACCCAAAAAGGCCCTGTGGGACCCATACGCCACCCTTGGCATATGTGTCATATTGGTTTCTTTTCCAGTGCACCTAAGGAATCTCTAAGGGATAGCCAATTCCTATGCTCAAGACCACTGAAATGACTGGCCAGCTAACAAGATCTAGTCAGTAACTGAGATCTTTTGCACTTTAGGCTCTGTAGGGCCAAGGAGGGTGATCCTATTCATGTTCATTTGACTTGTACTTTATATAACACATCACTTTCACAAATTATTTTGAATGGAGGATAATTGTGCAATAATTACTATGAAATTGGCTTGTTTCTAAGTAACTTGCTACCCGTTCATAAAAAATATATCCCTCATGGTAATTAACAAAAATATTGTATAAATATTAATGAATTGTGAAGTAAATTTAAATTTTGACTTTAGGTTGATCATATAACAATTATTTGATCAACCCTTTAGGTGAATCATTATGGAATAGACCAATACCTTATCGGGAAATGGAGTCACATACACAAGAACCGGTAATACAGAAATGACTTTGAAATTTGATGGGTGGACTATCCTCATAACAACTTTGCATTACGGGGCTCACTCTTTCTGAGACATAACTGCTTGATA
Source organism: Sequoia sempervirens (assembly GCA_007258455.2). Taxonomy (NCBI): domain Eukaryota; kingdom Viridiplantae; phylum Streptophyta; class Pinopsida; order Cupressales; family Cupressaceae; genus Sequoia; species Sequoia sempervirens. Next base: position 725,853,688 of record VDFB02270651.1, on the reverse strand, counting down.
GATCCCCTGTGAATAATTGTAAATCTAAGACTCCATTTAAGCATTTAATTGATTACTTGAATCAAAGCAGAAATAGAGACATACATTCAAATAATTGTTCAAAGAAGAATGAAAATATCATTAACATTCCATTCAAAATACACAGAAACTCACATAAGGAGAGAAAATATATCAGAATTATAATTTCATTAATGATTATCATTCAAATCTACATAACAACTTAAGATAATTTGCACAAGTTCTTCCCAAAACTCAAAATAGACTGCCTATTATATTCCTATCATTATACACATGTACACCTGACTCAAAACCTAATCAAAACTTTCACCCCCCTGCAAGTGAGCCTTGAATTCCCTTTTATAGAGTAAGGGAGCAACAAGTTTTAGGCTCAAATGCAACTCAAATTCAAAATTTTCATTTCATCCAAAATTTCTTATGCATTTCAAAATTCACATGTGCTGAATTTGCGAGAATATGGTGCAAATGGGGAAAACCAAAATTGTAATTGGCATCAGAAAAGGGAAATGTAAAGTCCACAAAAATCCCTTTGTCACCATCCACACTACAATGAACCAGGCATCCAAAACACCATGAGGGCACATATTCAACGTCCAACACCAAAATGTGCCATGCATGCAAAAACAAAACTATCACCACAGTAATCATTTTTAACACCAAAATTTATCATCCCACATGGAAATTCTTATCTACTAGCCAAACCATGCTTACCAGTGCCCAAACCACGATATACCCATCCACTTTGAGTCAACACAAGAGGAGGAGAGGAAAGCTCAGCTTTTTCCTTGTTCTTTTCCTTATGCAGCATAGTACCAATCTGCCTACTTAGAGTTTTGACTGCCAGTGGCGAGACAGATATTACTTTCTCACCAGGGAGCAGATTGTGACTCAAGAGTGCAAGGTACTAGGCATAGTTAGATTCAGTCTCTGTCTCATTGTCCGACAAGCTGCTTGTGAGGTCAATGGGTGAATTCTGGCATCCAAAGGAACCACACCCATACCTTATCTTTCTTCCTGCTCCAGTAGTAGATCGCATTGGATTGTTTCCTTTGTCACCAACTTTCTCTGTAGCCACACTCTGAAATTGCAACCTCTGGCTACACCTTGTGGGTGCAAATTTGCACTCACCAACAAGAGTATTAGCCTCCATAGTTGAGGTAGGTTCTGATGTGCCAACACCAGGCTTTCGAGAGCTCAGATGAGAAAACCTCCTTACTGGTTCACTCGTCTTCTTTTCCTAATAACTACTCAAAATTGCCTTGTCTGAATCAAGAAAACTTCTAACCGCTAAGAGTGAATGACACGAATAGCAGATATTCCCTCTATATTTATCATGTGAAGCAATGGCATTCACAATCAATGTTTAGCACACAAGTGTAATGTGGGCATCTCATTGGTAGATGTACTATCACCATTTAATTCCCCATTTGCATGGAAATCTATAGATCGCACTACATGATTACTAGCATTTGTGTTTCCACATAAATTGAGATCAACTCAATCACTCTGCAAAAGGTTGGCCATTAATGTGAGTTGGTTGCACAATGAAAATGCCTATCACGTGCCTTTTGTGAACTTTGAATATTATCCATTCATCCTCTGCTTGGGTGGCTAATCAAATGGCTAGCCTGAGTTTGACCACCTTCAACTTCTAGCGGTGCTTTGTTAAAGTGTCCACATCCAATATTATTCATCCATGTTGGATGATACCTTCTTAGTGTGTGAGCTCCACCTTTTTTATGAACTAGGTAGAGTAGGAAAGGTGTTGAGATCTCCTCGATCTCGCTAGTCTTAACCAACCTTCACTTTCACCCAATGAGCCAACAATGAATGGTGAAGATCATTTGAAGGTGTCATCCATGCATGTGGTAGTGGGGAATGGGTCCCACAATTGTATAGGGACACACGTTCGCTTTTCACCAACGTTGCTACTTTTAACCTGTCGACACTTAATTCCTGCGGGCTAGCAGGGTATGACTTAGATCTCCTCCCAAATCGTCAAATCTTGAAACCTTTACTTCACACAATGTTAGCATTTAATGGAGAAGACTTGTTTTAGTCGATGGTTATATGACCACTGAGGGTAAATGAGTTAAGCTTAAGTCACTGGGTTAAATTTAAAATATGACTTAGGAAAAAATGCTAAAGCCGATGGAAAACTTGTTGACTGGTGCTTCGAGCAAATGAGGCTGGTAAACAGACATGCAATGTGGCTCAAGGGATGAATTAAGAATTCAATGACCGATGAGGCAAGTCAACTCACAATTATAACCTTTGCATACTCTTGTCAATAAAACCCTACTCATTCATGGGGACAAGGGTTTAAAATGGAGACTATGCCATGGGGAAAAGAGAAAATCCTTGAGAATTTTGGAAGATCCATCAGTGGCTCATGATCGTGGACACATACCCCTAGTGGGTATGGTGAGAACATAATCTTTGGCTGAAGTAGACCAGGTTACAAGACCAAAACCAAGGAACTCACTCAGACTAGGCAAGCAGACCCAACAGGAAGCAAACAAACCAGACCAACATATATACACTACTTACAAAATATACATTGTGGATTACTCCACAAGATGGAGGCCCTAGGCCCCCAAAATTCAAGGGTGATTCTTTCCCATATCAAAAATTGTGGCTTTTTTTTTCTGCAAGGAACTCATATGAGTATTGAGTAATCCCAAGTTATTAGTATTATCTTGATTAACACTTCCTATAATACTTGAAGTAGCTCTGCCACATTTTTCCTTCTCCACTAGAGGCCCCTCAGATTGAACCAAGAAGGTGAATCCTTCATATTCCAAATTGTCATGAGATATATAATCATCTTCAATCTGCTCCTCAAACTTGAAATCCTCATAGACACTCTGGCTCAAATATGGCCAGTCTATTGTGAATTTAGGAAAGAAAGCATGATCGGGTCTATTATCAGCATGCTTACCACAAGTGTTAACCCCATGAGGTGAAAGAAGTTCCATAATCAAATCCATCAAATAAGGAGTATCTTCAAAGAACCTCCACTACAGCCTCATATTGCCCTGTATCATTCTCATAATCACCTGTGTCTTTGGATTTCCCTTTAACTAGGTGAAAAAGTATTGTAATGTCTGCACACTCTATAAAATCATCAAGTAATTCCTTCTCCTCAACACAAGTCTATGCTATTGGAATATCTATGCAATCAAGTGGGACATGGATAATTGGCATTTCAATACTCTTTTCAAGTGTACAATTCTCCACCATGGGAAGGATATTGCAATCATGTCCATCCTTATGGATATTCTCACTGTATCCAAAGTTGACACCATGTTTGAGAGCTTCTTTATTGATGTTTGCATTCCCACATGTTTCATGCAATTTAGAACTTAGCAAGTCAGAATTGACATCTTCACTGACTAAAGTATCAACATCAACACCATTTTGACCTTTACATGGACCATCCACAACATATCCATTGATGGTCCTTTTCAGATACTGACTTGAGGTACCTTCAAAAAGAGGATTTCTCCTCCACCAATAAGGATTTGCATTTGCAACCTCACTATCCAAGTGGTCTTCATCAAATAATTTTTTTTCCATACATTAATTAGATGTATCTCATCATCTTTAAAATTAGGATGCCAACAATCCAGCTTATCATTGCACTCAAGATTAATGAATTTGTTTAAAGAAAACATGGAAGCAATGTCACTATTCTCTTCATCTTCAATGTCTGCAACAATTGATCCATACTTAGATAATTCTTCACATGAGGAGAACTGTTCACTACGTAGGAAACCTTTACCTTCAAGGCTATTAACATATCCCCTACTAGAAGCAAGGGATTCCATCTGCACTTCATATGAAGAATCATATTCAATTTTGGATTGCCCCAATTTGATCTCCTCATTTGGGTTCCTCATTTGTGCCACATCACTGAGAATAAGTGTATTTCCTTCATTGACTAGTGGGTGATGGCTGGTAGCTGAATCAACTTGGGAGGCTTCATCTTGCTCTCCTTGTGTTTTCTCACAACTTATGACATCCCAAGGAAGATAATTAGGAACCACCTCCTTGTTTTCATACCCTATCTCTACATCCTCATCACTACCACATGCATCTGATTCTAGGTTGCTAGTGAAATGGTAACACTCAATAATCACTTGTTTTGATTCTGATACTTCTCTTTGACTTGGTGATCTTAGCCTTTGATCTTCTTCAACATGGAAACTATTTCTCACATCATGAGTAATAGATAAGGGTACATGAACATGTTCAATGTTTTCCACAATATTAATCCAATCTACTACTTGATCAAGGCTATGAGGCTTTAGATCCTCAGACCACTGGCTAGACCCTGACATATATGCTTCACAAAAAAAATTGATGCACACTAGATCACTAGGTTTGAAGCTCCTAGGTATCTCCATCAGAGCATCCAAGAATCTTGAAAATAAGTCATATGGTGACTCATTTGCACGTCTTCTTATTTCATGTAGCTTCTTAATAGACAAGATTATATCAAATTTTCCCATCTTTGGCTGATGTGAAGTTTATGCTTGCTCACATTCTACATTTCTTGGAAGTAAAGTGGACACAACATTCATGAGATCTCCTTCTTGACAAATCCTTTTACCTTCTGATCTATTTGGTTCAAAAATTTTGGTAGTGCTAGAACTACTACTAGCAGTCACATATCCTCTCATCATTGAGTATCTCAAATTGTTCTCAATGTCAATGGCAATATGATATACCTGGTGCATAGTTGTGGGTTCTTTGTCTCTTAATAAGAAGCTCATCTTCTTATCAAATTCTCCCAAGTACATGACCAAACACTCTACATCATTTGGTCTTATGTCTTTTGGAATTCCCTTGATTTCCTTTGCAAATCAGAGGTTGAAAGTAGGAACTAACTCACCTTTACTTATATGAATTTATATAAAAAAAAATCTCACAACACTTGGATTTATCCTTTGATTGAATTGTTCAACAAAGGTTGTCATGAATTGATTCTATGAAGCTATGGAACCTATTGGAAAATATGAATACCAATCCCTGGCATCATCCTTCAAAGTTTGAACAAAGAGCTTCATGACAACATCTTCATGATTCACCTCATAATCCCCCATAACATCCATGAATGTTTGTAGATGTTTAGAGATTGATTCTAAACTTTTCCCTATAAATTTGGGCAAATACTTCATAACCTTTTGAGGAAATAAGTTTTGGAAACCTCTAATTCCACTAAAAACCAATGGTGTATACCTTTCAATAATAAAATCCTTGTGAGGGCATGACATGGCTTCTTCACCCTACATACTTGTGCTTGATCCTTTACAGGGTAATTCTCTAAAAGGTAGTACTCAAAAGAATAGCATACTCCTCAGATAATTACCAACTTTGCACATAAGAAGTATGAAAAGGACTAAAATTATTCCATGTCTTAATGCAATTTCATCTAATACAGAAACATCTATGATCTCAAGTCTTGAATATTTATCATAAACTTCTTTCAAATAGAATAATGCTTTCTCTAGATTTATGAGATTACTTGGAAACTTGTAGCAGCTGTTATAATTTCTTCCTAACTGTGAATTCTACAAATCTAGAAATCTTCTTCATAATTTGACTAGTTCTTTGGACAGAGTCGCCACCTCTTTTCACAAAGGAATAAAATTCAAAGTCATGAAGTTCCTTTAAAGAGTAAATCTCGTTATGGGTCTTCTCCAATAGTGGAGTCACACTTAAATGCTTTGATCTTTGTTGCAACAAAATCTCTCCTAGCTTCAAGAACTTCTCAATTATCCTAACAAAGGTGCTAAGACATAATAAATTCATAATGGAAAATACTATGACTTTATGCAATGACTCTTAAGGCTTGATTCTTCAAGATCTGAATGACTATGACAAGGAAATTTGTAACTAAATTTCTGAGTGCCATCCCCAGTAGAATCATCATTCTGTTGGTGACTCAGATGGGAAAATAAAATGTCACAATAATTTTCAACCTCCAATTACAAATAATACTTCAAGATTGGAATGACTCTTTGATAAGACAATCTGCAACCAGACTTTTGAGTGCATTCCCCAGTAGAGTCACCATTCTGTTGGTTTCTTTTCTAGTGCACCTAAGGAATCTCTAAGGGATAGTGAATTCCTATGCTCAAAACCCCTAAAATTACTGGCCAGCTAACAAGATCTAGTTAGTAAATAAGATCTTCTGCACTTTAGGCTCTGTGGGGCAAAGGAGGGTGTTCATATTCATGTTCATTTGACTTGTACTTTATAGAACACATCACTTTCATAGATTATTTTGAATGGAGGATAATTGTGCAATAATTACTATGAAATTGTCTTGTTTCTAAGTAACTTGCTACCCATTCATCAAAAATATATCCCTCATGGTAATTAACACAAAATTTATATAAAGATTAATGAATTGCAAAGTGAATTTGAATTTTGACTTTAAGTCAATCGTTTAACAATTATTTGATCAACCCTTTAGGTGAATCATTAAGGAATATACGAGTGGCTTATTGGGTAATGGATTCACATACAAAAGAACCAATAATACAAAAATGACTTTGAAATTTGATGGGTGGACTATCCTCATAACAGCTTTGAATTACGGGGCTCACTCTTTTCAATACATAACTGCTTGACAGATCCCCTGTGAATAATTGTAAATTGAAGACTCCATTTAATAATTTAATGATTACTTGAATCAAAGAAAAAATAGAGGTAGACATTCGAACAATTGTTCAAAGAATAATGAAAATATCATTAACATTCCATTCAAAATTCACAAAAACTCACATAAGGAGAGAAAATATATGAGAATTATACTTTCATTAATGCTTATTTATCAAATTTGCATAAAAAATTAAGATAATTTTCATATGTTCTTCTTAAAACTCAAAATAGTCTATCTATTCTATTCTTATCGTTATACACATGTACAACTGACTCAAAACATAATAAAAAAATTTATCCCCCTACAAGTGAGCCTTGAATTCCCTTTTGTAGAGTAAGGGAGCAACAAGCTTCAGGCTCAAATGCAACTCAAATACAAAATTTTCATTTCATCCAAAATTTCATATGCATTTCAAAATTCCCATGTGTTGAATCTACAAAAATATGGTGCAAATGGGGAAAACCAAAATTGTAACTGCCATTAGAAAAGGGAAATGCAAAGTTCCACCAAAATCCCTTTGTCACCATCCACACTACAATGAACTAGACATCCAAAATACTATGAGGGCACATAGTCGATGTCCAACACCAAACTGTGCCACGCATGCAAAAACAAAACTATGATCACCAGAGTAACCATTTTTAACACCAAAATTTATCATCTCACATGGAAATTCTTATCTACCAGCCACACCATGCTTACCAGTGCCCAGACTACAATATACCCATCCACTCTAAGTCATCACAAGAGAAGGAGAGGAAAGTTCAGCTTTGTCCTTGTTCTTTTCCTTATGCAGCACAGTACCAGTTTGCCCGCTTGGAGTTTTGACTACCAGTGGAAAGACAAATATTATTTCCTCACCAGGGGAAAATTGTGACTAAAGAGTGTGAGGTAATGGGCATAGTCAGAGTCGGTCTCTATCTCACTGGCCGACGAGCTACTTGTGAGGTTAATGGGCGAATTCTAGCATCCAAAGGAGCCACACCCATACCTTATCTTTCTTCCCACTCCAGCAATAGATCACATTGGATTCTTTCCTTTGTCATTAGCTTTCTCTATAGCCATACTGTAAAATTGCAACCTCTGATTGCACCTTGTGGGTGCAAGTTTAGGCTCACCAGCAGGAGTATTGGCCTCCATAGTTGAGGCAACTTTTAATGTGCCAACACCAGGCTTTCAAGAGCTCAAACAAGCATACCTCCTTCTTGGTTCACTCATCTTCTTTTCCTGACAACTGCTCAGACTCGCCTTGTCTGAATCAAGAAAACTTCTAATTTCTAAGAGAAAATGACATGAATAGAAGCTATTCCTTCTTTATTTATCATGTGAAGCAATGACATTCATAATCAATGTTTAGCACACATGTGTAACCTAGAAATCTCATTGGAAGATGTACTATCACCGTTTAATTCCCCATTTGCATGGAAATCCCCATATCACACTTCATGATTACCAACATTTGCATCTCCACACAAATTGATATCAACTTGATCACTCTACAGAAGGTTGTCCATTAATGTGAGCTGGTTGCATAGTGAAAATTACTGTCACGTGCCTTTTGCTAACTTTGAATATTATTTGTTGATCCTCCAACTAGGTGGCTAATCAAATGGGCAGCTTGAGTTTGACCACCTTCAACTTCCAGTGGTGCTTCGCTGAAGTTTCCATAGCCAATAGTATTCATCCATGTCAGATGATACCTTCTTAGTGTGTGGACTCCACCTTTTTTATGAACTGGGTAGACAAGGACAGGTGTTAAGATCTCGTTGATCTCACTAGTCTTAACCAACCTTCACTTTCACCCAACGAGCTAGCAGGAAATAATGAATATTGTTCCATAGTTTTAATCTCGACCATTGGTTGAAGATGCTTGTCCATGGGCGCGGTAGTGGCGGAATGGGTCCCACGATTGTACAGGGACACATGTTTTCTTTTTGTTATCCTTGCTACTTTTAACCTGTAGGCACTTAATTCTTGTGGGCTAATGGGGTACGACTCAGATCCCCTCTTTGGCTCTTGAATCTCGAAAACTAAACTTCACACAATGTTAGCATTTAATGGACAAGACTTGGTTTAGCCGATGGCGATATGACCACTAAGGGTAAATGACTTAAGCTTAACTCACTGGGTTAAATTTAAAATTTGACTTAGGGAAAAATGCTAAAGCCGATGGAAGACTTGATGATCGGTGCTTTGAGAAAATAGGGTCGGTAAATAGACACATGCAATGTGGCTCAAGGGATGACTTAAAAATTCGGTGACCGATAGGTAAGGTCAACTCATAATTATAATGTTTGAATGCTCTTATGAATAAAACCCTACTCATTCATGGGGAAAAGGGTTTAAAATGGAGACTAAGGCCATGGGGCAAAGAGAAAATCCCTGAGAATTTTGGAACATCCATCATATCCCACCAAGGTGGAACCAATATGCTAGGTGTGGTGTATGAGTCCCATTTGGACCCTTTTTAAGGTTTTGAGCAAGAAATCTAGGTTTTAAGTTCAAATTTCATGAATGTTAGCTTGTGGGATCCAATTAGCAAGATATTAGATGGATTGCCTATATAAATGAGGTATTAAATCATTCTTTCATTAAGAATTCATGATATCAAGTTAAGCACTCAAGAGCTAATAATTACAAAATTTTACAAGATCATCAATAGAGCATTCAAGATCACTTCTAGAGCATTCAAGAGTAGATTTTAATTATTGCACCAATCCAAGATACATCATCATGTCAAGGTTATCAAGCATCAAGCATGTTTTTGAGCTAGTGTTGTGATGTTGCATCCAAGATCCAAGTTCAAGCATTGTTCTACACTTATCTCAAGATCTAGATCTTCATCATTCATGGCCATTTCATGTTAAAATGCAAATTTACAAGACATCATTCAAGGTATCTTTGTTCATGTTTCATGTCCTTATTTCATTATCTCATCATTTGGTTTAATTACCTAAAACGGGTTTAACCTAGGAAAACCCCTATCCTATAACAAACAACACGTTTTCCTTCTCTTTGATGTTTGATTATGGTGATCCCACAAAGCTAGTTTACAATTTTTGGAAGATTCTAATTTTTGCTGAAATTACATATTTTTAGAAAATTTAATGATTTAATCCTTAAATTTTTTTATTTAAATCATTCCAATTAAAGAGGGTTTGATCAAACTACCTTAGATCAAACTCCCTTGGATAGAACCCCACTAGTTTTAAATCATACCTATAAAGGAGTCTCCTTTACACCTATCAAAATGCTGATAAAAAACCACTTTGATTTACCTTTTGGGGGATCAAATGAATTCATTTATTTTTTTATTTTTGTAAGTATGTAGTCTTTATTATAAGCTTCCCAAAAAGTATAATTTTAAATAAATTTACTTTTATTATTATATTTATTTTTTATTTCTTGTGAATATAGGTTTTTCACCTAAAATCAAGCTCTTTTGTTCTGCACATGTGGAAAAATAGTAGATTATCAAAAAATAAATTTGAAAAATATGAGTGCAGCAAATATTGAAGTCCTTGATCCAAAAAAGAAAAATATATTGAATTTTGATACGTACAAAAAAAGTTACGCGTTATACGGTCGTATATGTCTAAATTTTAATTGGTTTGACTCAAAAATTGATTAAAGAAAAAATATTAAATAAAAAACTATCTAACCAAGTGGAAGCACTAGATATCAGAGTTAAGAATCTAAATTCAAAAGAATTAGAATTTTATCCTTCATGGAAAAAAAAAATTATGCGTTATATGGTGAGTGTCACTTTTTAAAAATGTTGTTTTCTAAAAAAAACTAGTTTTCAAGGGAGATGGAAAAAGAAGTTCAATCTGATTCCAAAATTTTTGAAAAAAATATATTTAGAATCTACAAAAAAAAATCACGAAACTCTAGTTTGCATCATCTTCAAATTCCTCACGGTTTAGCTACTATAGGTGTCTGAAAGTGAAGATTTAGTTAAAAATAATAATTTAAGTCTCTAGTTTGGAAAAAAATTGTAAACCACTATTGTGGGATCACCCATTATAGATTTAGGTGTCTTGGAGCTTGAGGATCTTTTGAATATTATGATACAAGCTTGGAGAAAGTTGGAGTTGTCCCCTCACTTGCGAGGTTGTTATCTTCAAGGAAAGTATTCTATGGGCCCCAAATCAAAATTTCAGATCTAGAAATGAAGTGTGATAGGAAGAGTAGAGATTGCAGACTTGATTCAAATCTTAACCCTTCAAAGCAACCTAGTTTGACTAATATGCCACTTGTGGCATATGATTCCCATTATAGTGATTTTCTAGATTTCATTGGTTTTAGACCAGACATTGCCAAATTATTATTTTGGCCTAGAAACCATAGTCTAGGATAGATACACCTAGACTGGCATATCAATTCAAGTTAGAATCAAAATCATTGTTTTTAGCATTTCCAATCATCATTCAGGCCTCTTCAAGTTTCCAGGTGCATGCCTATGATTTTACAACTTTTTGATCTTATTTCTATTCATTTCTAGGTCATTCATTCAAGTTTAATGCATCACTAGGTTTTGTCATTAGATCTTGCATTTCATTAGTCTTTCCAAGTCCTAGCTTGGTGGTGAACCCATTTGCAATCTTAAATCATACCCTAGGACACCCTTCTAGTAGATCTCTTGCCTCTATTCCACTCTTGGGTTGAGATCTCTAGGGCATCCTTGAATGTGGAGTAATTAAATTTTTTGTCCTAGGTCCTAAACCCTAGTGACGACAAAATTCTTCCTTACAACACTCATTTTTTCCTTTATCATAAATACAATGTTTTATTACTTAATTTTTCTTGTTTGTGGATAACATGACCATAACAATGTATAGGACAAGACTATTGGGATGAGATTCCGTGATGAGATGGGTGAGAGGGGATGCCATGAATGAGACTCTAATGTAGGATGAGATGGAACTCTAGGATGATTCGCCATGATGAAACTAGGGGAATGGGATGGCTATGACGGTAGTGTAGGAAAAGTCTCAAGGATGGAACTTTTTGAACAGGATGAGGCTATTAGGATGAGACCTCAAAATGCGATGAGATGCCAAAAATAAGACTCGGGGATTGGACTATCAAGATGTGATTGTTAGGATAGGATTACAAGATGGGATTGTTTGCATGGGGCTTGGGATGGGAATATCAAGATGATACATCACAAATTTTGATCATGCTATCAATCAATATTTAACCCAAAGTATTCTGGCGATGATATTATGGTGGATTCAGTCACAATAGCATTAGTGCACTAGATCCCATTAGAACTCTGCAATTGAGAATGCTTGGGCCAAAGTAGTATTGGGATAGGTGACCTCCTACAAAGTCCCAATGTTGCATTTATTTTAGTCCTTTTTTGGGAATCCTTACACCACTCAATCTTTTTAGTCTTTAGTCTAGGAACTCATATTCTCTAAGGTGGCCTAGTCATGGAGTTCAACCCCAACCATGGGCCTCTAGAATGGAACTATAAGGATTGGTTAAACTGGGCATGATAGGACTTTGGGATGGTCAGGGTTGGACTACTAGGATAGAATGGGATTATTAGGATGGGATGGCTAGGATGGGACTTCGAGGTGAGATGAGACTCATAGATGAGATGGGATGGGATTACTAGGATGATAATCGGAGGCTATTAGGATGAGACAAGATGATGCTCTAGGAATATTATGATGGGACTTGGCCACTACCAACCTTCCACAACTCCCATCCAAGACCGCATCAATAATTTTTAAATCTATTATCCTAGTCATAAAACCAGACTAGTCTAATTTTTTTTTTCTCTCTTAGATTTGACTAAGAATGTGGATCTATTATCAAAAATAAATTGGATCTATCCACTTGATAAATTCATGTATGAGATCCTATCATAATCATTTAACCTTTAAATCAATTGTTCACAAGGTTAATGATCCTAGAAATTAACCATTGCTTATAATATTATGCTCCAAAATAATTCGATTTGAGCTCCTAGATTCTTATAGTTATGAACAATCCCTATGTCATGATGGATTAGATGGAGAAAAAGGGTTAGAATCAAAATATCTCATTGAAAATAATCAATCAAGTGCATTATCAAGTAGACCCAACAAGCTTGCATCAACATCAACCAATAAGTCACCATCTTAAGAATATTGTATCACTATCTCATGTGTTTTCAATTCTTGTACATTAACAAAGGGCTTTAACTTAATATCGAGGAAGTTTCATACTTCCCTCCACAAAGTAGGTGTTTTCTAATGATCCAGTTTTCTCGACAATAGGTATATAGAGAAGGAACAAATTATTTGAATTGATAAATGTAGAAGGCAAAATCACATGAAAAGGATGTGATTGTTCTATCTAAACTATAATATGTATTTAGTTTTATCTTAGACTTTGAAAAACACATTATCAATATATATATTTATCGTGTATAATTATGATATCATATTCAAACTTTATTGCATTGATTATAACATCTCAATGAATTCAAATTAAAACTATATTACATTTCAATAGCTAAGCATACTTACCTCTCTTATTTTCATTAATTGGTTCGAGCTATCTATCGAACTCATTTATAATAATTTAGAGCATAATCATTAGATGTTATACAGAAATGCGTTTATTTTCCTACAATAATACAGCTCTATTAGTTTCACAAGACATTATGAAAAATAATTTACAAAATTTATAGTTCGTCTAAACCATTCTCAAATATCTGTTTGATATGTAGGGGCGGCCCTGCTTTTGTAAGTCTTCTATAAAATGATTAGAACAATGATTTTTCCACGTCGTTAAAACATGAAATCAAGAACTTCGTACCACAACTTCTAGATTCTGCTATGTCATAATTCACAATGATTGAGATCAATGCAGGTCCGTTGATCATTAGTTATTGATGAATTCATCATTATCATACGTCTTTGCTGTCTTTTCACCTCGGGCTGTTTCTCGTTCTTTGTGGTCTGGTTATGCCGAGAGACTGATCTTGTATTGGTGGACCGGTAAAAAAGTTGAAAATTCTAACAATTATAGAAAATATATATCAGCTCCGTTATGTAAACTGTTTCAACGTTTGAAGAGCAATGATGAATGGATAAGCATCATGAACGACTTATTTCGAAGGCAGGGTCGATCGTGAAATTTAAATCTCGCTTTCCAAACAGGCGGATTTGATTTTGACAAGATGTCATGCATTACAGCTGTTATCAGGTTAGACATTTCAAATTGTAATAAGTCGTCTGAGTGATGGAGAATTTATTGGAGAGTTACCCTTGTTGGGGAACCTTTATTAATCATAACTAGTTTAATTTTTATTAACTTTTTTTTTTAATTCAAAGTTCTGATTTGCTCTTCATCTTGATTATACAGAATTGAATCTGGAAACATTTGTTATAGAATCTATTATATTAATAGTTTTTATTATTCAATGTCATGATTCACCTTTCTTGAATTACTGAATGTGTTTCAAAACATCGTTATAGACAACATACAGAATTGAATCCGAAATACTCACAATAAATTTCATGAATTTAAAATACTCATGTTTATTATAAATAAATCAACTATTTATTACCTTTATATATAAATGACATGATACATAAATTATAAACTTTTTTAACTGAATGCAGCATATCCTTAGCTCAAATCCAATGTTATTTTCCACTTTAGAGATGTCCAATTTTACAGAAGCTAATATTAAATAGTCACGGAGAACATATTTATTTATAAATATTTTCTTTACAGAAGATAATAGTAAATGGCCAGAAAGAACACGCTGTTCTTAAGAAGACCTCAACTCTGTGCCCATAAACATCTGAGAGTCTTATAGAGGATCTTTGTAAGAGTCCTAGGAAGAAAGCACACACAAAAACCTTAAAAAGAAGCAAGATCTTTACTCCATGGCAATACAAGAAGAAAAACTTATAAAATGTTCATCACAGAGTACCTGAGACATATTACCACATGTCCTCTATATCCAACTAAGAATTGAGGTTATTTGGCTGCAGATTGGTAAAGCTGCTTGCACTATCAAAAATATAATTGGAGTCAAATCCAGGGACAAAACCAAACCCAAATGCATCTGAGTGTGAATGATATTGGTTAGAGATTGCTAAGCCCTGTATGCTGTAAGAAATATCACTTAGGAATCCATGAGAATTCTGCGGAACGAGCGTTGTGAATGGAGATGAAATTTTATAAACTGCACTATGCAATTCATCATTCTCAGCTGAAGATATAGTGTAAGACGCTGTGTTGAGGTTGGGATTTGTTGGTGCAATAACATGTTGTAAAAAAAGAGCATTTCTCACCTTGGTGAACTCATCAGGGCAAGAATTTAGCCCATCTGATTCGCCATTGCATGGATGATCCAGCTGAGAATTGAGGTTGTCCGGCTGCAGATTAGAAAAACAGCTTGCACTGTCAAAGATGTAATTGGAGTCGAGCCCAGGGACAAAACCAAACCCAAATGCATCCGACTGTGAATGATATTGGTTAGAAGTTGTTGATCCCTGACTGCTGTCAGAAATCTCAGATTGGAATCCATGAGAATTCTGCTGAACCAGAGTTGTTAATGGTGATGAAATCCTATAAACTGCACTATGTAATTCATCAATCTCAGCTGGAGATATAGTGTAAGACGCTGTGCTGAGATTGGACTTTGTTGGTGCAATGACATGTTGTAAAACAAGACCATTTCTCGGCTTGGTGGACTCATCTGGGAAAGGATTTCGCCCACCTGATTCGCCATTGCATGGATGTTGTAACATATTGGGTTCTGATGGACCAGGGAATGAATCTCTTTGGATGCTTAGCCTATGAGGCTGAAAATTGTAGCTGGTTGAATATTTTGAATCCATGCTATCCTTGGTCGAGTCCCCAATACCATTACTACTCGCGGCGGGCGTATCTTTGGGCTTTGACTTGAGGGTCTTCGGGAGTACACCTTTGCGGCCCGATTTCTTGCTCAGATGAATATTCCAGAAGTTTTTAACATCGTTGTCTGTTCTTCCGGGTACACGGGCTGCAATCAACGACCACCTGCACCGATCTTTCTTTCTTATCATTCCATTCATTAAAGATATATAAGTCTAATTGATATGTATTAAGTGCTTAAGAAAGCTCAATCCCAACCTGTTTCCAAGCAGTTTGTGAAGTCTTATAATGAGGTCTTCTTCGTCTGGAGTAATATGGCCTCGCTTCACATTTGGGCGAAGGTAATTCAACCACCGTAACCTGCAACTCTTCCCGCATCTCTTCAAACCTGGAAAATTCGTCCAGCGAAGGATTCCTATGTGAGATTTAGGTCAAAAAATGACTAATATCGTTATTTTATGAATATGATAAATGAATTACTGAGTGTGTTAGAAAGATATCTAAAATATATATATATACATAATTGGTTTTGAAATTAATCTTCTAAATGTTAGAGAAAATGTGAAAAACTTGTACCAACTAATCTTATAAATATTCATGATAGTGACAGTACAAACACAAATAGAAGATCCTATACAAAATAAACTTAAAAAGAAAACTCTTAAGTGCTAGCAATATACTGAAACTTGTATTATCCCAAAGAAGAGATTTTAGATAAGCTGTCAAAGTTAATATAAAATTAATATATAAATAACTAGTGTCTGATAATTTTTCGTTTTATCTGTTTTAAATCACACTCAATGATCAGACTCTTTTTTCTCTGATGATGGATCACTGGATGTGATCCAAAATGTCATCCTTAATTCATTGAAAAATAACAATTAAAACCAAAAACTATTATATACTACTTCATATACTCTGAAAATCACAGACCAACTAATTAATTAATATATATATATAGAGAGAGAGATATATAATTTTCGAAATAAGAATTTTAATATGTGAAGGGCGGTTTTGAAAGAATAATCAAAAGAAATCGTTTGACAGGCAGGGTCGAGAGTCAAATCTAGGCCCTGATTACAGTGTACCCATAAAGAGTAAAACAAAAAACTACAGAAAAGTTTGACAGTGCTGTACCAGCTTTTGAGGCTAGAGTACTCCAACGTCCTGCACCATTGGCTTCAATGTATGTTTTCAGAAGCAGATCTTCTTCAGGTTGCCATGGCCCTCTGTTAAGCCCTTCCACGCTGTATTTCTTCTGTGCCATTGTTGTTTATCCTTGCTATTGCCAGGCTTCTCGTCATGTATATCTCAAAACTAACTGCTGAATTTATAGGGAATTTTCACCCAGTGAGCTGCTAGAATTTTCCTCACGAATGTTCGGTAAGAATTTGATTTGTGGATGACATGCACGGCCGACAAAAGCTTGTTTAAAGGCCCGTATCATTGCCAATTAAATATTCTCTTTTTGTCAATCATAGACTTCAGAACAATGGACAGCTTTGTAAACAGTCACAATTATAATCTCGGATTCCTTTCGCAGAAATCCAAAGCTTACGTTTCACTTTGGATGTTTTTGCATGTACTGTAGTTGATTGAAATAAATCATTATTGCCAGTAATCCTGAAATAGACGTTTCCCGTACGAAGATTCAAATGAACCCGTTACTCGTAATCAGTAAAAGATTATCAAATTCGAAAGGATCGGAAAAAGATGGGAAAAATGTGAACTGCTGTCGAGTCGAAAAAGTCATGGCGCACGAGTTCCAGGCTGGTGCGACCAAAACTGTTAATTAAAGGAGGATTAACAAAATCCTCACTGACTTTAACGCAATTTTCAACGAGTGTTAAAAGTGAATGGAGCAAAAAAGGCCTCGTTGTCGTAATCGTGGTCAACACTCAGTTTCGCTTTGTGTTTTTGGGTAAATGCAATGGCCATAGATCATCATTATGTTTGTTGCCGTAGTTTTGCATGCTTCAATTATTAGAAATGTTCCTTTCCATAAAATCGACTGGTTGATTTTTATTTTTTAGAAGAGATATGGGTATGAGGGAATACGAAGAGTTCTTTAGTTTTGACGAAGAGTTACTTGCAGTCTATTTTAGTTGGGTTCGTATTAATCACGACAGATAGAATCTAAAAGTGTATCAAATGATTGATACTTATAATATTTATAGTTTTTAAGTAAAGTATTTCAAAACTATCTAGTTTTACAATTAATTTCTTGATAAAGTTTTTCAATTTTGTATCTTTTATAATCAATTTATTATTTAACCAACAAAAATACAAATATTTAGATATATTGATCATTTGATTGAATTTTTAAAGTGTTGTTACTAGTTTTTAAGGGTTTTATGAGTGATAATCTAAAATATTTTTAGTGGTTTTATAAGAAAGAAGAAATTTAATAAGCATTCTAATTTATTAACATTAAAAATATTTTCAATGATATTAAGAATGGCATAATAAGTATTAAAGTTTAAAATAACATGTATGATTTAATAATAATTTTATTTCCCTTTAACTATATATAAAGGAAAAGACATAAGAGGCATATACCCTTATTTTTATCAAACATAGTTTTTAATGCTTCACAAAAATTTCTATTATGTAAGTGTTTTGAGAAGCACTAGGATTTGTAGGTATAATGAACATTATTGATGAAAGAAGGCTCATCCCTCTTCATCTACTTAAATATCTTCGAAATGGCAATGAATTGTATACATTATTTCTTGTTAGTGTCATAATCTTGATGATTTCCTTCCCCACATTTAAGTTACATATAACTTATTTTAAAGGACGAAGAACAAAATAAAAGTTTGTTGTTCAAAAAAGTTGAGATATCTACCTAATTTAGTACTGTGCTATTTTTTTATGATATTTGTCTACTTTCTCAAGCAACTATTGACATTTTTTTTAATCATTGTATACTTAAGAAGCGAGAAACACCAAAGGCTAGCATAAAAATTATCCAATTTGTAAAATATAAAGCATGTTTAAATTGTCTCAATCAAAGGAAGGTCATTGCAAGATCTGAATGCAAAGGTTTGTGGAGCTATAAGAAAATTTATCTATTATATTATAATATCTAATTTTGAAGCTTTAATCCCTTCATGTTCATTTGTGAAATATTAAATTCTATCTTATCAGTATAAAGATACAATGTTGAAAATAAACAAATGGCCATTTTTTTCAAATTTGGGTATCTTTCCCTTTGCCACCTACCTATAAGTTACATGCGTCCCTATACACGTATCCCATTTCATGTCTATATTCACATATTATCATATATATTTTCCTTATTATCCATACATACATACACTTTCATCTACATGTTATCCACCTCAATCCATACAAATATTTATAGCCCCATTGTTTAACACTACACATTTGTGTTTTACAAAGCCATTTCATATAGTAATTTGTAAGAACTTCATTTCTAAAGATATCCAAGAGTTGATACAATAAGTATTAAATATAATAGAAGATAACTTCACACTTTTTTAGGGTGTATATCTTTTGAGTAACACTATAATTGTTTCAATATAATTCATATGCTACACAATAAGTCGTGTTAAAAATACATTAATCTAAACATATAAAAATCATAGACATGTTTATATTTTGTGTCATGCACATTAATAGATGTATCTTCAATTTTAATACATATTAATATTTGATTGGCACAACAATATAAATCTAACATTAATCTAAAAAATTAATTAAAATTATTTATGAATTTTTATTATTAATTTATGAACAACTCTTTCAATTCCCAATTACACTTTCAAAAATATTCAAATATATATTAAATTTTAAAACAACTTACTCTAGTAGGAAATATTATAGAAAAATTCTAATACATGAAACTTTTATTATCTATAAAGACACCCCCTTTCGAAAAAAAAAAGGAAAATAAAAAAGTTATACCATCCCTCCCTTTAAAATGAACAAAAAAATTATACATATGGAAAGTAAAAGAAAAATATATTTATAATAAGAATTCAATAAAAATATTTTATTAATTAAAATATTTTGAAATAATTGGTCTTGTTATCAATAATTATCCTTTTATATATAGTAATTAATCAATTTCCATTAAATTAAAAGAGTCCAAAAACATGAAAAATTTCAATTTGTAAAATTATTTATGACGTTAAATATGTTTAATTGTATATGATATATTTGTGTTCACCTCTCAAAATAATGCATGAAATTTAAATAATTGTATACAATGCACTCTAAATGAAACCCTCGCAAAATAAAAATTGAGAAACATGAATGCTAATATTTTATTTTTATTTACATAATGTATTGTATTCAAGATTTTGGGTCTAATAGAGACATTGGAATTCAAATAATGCTATTTAGTCATATATTAATCAATTCAAAATTGACACTTCCAATCAAAATTCTCTGAACACCCAAATTCTCCATTTAAATTTCTCATGTCACTATGAAACATGATATAGTGAATTTTAATGACAACATGAGCACACTCATTCCCGTTGCAAGTATGAGAAGATTGGTGATGTCACTGGTTTCAACTGTATTTGGGGGAGATTGTTGCATTGATGATTCTTTGATTAGTTACATTATGTTTTCATTAGTAAGCTATTGATGTCAACCTCTAATGTTTCTTTGATAAGCTTTTGTCTATAGATATATGGTTGATTTTCTATGTTATAGTTGGCTTGGTGGTGATGAGGAAGTGATAAAGGTGATGTGAATGTGTCTTTGATGCTTTATTTTCAAGTGCTTTTGAGAAAATTTGATAAAAAGAGGAAACAATTTATTGTAGTGTCTTTTTGGGTTGTAGAATAGTGTTCTAGTGTTGCTCCACATTTCTTCTTGGTAGAAGATCTACCTGTGCATTTTAGATATGTTTAAAGGAAGCATTTACTTAAGATTTTAATGGTGTTTACATGTGTAATGACTGACCTAGTGTTTATACTAATTTTCATGGATATTAGTTGTTCATAAAATCATGTAGTTGCCAAGTGATATAGTTTTGGGTCCCAAATAAGAAATGGTGTGGTCTTCTTTCACTTCTATCCACTATGAAAGTGTTTTGGTGCTAACCTAATTTGAATTTGCATGGTTGATGTGTATGGAAAACCTTGGAGAAAGTTGTCATTGTTGAAGACGTTATAAATAAGAGTTTAGTTGTTGAGGGATGATGAGAAAGACAAGTACAATGTGAATAATGTGAATATTAGAGTGTTAGAGTGTGAATTTGAGAAGTATAGTGCAGAATTTCATGTGTTAGACTATTGGATGCAATGAGAAAAAGGTGTCTAAACTTCTTTATTCAAGTTGTGAAGGTGTTGGTGATATTGCGGTGGATTTCTCCATTGCATTGAGGTGGATTTCTCTATGTAACATTATTCTCTATCTTCTTTTCAATTCTGGTAGTGAGCCTTTCTTTCTTTGGTCAGTGAGCCCTATTGTATTTTATGTTGAAGATACTTTATATTGTGAGCTAATCCTCACCATGTTTTTTCCCATCTTGGGTTTTCCACGTAAATTTGGTGTTCTCTTGTGCATGGTATTGATTCTTTTTCATTTTTTTATTTTCTTCTCATGCTAGATCATTAAGTTATTGTGGATTTGAATGTGTATGAGGGTTTTGAAGTTTTAAGGTATAAATGATTCACCCCCCCTCTCAATTGTCTTGTGAATTCAACAATTCCTTCCTAGATATTTAGCAAATTTTATCTATAAATTAAAAAAGAAGAAAAAATAGAATTTACTTTAAATAAATCCTCATGTTGGATCATATTCTTCAATATTGTGTTTGAAGGGTTCATCATCTTTCTTGTATACTTTCTCAATACCTATATTTGACATAGTTTCCATATCTTTCAACTTCTCAACATAATCATACTTTTCTATAATTACTTTTTTATTTTTGTCACTCAAATTAAGGGATTTTTGAGAGTGAATTTAATTTTATCTTTAGCATCAAACTTGATGTTATCTCCTATCTTTTCCTTCTACACATGTTTTGATATTGTTCCTCGCATCAATTATTTCTTTAACATTTTTTTCCTCTATAAATGTCACTACTTCTTTCATCTTGCATTCTATTCTTTCTTGATTTAATATAGATTTGTCATTTATAATGGTAATTACTTTTATAGTTATTGTTTTTGTTATCCTCTACACTTATTTTGAACATTCTGCCAACATCTACCTCAAAATTAACCTCTATCTCTACCACAATATTCTAAATAAAAATGGTATTTGTGAAAATAATGTTAATTCATCAACCTCATTGTTAATAAAGATTAGAAAAATATTTGATCTCATTTGTAAAATTAAAATATTTTACATTACAAAGCTAGTTGAGTAAATGCTGAGATTCTTTCTATATCAAATAGTTCCAACAATGGTATGCACATTTACTCACCACAAAAATAAAAAATAAATAGGGACCTTGATAGTTCATAAAATAAAGAGAAGAGAAGCAAGGTTGAAACCCTAAAATATATGAACTCAAAAGATTCAAACGTGGTCAAAAGTACCAATTAAGGATCATCCAACCATGTATCTAAATGCAAAAACATGCAGTGGAATTCAATTAGCACAATAGGAAAATGGGAATATGATATTTATTGATTCAATCATGAAATTACATCACAATATACCACAAGGGGCCTACAAAAAGAGGTATTTTTATTTAAATATAGATGAGCATGATTATGTTGTAATTCTAGAATCTTGATATGATATTATAATATAAATCTATTTTTTTACAATTGAACTATCTCTAATAAATATGTAAGAAAGGGTATATTGTATAATTCATACTACAAACTAAGTTCCTTCAAATGATCATGATTTGTGTTTATATCATGAATCTTGGCATCTAAAATAATTTGTGTTAATCACATCATGTAAATATTGATGTAAAATGAAGCATGTATCCCTTAAATGTATAGAAAGGAAGATTATGGAATAAATATAGTGTTCCTATATTTAATAGATCTCAATGTAGTTCATACCTTGAACTTACCTATGACCAATTATATTATAAATTTATAGAAATGTCTATAAAGGAATTGTTATTATCTTAAAATTGTACATTCATACAACATTCAATTCCTAACAAGATAATGACCTTCTAACTTTCAAATCTCATGTTTAATTGCCCAATATGTGGGCCCATTAGATGGGATCCTAATACTCACTTTGGTCCCAAAGGATATAATTTTAGTGATCCTTGATCTTTCCTCCTACTCACTCATTCATATTTATCATTCTCCCATGAATTTTTTAATTCTCATGTAATCTATAGCACTATATTTTTTTTCTTGAGAAAAACTAGGTGAGAAAAATATTTTTGATCTTGATAATGAAATTATATAGCTCTCTGTGATATTTCTCTTTTTCTTAGAGTTATTGGAATAAATATTTTAGCATTCCACTTCTCCATTTTCATGGAAAATGGCTGAATTACTTAATTTGAGGCTCTACTTCTGAGAATAGTTTACCATTTTTAAGTGCAACTCTTCTTTTACCAATGATAAAGCCATACCCTTCACAACCTTTTAGGATGAGGTACCACATGCATTGTTGATTTCTCTAAATCCTCTAATGAATTTAAAGCATTCATCCTCACTTTAAAATCCTTACTCTCTCCCTCTTCTTGAGAGTATTTTATAAGAATCCACTTTGTTATTGGTTTGAATATTATGTTTTCTTTTTGGAGCTTAGGGACTCCTCCCATGTAACCTTCCATACACATTACCTAGGGTATTAAAATATTTTTAGACCTAATCTTGTAGCATTCAATATATATTTCTATTACTATTATATTCTAGATGCATTTATGATTAAGAGTATACATGAAACCTAAAGTTCTCTTTTTATTTGACCATGGGTGGAGGTTGAAATACCAAAATAGGGGCTTGAACATTTTGGAAATCTCCCAAGAAAATACCTAATTTATTTATATCCCAAAATAAATTATTTTGAAGGTTTCATTTAGATGTTTGCATTCTCATATTCATTATTATAATTTTATTTAATTTAAATATTGTTGGATTATATTCTCTTTATTCTATATTTTCATATGTATTTCTAGTTTTATATTTTTGTGTTTTCACTTTCCCTATGCACAAATATTCTAGATTCTACACAAGTACATTCTCTTTTTTTTTTTTTACTATCATATGATAGCATGAATCTTGGATGACAACATGAATTTTGCATGAAGATTTAGATGATTTAGAATCTAAGATAAATTACTTATAGATTCATGTTTCAAGTTCTATACAAATCCAAGTTTCCATTTCTATTCTTATTTTTTGTATCTTGTTTTTTATTTATAGGATTTATTTTTGTTCATTCCTTAGTATTTTTATCTAGAGAATAAAAAAATAGTTTAATTAGGAAAAATAGATTTAGATAAGATTAAGTTTATTGTTAGTTATCTATCATAACTAATAATATTTTCTAATTTCTTAGTCTTATCTAGTGTGGGGGTTTAGGTGAAATCTTAAACTAGTTGGGATCAACTTTCCCCTATTAATGCAAGTGCATTTAATGTTCTTGAATTATGGGTTAGGATTTTTTATCCATCCTAATCTATAATTTTAGTGGATTATAACATGAGTACATTCAAAAATTCTTGTATTATGTTATATTTTACTAAAAAAAAAATTCCTCTTTAGCCCCCCATCTTCGTGTGCATATGCATCATCCCTCATTTTATACTGACCACTTTCTAATTTGGGTCACTTTTCCTTACTTTTTTTTTTCAACATCTTTTATCCGACCTCAACCTTGTACTAATAATCTCTTTCACCTATACCAATATTATATCTATAAGAAATCAATTCCCCCATTGCATGAAGTCCTTCCATTGCTTCACCCACTTTACTAGCTATGACTTAGTGATGCAAGAGCATCCAAGGGTGTTGAGTAATCATGCATCCTCAAAAAAAAATTATTTTAATTTTTCTTTTTATGTGTAGTTTCTTATTGCAGGCAGCCTTTTAGCACCAGATTTGCAGACACTTTGGGCATAAAAAAAATATTTATTAGTTTGGTTGGGTAGTTTAATACTTAAATATTACCTTTGGGAAAGAATTGGAGCCAAGTGTTTGTAACCAATATTTTATTTATTGGCTCAAAATATGTAGTTTGGTAGTGTTGTTAGTTGCACATTTAATGTGCTTAAAATCCAAAAAAATAAAATTAGAAAAATCCAACTCCCCAAAGTTGGAATTTAAAATATTTAATGTTGTAAATTAATATTGGGCTCAAAATAAAATATATATGTGCTGCTAGAAAATTAATTGTGCACCAGACATGTTGCAGAAGAGATAACATGTAGCAAAGAGTTACATTCTTACATGCTTCTTTTTTTTTCCCAAAATAGAGGTAGTGGATTGCAGGAGGTTTTGAAGGCCATATTGGAGTAATTTCATAATAAATTGATAGCTCTAGAAATGAAAAATTTCAATGCCCAAGAGCTGAGAAGAAGAAAACTTGATGAAGTGGTGCAATAGTGAAGTTGCAAGAAAAGGTTGTGGAGGAAGATACCAGCAACAAGTTGAGTGTAGCAAATAATTTAGAGGTGGATTTGCTGGTGTTTGAGGCTGATTTGAGTTAGCTATGTCTTGAATTTGTATTTCTCAATTGAATTTTGTAATGGATTTTCAATGCTAATGAAGCTTTGATTTTCTCAAGTGTTGTTGAAGAATAATGGAAAATAATTTGCATTGGGTTTTTATTTCCATATACTTACAATTGTGAAATGAGGGTGTATGTAGTGTTATGGCTGCTTGGATGGGTTTTCTATAAAGATCCCCCATCATTGTGCTACATAAAATGTTATCAGAGTAGGAAGATCAGGTGGGAGGTGTTGGAACAGTACGTTATTATTTTCTTGGATATGCATTGAGAGAAAATTAAAGGATTTGAGTTTTTTGGAATGTGTGAGTGTGAGTTTTGTTATGGCTATGGAAGATTACATGTGACTTTATCCTCTAGTAGAGGTTAAGGCTGGATAGAAGGTGAATGAGAGAGAGGTGTATCTTCCACAAACTTTCTATTGGGTAGAGGATAAACAAGAGAGAGAGAGAGAGAGAGAGAGAGAGAGAGAGCAAGGAGTACTTATAACTACATAGGAATTTGTGAGTCTCTAAAATGACTATGAAAAAGAAGACAAGAAGGGTCATTAGAAGACCTATCAGAGTGTTATTTTGGGAAGAGTATTGGGAAAAAATGAGAGAAAAGAAGCTCATTATAGAGTTGAAGAAGATAGAAGTGAGATTGGATTCCCTTGAGGAAAGCTTGGGAATGAAGAAGAAATCTATAGTTGAAGAAGATCAAAAAATAGATGAAGTTGAGTTTAATTGTTTGTTTCATAACAAGTTTGCAAGTAATGATTTGTGTGTAGGAAATAAAGAAAGAAAATAAGTTGTAATCGAGGAAAATGAAGAAGAGAAAAGTGTAGAACATAATAAAGAAGAGGATGACAAAAGGAAAGAAATAGTAGCTGATATATGTCTTGTTGAAGGCATAAATGTAGAGAACAAGAAATTCACATTCATGGAAAAAGAAGTTGCCACAATAGAGAAACAAGGAAACACATAGGTAAAAGGTCATTTTTATGATATTTGTGAAAGAGGATTTGATGTTAAAGATATTAATGAATTTGTGGATGTGAAAGGGATAGGAAAGGGTATTATTTTTTAGGTAGATGAAGTTATGGATGAAGTTGCAACAATTCAAAAAATGGACTTGGATAGTCCTAAATTTGATAAATAGATTGATGAAGATGAAGAAAATATCCTACTGAAAGAGGAGATAAGGAAATTAGAAAAATTGTTTGAGGGAGAAATAATAGATGAAAATGATAAAAAGAAAGAGGTTTCAGCTAATATATTCTTCTTTGAAGGAATTAAAGTGGAAGATAAGAAGGTTGAATGCATAGAAGAGGAGGTTGTAGTAGTGGATGATGAGGTAAAATCTAAATTTTGTAATTTTTTTGATGAATTTGATTTATGTGTAATGATTGAATATGAGAAAACTAAAGAATATATTGCAGCAATAGAAAAGCGGAAGGAAAAAAAGGTAATGAGGTATTTTTCTACATTTTTAAAGGATGATAATGATGGTGAATTTTATTTGAATGAAATTGTGAGAGAATGTGAAGTAGAAAAATTGGTGAGGTGCAACAATAACAAGTTAAATGTTGAACTACATCAAGATGATGAAGATGATGAAATAAAGTTGGAAGATGAATCATGGAGGAATTTGAGTTATAGAGAGATTAATTTCATGAGAGGAAGAAAGAGAGGAAATATGAAGGAAGAGATAGAAAAATTCAAAGCATGATGAAGAAGAAACATGTTGATAAGGAAGAAAAATGGTTGAAGGACAAACAAAAAATATTTAAATGTTCATGAGTTGCGACTCGTGGAGCATTTCTTCTTACCTTGGTTTTTTGATGTAGGAGCACCCAGGGGTGCTAAGTAATCCTGCATCCTAAAAAAGAAATATTTAATTTTTCTTTTTATGTGTGGTTTCTTGTTGCAAGTAGCCTTTCAACACCCAATTTGGGGACACTCTGGGAATTTTAGTAATTTGGTTGGTTAGTTTAATGCTTACATATTATCTTTGGGTGAGAATTGGAGCCAACTATTTGTAACCAATATTTTATTTGTTGGCTCAAAATCTATAGTTTTGTAGTGTTGTTAGTTGCACATTTAATGTGCTTAAAATCCAAAAAATGAAAATTAGAAATCCAACTCCCCAAAATGGAATTTAAAATATTTAATGTTGTAAATTAATATTGGGCTCAATATAAAATTACCATTTGTTGCTAGAAAATTAATTGCGCACTAGACATGTTGTAGGAGAGATTACATGTAGTAGGGAGTTACATTCTTGCATGCTTCATTTTTTTTCCAAAATAGAGGTAGTGGATTGCAGGAGGTTTTGGAGGCCATATTGGAGTAATTTCAATAATAAATTGATAGCTCTAGAAATAAAAAATTTCAATGCCCAAGAGCTGAGAAGAAGAAAATTTGATGAAGTGGTGTAGCAGTGAAGTTGCAAGAAAATGTTGTGGAGGAAGATACCAACAACAAGTTGAGTGTAGCAAATAATTTAGAGGTTAATTTGTAGGTATTTGAGGCTGATTTGAGTTAGCTATGTTTTGATTTTGCATTTCTCAAATAAATTTTGTAATGGATTTTCAATGCTAATGAAGATTTTATTTTCTCAAGTGTTGAAGAAGAATGGAAAAAAAAATACATTGGGTTTTTATTTGCATATACTTACAATTGTGAAATGAGGGTGTATGTAGTGTTATGGCTGCTTGGATGGGTTTTCTAAAAGGATCCCCCATCCTTGTGCTGCATCATTCAATCTTCTCTACTATATATCCCACTTGATAATCATCCACCTTCATTATTGACTTATATTTTCCCTCTTGCACACTTCCACATTAGATAAAAATAAAAATAAAGGGTTTAGTACCTATCCCAATCAACTTCCAAATATAATCCTAACAAGCCTCCTATACCTCCTAAGTGCTATGTTGATCATGCTACTTGGCCTATTCACACCCAACCTTAGTTTTACCTAGCTCTATA
Source organism: Sequoia sempervirens (assembly GCA_007258455.2). NCBI lineage: Eukaryota > Viridiplantae > Streptophyta > Pinopsida > Cupressales > Cupressaceae > Sequoia > Sequoia sempervirens. Next base: position 725,825,512 of record VDFB02270651.1, on the reverse strand, counting down.
TAACCTTCAAATAAAATAAACTAATAATGAATTTAAAATAATTGAGGTGTTTATTTATTAGTCTAGTATCCCCCCTCATTCTATTACTTTTATAATATTTATCCTACCCGTAAACCCGTCAAATTACCTAATTATTTTTTAATTCCAAGTCCCTTGTTTGTATGTATCATCCAACATAGCATAATTGTTGTATGTCCCTATCAGTGACAACTTTAAGAAACCCCCCTCAAAAAAGATATAAAATCCTAGCAAATATTTCATTTTTTAGGAAAAAATATTAATTTATATTGGCAAATCTTTCCTTTTTTATAAAAGAATATTAACTCTATTGGAAATTTTTCTACATAATTAAAATTTTGTAGAATATTTTGGCAAATTTTGAAAAGCAATAGGAAAATGCATTAATTATGATGGTGAATCCATCCAATCTAAAAAATATATTTCTTATGGAAAAGTAGGGGCCAAAGGGTGGAAATTATTGATGGGTTTAAGGGATAAACTATAATATTTACTTGCACCATTGATTTAAAATATAATCTAATGACTCTCATTGTATTTTGCAAGGTAAAATGTACATGTAATGTTCATGGGGCCTACAATTTCTTTTGGATCAATGATCTAATGATCCTTATCATATTTAGGTAAAATGTAACCATGATCTATAATGCTCATGGGGCTCGAAATAGCGGGCCTAATGAGAATTACATATTGCAGGTATATTTTACATCATAGAATATAACAAGGGTCATTACATTGTATTGTAAATCAATGGTGGAAACTAAAGATTGGAAATATGGCCCTAAAGAAACTAATAATTATGATATAATATTGGAAAATTAGTATAGATTTCTACTATAATTTATAAAATTTAGACGAATTTGATCTAATTATGTATCAAATATTATGGAAAGTTTTTGAGTTACAGTTTTTAATAGAATAAATTATTTGGTGATTTAAATAATACTATTATAAAATTTTGAAAAAATGCGGCAATTCAAGTCACATTATAGCTCAAACTATTAGCTCATTTTGTATTCCCAAATTTCAACTATTAGCCAATTGGAGAATATCAACCACTAAAAAAATCAATGGTCCCTATATGGTCATAATTTGGATGAGGACAACCTATTGAGTGAGGAGTTTGAAGAGTACGAATTCTTTCTATGTCTTATTTTATATATGCATGTGACTTTTTATATTTCTTGTTCATACTTCAATGTGCATGTGATTGATGTTTTTTTATAAAATCAATTAATTTATTTTTTAAAGATATGGGTGTGTGGGAATATGAAGAGTTCTCTAGTTTTTTGTTGTAATTTTAAAATTGAAATGTATTATACATCGTTTGACTACTTTTTGAGGTCAAAACACCAAAATAAGCTCTTAACCATTTTATCTAGATCCCAAGAAGTCGTTCCATTTATTTCTATCCTAGAATTAGGTATTTCAAGGGCCTCATTCACATAAAGGTTTTCATCCTCACATTATTTCTACTCATCTCATTTAATTTAAATCTTGTCATTTCATATTATTGTTATTTTGTATTTTATTGTGTATTTCTAATGTTTTGATTGTGTGTTTTCACCCTCTCTATATACTAGTATTTTAAATTATATGTGAATAGTTTATTTTTTGTTCCATTCTCAGATGAAAATGTAAATATAGAATGAAAATACAACTTCTAGATGAGGGTGTAGGCACATTAGTATCTAATGGAATTCCCACCTATACACACTTGTTTAAATATACATAGACAAAATGAAGCTATTTTTTGTTTTATTTTTTAAACAACTCTACTATGTATTTTTTGTTGGAAATTGTGCCTCAACTTGCTGGCTTGTATCTCTATTCAAGTCTTCATTATCGGTCGATCACTAGAGTTCCTAAGTTTGTAACCTTGTCGTGTAGTTTGGAAGTTTCATTACTTCCCGATTGACCGAGTTCCTTCACTGTCACGACATCGGTGATTTTTGGAACTTTCTAACCATCAGTGAGAGTTACGAAGTTTGTGTTTTCTCCGTTTGAGTGACAAGCCATTGGATGTGGGGACCACTTGGAATTCTAGGAGACTTGTTGAGAATATTGTAGATTCCCAGCTTGATTCTCTGGAATTGCACAAGCAATGAACACGTGTCATGGTGGAGACCACAAGGAATGATTAACAGTTCGGTGTGATGGTCAAATGCGGTGTACAAGTAAGTTGGTAATAAAAGGACTAACTCGTGCATACCTAAAGTCTTCAGGCTTTTATTTATAAACTAATGACTACTAATATCCGTGTCAATGTGGGATATTGTCAATAGTTGAGCTTCTTGGATGTCTTAGCGATAGAGTTGGTCTTGCCAATGGATAGTTGGTTTTCTTGTGATATTAGGGAGACTTGATATGTTATCGGTCTGACTTCTTAGAGTGTTGCCGATAACTTTGGTCTTGCCGATAGCTTTGTGATGGGGTATTATGGCATTGGGGAGACACGGTCTAGTGTCTCACCGACATGCAATACAGTTGAACACTTTGACCGAATGTTTGTCCTATGTGGCGAGTTCTGAGCCAATGAGAGAATTAGAATGTAAACCATTGGAAGTTGAATAGTTGTGGCCATTCCTGTGAGGAAGATCAATAGACCATGAACAGAATGAGATATACTCTATAACAGATGACTATGAAGTTTTTTGGGGTAATGGAGATTTTTGTTTGATACTGAACACGGATTGATTTGAGTGGATTCATAGTATGCATCTGAGAGCATTGTGAGATTAATGTTTTGTACAAGATTGATCAGTGAATATTGTTGTTAAAAATTGACATCAAAAAGTGAAGTTTGTACTCTATATGTAATTTTGCTTACTGTAATACAAAGAGGCTTTTCTTGGTGTGGTGGGTTTTTCTCCTATAATGGTTTTCCCACGTAAATTTGGTGTCCAATTGTGTATGTGTTCTTTCTCTTTTCTGTTATTCTTTTCATGTGCATCTTATTGAACTGTAATTGCAAAATTTAAATTCATATCAGCATTCTTCCCTGAGGTTTTGGCATTAGGAGAGTTTGTTCTGCACCTAAGCTTTCCTGACATTTTCAACACATCGAATAGTATCACACCATACACTTTCAATATCATAACATGTGCATATAATTATGTGCATGTCACATTAAGTGAGAGAAAGATATACAAAGATAGTGGTGATGAGGAATCCACTTCATTCACAAACTATTAAACTAATTTTATCAAGATTGTTTAAACTATTTTTCATCTATTTATCAAATTAATTCTTATTATACTTGTATATAGATCATTCTTAACAACTACTTAATTTGTTGAGGTGATAATAAAATAATTAGACTTGAAATAAAAACTTGAGTTACTTGTGGAAGTTGCTTAAACAAATACTTAAGTATTCAATTTTATCAAAGGAAAATTAAAAAAAATACAACACACTTCCTAAATAATCATAACTATAATTCAAGTAATTTAAGCTATCTATATCAAAGTTATAATTACAAGTAAACTAAATTGAAATCAATTTGAAAAGATATTGATCTTTATAGGATTCATACTAAATAATTATAATTAATTATACTTATAACCTTTAGTTTAATTATTAAAATTTACTTTAGAAATTGATTTATCAAGGAATAAATAACTCTTAAGTAAATTATGATTTTATATATTTATTTATTTATTTATTTATTTATTTAATTATTATTTAAAATGTCTATTTATTTAATTTTTATTAATCCATAAACTAAGGACAATTTTAAATTTAAATTGATCACATAATTGACAATGCCATTTTAAATTAACCAATCCTACTCATTACCTCTAAAATATAAGAATTTAAATTATTATAATCCTCAAATCTTAATAATTAAATATATAATTAATTCAAAAAATTCAATTAGTTAATAAGGATTATACAATACCCAAAGAGATCAATTAAATATAGAAATAAAACTAAGTTGATTGCAAGTAGAAATTATAATTAGTCAACATAAATCACTCAACAAATCATAATAAAATTTTAATGGGAACTGTGGATTGAAAATCCATAGAGCTCCCTTCAAGTTGATGATATTTTTTTGCTAAGTCTCGACCCACGCCTCATGTATTTAAATATCTTTGGGCCCTTTTTTGAAGATCTTTGCCTGCTTTCTCCATGTGTCTATTGCGCGCTCCTTGCAAATATTTCCTCCCTTGCTTCTCTATCGAGCCTCGCCATGTCTCCACATGTCAACAACGTTGGCCTTTGTGAACCCACTCCCCTTTGCTTCTCTACTGAGCTTCGTCCACGTGCCATGTATCATCAGTCTATGGGTACCTTTTGGTAGACCCCACAATAAATGCTCAAAATGAAGACTTATCCATGTGGCTTCTCCATGGGGATTTTTAGTGCCAAAAGGGAAGAATGAGCAATAAGCCTTGTCCTATTGCCATGTGTCCTAGCCAAGTCTGTGTGGTGAGCGACACGTGTTTGTATGGGAATTTTGTTGCTTCCACACTGACACCACAGTCATCATTCACAGGGGAATGCATCTAGTTCGAAGGTAACTGCATTCTATGTTTTGAAATCTCTTCTATTACAATGACCATGAGAAATCATTGCGACAAACATCATTGCTCATGCCAAGGAATCTTTTTTGTTGCTGGCTCTCAGGCGGTGGGATGCTTTTCTATATATACTACCTCAAATTTCCAAAAATGAGTTCAGAGAATACACAGAAAAATTGTGGAAAGACACCAAGCCTTTGTATTGTTTTAGATTAGGTATGTGCAAGATCATGATGGGCCAAAAAGTGGCAATATGATGGGTATGTGATTGATGACTTTTTTTTTCCCCAAAATTGATTAAATGAAAATGGTTTTTAAAGGAGATTCTTAGCTTTCCACCAATATAAATTATGTTTTACTTTGAATTTAATAAGTAATTATTATTCATTTTCTATTTGAATTATGACTAAAGTCTTGATTGATAGGTTGATTGAAAAACATCTATAGCTTTCAAACAGTATCACATTTTTTGAATCCAAAACATGCTTCACATTTTATGCTTCGTATACTATAGTATTTAAAAAATAAAAATTGAATAAATTCATAAATTTTTTGACCAAGTTAAGGTGGTTAGACATACAAGTTTTTTATATTTTTTAAAAGTTGTAATAAAAAATTCATAATTAATTATTTACTTGGAAAAAAATTACAAAAAAATATACATCTCATCGGAACATGAGTCCTCTACTTATATCTAAAATCTTATAAAAAAATATTATCATTTTATTTTGGTTAGGGTGGTCAGACAGACACCTACTTCTTATTTTTTCCCTAAAATTTAAGTACTACTCCATTGAAATTTCAAATTTTCACTAAATAGATTTATTTTTTAAACAAACCTAGTAGTTTAGAAACTACATTCAATTTTCTACAGATTCTATTAATATATATTTTTCAAATAATATAGATAACTTATTCAAATTTTTACATCTAGTTGCCTAACTCTAATTTTTCTAAATTTTTTGCCACTTAACGGCCTGTTTTTTCCATGATGATCCTGGACATACCCATTATTGTATTAAGAATCACAGACTATGCCATTGTTGTTTGTCCTTTATGCTTCTTAGCTAGTTGACAAAATATTATATTGTGTTGTTATTGTACTAACTAGTTTATTTGTAGAACTTCTATAATTTCAATATAAGTTTGCTGATTCAGACAATGCCTTGGACTCTTTTCTTTAGTAAATATGTATAGAAGTTATTTTATCTTATTTGATAAACTTCTTAGGCTTTTCATCTATGCTCTCTGTTATTTTTGGACATGCAGATTTTTGAAAGGGCCCTTAAATCTCATCTAAAAAGAAAGATTTACTGTGCACATACTTAACTCTTGGCGCATTGCCTATTGTTAGATCTTTATTTTATATATATGCTTCCTTTTCCCATTACAAACTCCCCAAGTATAGAAGGATCCAAATTCTTTAAAAAACCCAGAGGTCGTGCTCAGTTTAGCACAATTGGTCTCCCCATTAACTAGGTTTCCTATAATGCTGTTGCTTGCCATTTTTAGGCATCAACATTTCTTTTTCTGGCACACCTAGTGGGAATTTCTTAATTGTATCTAAATCTAAAGTGGGTGTATGAGCCATGGGCTTGTTACTAGATCTCAAACAATTAACAACCCTGGCCTACTAGTGCCACTGCTAGTAACAGTACAAACAAGAACTTGTCTAGTGAACATTTTGATCCCTCCACTAGCCATGTTACTGATTGCTAACAAAAATTTTGTGGCATGGTAAATTGGAAATCCTCTTATAATACAAGTAGCACCCACTGTTTGGGCCCCTATCCCAAACTCTACTTTAAAAGTTGTACCAAAATTCACCAAGGAAGGCTCAAAAACACCTTCCAAACGCCTGCAAGATGTGGTAGATGTGTGTTTGGTGCATGGTGTTACTAACCAAAATGTTGTGCTAAGGTTGCTCACAGCCTCTTTCGAAGGCAAAGCATTAGATTGGTATCACAGTCTGGAGGCTAACACTATCGCTACCTGGGATGAGCTTGTAGATCCTCTCTATAAGAGATTTTCAAATAATGGAGATTAGTCTTCATTATATTAGTAGCTGGTGACCATAAAGAGGGCCCCATATGAGGCCATGACCAACTTCAATGCCCGGTTCCATACAACTTGGTAGAGGATCTAGGTTACTATCCATCCACCAGTCGATTTGGCATTCATGTTTTATCTGAAGTCCCTCAATGCTAATATATTGGTGATGATCTAGTCTATTCATGGAACCAATCTACCAGATGTGTACAATATATTCGCCCAGGCAGAAAATAATATAATTTTCTCCAAAAAATTACCACCTCGGCCTGATATGCTTATATTTGTCGAGATATCAGCCCCTGCCCAAGAGATGGCATCTACTAGTGCATCTTCCCTTCCTCAATCTATGTATATGCATATTCAAGCACATCACAGAGTGCTACTTCTACATCTAATTCCTCAAAAAATGAGATGAGCAATGTCAAGGAGCTACTGCGAAGCATCTCAAACAAAATAAATACCATCAACAGAACCATTCCATGCCTCTGAAGCCAAATTACCAAAATTATCAAGGTGGAAGATCTTCCTACCAGTAAAATCAATTCCAAGGAGGCTCGCACACAAATTCACAAAATCAAAAAAATAATTAGATGGTACTGGTGCCTACTCCATTGTAGAATGCTCACCCAAGCTCGATTAGAGAGATGATAGTGGGAAAAAATAATCTCACTGATGAAATCAATCCCTGGTGCTCCCCTTACAACAAATCACATATGCCTTAAAATTTCCTGTCTGACAATCTACAATAAAGAGTGGTGGAACAATGCATTCAAGGTGTGGCATCAAATTCAAGAGGTTATGTATATGCCTCACTGTAAATGGAAAGCATGGTACTCACCATGCAAATGCAAGGAATGTCCCTAGAGCAAGAGACAAATATAGCTTCATATCACCCACTCTTCTCATGGATGGAAGAGGAAGAGGCGGTGTTCACAAATGATGCATCCACATCGAAGGCCCCGCAAGTGCAATTAGATTATAACACTCACTCTAAGAGGAGATTCACGGGTGAATCGGTTGTCTCGCAACCCAAAAGTGCCCTCGACCAAACTCCTAGTACCTCCACAATTGTATAACAATTTCAGCCATGAAGGGAAATTGTTATAATAAGGGCTAATGAATAGAATTATTGGAATCTACCACCATTCAATGTGGTGGAACAATTAAAGAAATTCTCTGCTAATTTATCTCTTTAGGATATCTTAGCTACTCTAGAGCAGAATTCATTACTACAGAAGGCCCTACTAAAAGATACTAGCAAGGAGCCAGTAGAGAAACCCTCCAAAGGGAAGGCCATTGTTTCTCCACCCCAAGCTAAAGTTCTCACAAATAGTGGAGAGGGAGCTTCTACTGAAAGTAAAGGTAAGCCTAAACTGAAACCCTTCTTCTTTACTCTCATTGTGGGTAAGAAGTTGTTGCACAATTCTATGATTGAATTTGGTGCTAGTACCATAGTCATGCCCAAGCAGATAGTTGAATCCTTAGGACTCAACTATGAACCTTTAAACAAAGGGGTTATGTAGCTTGATGGGAATAAGGTTGAAATTGTAGGTGTCATTAAGAATCTCCCCTTGACTCTATTCTCCTGCCCTAGTATCATAGTTTTGCAAGATACTATGATCATAGATGTTCCCCCAATGTTTAATCTTTGCTTATCCTAGGAATTCACTTCCAAGATAGGAAAATATCTTTCTTTAGATTGGTCACACTTAATCCTTAGGACGAAACATGGAGCTAAAATCAAGATAGTGTCTGAACCTCTACATTCAAAACATGTAGGAGATGAAGACATGATCAATTTTGAGGCCGCTCACACCTCTATCACCAAAGAGGAAATGTATTGTACTAAGCTACTAGAGGATGAGAAGGTAACCAAAGACCAGACTGATTAAGAAGAGGTCCACTTGAGAAAATATGTAGACACTAATCCTTTTGGAAATTATCATTCCACCAAATTGGGAACCTATGTCATCTATGATGAATATCACTTAGTGATTCTAAAGATCATGAAGGAATCCAAGGGTGATCAAGCCTCAAAGTTATGGATGTTGCATTTTGATGGAGCGAGATGTAAAGTTGGTTCAGGGGCCAGGATATGTTTGGAATCCCCATCTAATGAAAATACCCTTAGGACTTTTCATTTTCAGTTTTCCTATTTAAACAATGAAGCTAAATATGAAGGCCTAGTGCAAGGTCTAAGTCTTGTGGAAAGGATGGTAGTTAAACAAATAATGGTGTTCAAAGACTTCGAGCTAGTAGTCAATCAAGTCTAAGAGCTCTCTACACCCAAGAATGTTTTCATGAGATCCTATAGACATAAATTCTAGGACCTGATTAAAAGCTTTGAAGCCTTCAATATCTTGATAGTGTCGAGAGAGAAAAATATGGATGTAGATTGCATGACAACAATCGAATCTCAATTTAACCTTGCTTCTGACCTATTTAATAACATACACTCTATGTGAGTGATCATCTAACCTACAATCCTAGATAATGACCAAAGTTTCCAAGTGTTTGAAAGTGATGAACACATCGCCTCATTCATCCAATAGTCAGGAGAATTCACTGAGCAACTCCAACCAAAAATTTTCAAGGCCTATGAAGGGAAAATTATTCAATTGAGGTCCAACAAGCTTCCAAAAGGATTGGTCACTCTTGAAAACCTATTCTATTGTGACAATGCAAGGAATGATAAGAGGAAGTTTGTAGTAGACAAAAGTGACTATGTAGGCCTTCAGGTTAGGAACAAAAGGAAGCTCAAGGTCAGAAAGGAAGTCCCACAACATGATAAAGAAAAGCTCATCCATTTCTATGAAAAATATGAATGATTAGGGGCTTGGTCATGACCTCAAGGGATATGATCCCAAAATTATCCAACATGGGTATGTGCAGGATCATGATGGGCCAAAAAGTGGTGATATGTAAGTGATATGATGACCCATGTGGCTAACAACCTGTTTTTTACCCAAAATTGATGAAACGAAAAGGTTTTTTAAAGGAGAGTCTCATAGTTCCACTAATATAAATTATGCTTTACTTTGAATTAAATAAATAATTGTTATTCATTTTCTATTTGAATTATGACTAAAGTCCTAATTGATAGGTTGATTGAAAAACATCTATAGCTTTCAAACGGTATCACATTTTTTGAATCTGAAACATGTGTCACATTCTACGCTTTGCATACTATAGGATTAAAAAAAGAAAAATTGAATTTCATGAATTTTTCACTAAGTTAAGGTGGTCAAACATACAAGTTTTTATATTTTTAAAATTTGTAATAAAAATTCATCTTAATTATTTACTTGGAAAAAAATTACAAAAATATCATCACATTGGGACATGAGTCCTCTACTTATATCTAAAATATTAAAAAAAATTATCATTTTATTGTGGTTAAGGTAGTCCAGACACCTACTTATTTTTTCCTTGATATTTAAGTACTACTACATTGAAATTTCAAATTTTCACCAAATAGATTTTTTAAAAAAATAAAGCTTGTACTACATTCAATTTTCTACAGATTCTATTGTTACATATTTTTTAAATAATATAGATAAGTTATTCAAATTTTTACGTCAACTTGTCTAACTCTAATTTTTCTGAATTTTTTGCCACTTAAGGGCCTATTTTTTCCATGATTATCCTGCACATACCCACATACTATAGAACTGATGGAAGGATCAAAACCTATCCACCAAAAGAAAAGACTAGTAAATCTAAAGATTTAGGCATTAATGGCACAGGAGTTGACAAAGCTAATTCAATCCTAGATTGTCTTCTCAGTTAGCACAACACATGGGTGTCCAACCTAGTTCCTATCCAGAAAAAGAATGGAGACATCTACTTGTGTGTTGATTTCTAGGACCTGAATAAAGCATCCCTAAAGGACCACTACCCCTTTCCCTCCATGAATTCTAGCTTGCAAACAATGATTAGCTCGAAAATGTTTTCTTTGCTAGATGGTTTCACTGGTTACAACCAGATCTAGGTAAAAGAGGAAGACCAACACAAAAAAATGTTCACTACCAAGTGGGGAACATTTTCCTATGTGAAAATTCCTTTTGGTCTCTCAAATGTGGGAGCTAATTTGCAATGGGAAATGGATATTTCCTTTAGAGAATTGATCAACAAGATTATCTTAATCTACTTGGATGATTTGACTATATTCTCTAAGTCTAAATATGATCATTTTGATAATCTAAAAATGGTTTTTAAAAGATGCTAGGAGTTTGGGGTATCCCTGAACCCAAAAAAGTATTTCTTTAGAGTTTTGTAAGGAAAAATATTGGGACACATGGTGTCCAAATATGGAATTGCGATTGACCTAGAGCAGGTGAAGGCAATTAGGGAACTTCCCTTACCAATCAACAAGAAGGGAGTTTAGTCCTTTCTGGGAAAGGTAAATTTTGTGGGGAAATTAATTTTTGATTTTGTAGGATTAATTAGACCTATTACCCTGATGCTCAAGAAGGATCAATTGTTCAAATGGAAAATAGAGGCTAGAGAAGCCTTTGAGAAGGTTAAGGATGCTATTCCTTTAACTCTTCTTCTAGTAAACCCAGACCTATCAAAGGACTTCATAATGTATGTGTTCAATAGAAAATCCAACATCACTATTGTTTTGACCCAAAAGGATGATAAAGGAAAGGGAGAACATCTGATAGCCTTCCACTCCTAAACCTTAAAGGATTATGAAAAATGGTATGTGCAGGATCATCATGGAAAAAATAGGCCCTTAAGTGGCAAAACAATTAGAAAAATCAGAGTTAGGCAACTTGATATAAAAATTTGAATAAGTTATCTATATTATTTCAAAAATATGTAAGAATAGAACCTATAGAAAATTGAATGTAGTTTCTAAACTACTAGCTTTTAAAAAAAAAAAAAAAATCTATTTGGTGAAAATTTAAAATTTCAATGCAGTAGTACTTAAATTTCAGGGAAAAAATAAGAAGTAGGTGTCTATCGACCACCCTAACCACAATAAAATGATAATAAAAATTATAAGATTTTAGATATAAGTAGAGGACTCTGTCCAAATTTATGCATATTTTTTGTAATTTTTTTCCAAGTAAATAATTAATTATGATTTTTTATTACAAATTTAAAAAAAAAAAAAATTGTATGTCGATCACCTTAACTTGGTCAAAACTTCATGAAATTTAGTTTTTATTTTTTTAATCCATAGTATGTAAAGCATAGAATGTGACGCATGTTTTGGATTCAAAAAATGTGATACCATTTGAAAGCTATAGATGTTTTTCAATCAGTCTTTCAATTAGGACTTTAGTCATAATTTGAATAGAAAATGAATAATAATTACTTATTAAATTCAAAGTAAAGAATAATTTATATTGGTGAAAAGATGAGAATCTCCTCTAAAAACCCTTTGCGTTTCATCAATTTTGGGTAAACAAAAGTTGTTAGCCACATACCCATCATATTGCCACTTTTTGGCCCATCATGATCCTACACATACCCAATAAATTATAACTTCATTGAAAGGAAAGCTTTCACCATTGTTAAGGGGCTCAAGAAGTTCTGAAACCTTATATCATGCAACAAGGTGGTAGTATATTTTGCACATTCTAGTGTGCGTGAATACATTATGGAAGGAGAAATCATAGAGAAAAGGGCCAACTAGATTACCGAAATCCTTGAATATGACATTGAGGTCAGACCCACAAAGACTATCTAATGAAGAGGATTTTGCGAGTATCTGGCACATGAAAAAGAAGTATCAATTGAGAAGGAACAACTCTAGTTGGTCTTGATGAACAAACCTGAGTCTAAAGGTTGCTAGTTGGTGGATAGGATGAGATTTATGCAAATTGGGAAATATATGATGGGCCTTGCTTCTCAGAAGATAAGATTCTATAGATTGCAGAATAGTAGATATGTTCTCATAGAGGGAGTCCTTTTCAAAATGGACTTCAATGGCGTTCTCCTATGATGTGTCACCACAAAGCAAGCAAAGAAAATTCTAGACATATTTTATAGCAATCCTGCAGGTGGACATTTCTCTGTAAAGACCACCACCATCAAAATTATGTGTGCTGAACATTTCTAGCATACACTATTCAATGACTCACACTCTTTGGTTAAGATATGCAAGGAATGCCAATTCTTCACAAGAAGAAGGAAAAACTCAGCAATTCCTCTTAATCTGATAGTGGTAGATGAACCCTTTGCACAATGGGGCCTTGATTTTATTGGGATGATTAATCCCACCTATAGTGTTGGATATAAATGGATCCTCATGGCTATAGACTACTTTACTAGATGGATCGAGGCCATGCGCCTGAAAAATGTGATAGAGGTGGAGATTATGTACTTTCTCAAAGAACTAGTACAAGGTTTGGCCTACCAAAGACCATCATCTCTAAAAATGTGAAGGACTTCTTGGGTTCAAAGGTATTTCAATTTGCACTCAAATATGGCATATTCCTAAAGACATCCTCAAACTACTATCCATAAAGAAATGGTCTGGCTGAGTCGATTAATAAAAATTTAGTATGACTCATTAAAAGAATCAGGTCAGAGCATCAAAAAGAGTGGCATAAGAACCTCTAGGTAGTGTTGTGGGTAGACCGAATAACTCCTAAGAAAGTCCTTAAGACTTTGTTGTACGAGCTGGTATATGATAAGGAAGCACTATTGCCCATCTCCATGGAAATTCCCACACAACAGTTGCTCAAGTCTCTATAGGTTGAACAGAATGGTGCCATGGAGGTCTAGTTGGATGAGTTGTTGGAGGTACAGGAGAAAAGAGAAAAAGCCCTGACATCCATTTATAAGAGGTGGTTAAAAGGTGGTTTGACAAGAAAACCTCTAACTAAGGTCTTAAATGCGGGGACCTAGTGCAAAAATTCAATGAAAGGGCCACAAAGTTTGGCCTACATGGAAAGTTTGATATCCTATGGGAAGGCCCTTTTTTCATTATTCAATGCAAGCAACATAACACATTTGAACTAGAAAATATAGAAAAAGAAGCATTGGGAATTCCAATTAACGAAATTCACCTCAAATTGTTTAATTAAGCTTCATTAATCATTTTTCTAGTGTAGATATATAATTATGTAAATTTCCTTTGTGTTTTTTGTGTTTATGGTGGGCCATTCTTTCTGGAATGAACCCATAATGCAAAAGTAGAGAAGGAACCCATAATGCAGAAGCAGAGAAAGGAACTCATAATGCAAGAAGTAAAGAAAGAAAAAGAGACAAAAAATTGATTAAAATGTTGTATATTCATTATACAGTATTATATACTTTGATAGTACATTCCAAAATGGCTCTCAAGCCATACTTTTTGAGTATATATATATACTATGCAATTTTTTTGAGCATGTATTAAAATCCTTTCAAGGCATATATAAAAAAAATGGGAGAAGGGAGTTCATTCTCCAAATTGGGGCAACAGGAGCGTCATCAACAACATTAGTAACAACTTCATCAACAACCTTGGAAATGACAAGAGGAGCATCAACAACAACAATGGAAAGCGGTGGAGGGAACCCCAGGTTTCTGAAATTGATGTACCACTCCATCTCGTAGAATAACACCACTTTGTAGCAATGTAGCATGAAGTGGAAATCACGAGTAACTCTCTAGCGGTGCTCTCTAATGGTCAAAATGTAGAACCCACTCAAGAATGGAACCCATGACGCCACTGCATCTTGTTTAATGTGTTAGTGGAGGTCACTAGTTGTGGGAAGACCAAGGCCATACACTGCATTTGTCACAAATTTTCCAAAGCCACTAAGGTAGTGCTTTGGGAATATTTCCATGGTGAGTCATAGGATCATTGGCTTGGGTACCTGTATGTCAAGCAGAGAGGCAACGAAATGAGAGAAAATGCTAGTATTTACCCTATACTTATCCTCATATTCTATGCAATCCCTCCCTAGTATCGACTTCATTGCTATAATTGCCAAAGAATGCTTGTTCTTCATCATGCATTTCAGACGCCTACTAGAAATTTCACCTAGAAAGGTTTCTTGTGACTTATTGCTGGTAAACCTAATTGGAGTATTCATTGTTCCTATCTCTAGTTCTAACTACCAAATGCCAATTCATCCCAATTACCAAACAAATGCACATTTTGTTGTTGTCTTTAGGTATATTTATAGAAATATCCAAGGTACATGTGTGCGATAAGCATGATGTTGATTAGGCATTAACTTGAAAATCCCATCAAAAGCCAACTCAAAAATCCTGCCAAGAGCAAACTTGAGAATCCCACCCAATTGCATCTGCTATGTATGAATTGTTGTGTGTGAGTTAAGGAGTAATTAATTAGCTAAAACTAGTGGCAGTCCCAAGTGTTCGTCTGCATGGTCAAGTGCTAATGTGTCACACTATGGGAATATTTATTTCTCCAATGATGAACTCAAATCTTTTTGTGTACTCATTACACTTTTGGCCTAATCATTTTTTTAGTTTATTAATTGCAAAGCATGTGAAAGGTTTTTTATACCTTCAATCGTTGGCTCAATTTCCTAGGAAATGGCACTATAGGACATAATGACTAATCATCATTATGCATTATTGTCTTTTCAAAAGGAAAAGAATTCATTTCGCATGAATAGGAGAGTTGGTGGTACATGTTGAATTTATTGCAAAAAGGAAACCATTGTCTACAACTTCAAGTCGAGAAAAGGCTAAGTGTTGCATGAGAAGGAAAAACACTATGAAGAGTTTCCTAAGTATTCTATTGAGTGTGAGGTTCCTTGAGTGCAAAATTTTCAAAAGAATCCAAGTGAATTGTAGAAAGTTTGAGCATTGCAAAGGTCCACAAAATTTTGAAATGGCCCAAAATCCTCAGATGGAAGCATAAGGAGAGGTGACCCAAAGCTTATTTGATTCCATGCATGTGGCACCAATGGCCAATATTTTTAGTGATGTCTCTTATGCTTCACCTGGGATACCAAAGAATCCAAAGTGGATCAGCACACGAGCCATGGACAAGAAAGCTCGCAGGAACTAGGCCTTGATAATAGATGAATGGGATAATGTTCATGAACCTATTCTTAAAACCAACCCTAAGTGTCTTAGGGAAGCAGCCTGCAAGAGAATGAAATAGGTCACTAGCCAATAGTATTTGGCGTACAAGCTATGGTTCTGCGGTCTCCCGTAGTATATGGTTCCTTTTGTGCATTACTGCCTAGAACTAGTTCACAAGTGCATTCAACATTTTAACCCAGATACCGTCACCTTTGAAGGTCAGGAACTAAGGGTTGTGATCAGCGTGGAGGCTATCAGGGAAATTTTATGCATCCCTACCAGAAGGGGTTCTAGAGCTAAAAAGATGGAGATGTTCACTCTAGAAAGAGTGGAAGAGTTCTGGAAGACTAGAGATCTCGCTCTGGAATTTTATAACTAAGAAACCGAAAGGCCTAAAGAAGATTTAGCAAAGTCGTCATAGATTTTGGTCATGCACAACACTTTTAACTTGGACCTGTAGGAGGCCTTCTCTATGATCACTTTTGTTTGTGGCATGGACAACGATAGGTACATGGAAGAGATTAAAATGGGTCTGGGTTTTCAATTGAGAAAACAACATTCTTTATTCTGGTATGACTTTGTGGAAGTCATCATCTAGGAAATGCTAAACCAAATCAAGGAATATAACACAACATAATTTTAGGTTTTATTCTCTCCTTGCTCATATCTTTTTACACCAGAACCATGACTTGTTTAGAAACCATATGGACTTGGCTATTTTTTATGAAAAAGGAGTAAGAAGGCTAGTTTTTGTGTGGACTCCCCTCCTTTCTACAACTTATGATTACTATGCATTTTTGGAGTGTTTCTTGACCTTGATTTTGTAAGATTTTACTAAAGATGGAAAGCTTTATTGAATTTACATTGAGTGAATAGAGTGGATGCAGAGTTTCCATTATTGTTGCGATTGGTTTCTAGGGGAGGATTTCACATTTGTTGGACTGCATGGCTTTACTGAGGAACCATTCTGACTCTTGGTATGCATCATAAACAGGGTGTTGTCCCTTGAGGTGTTTCAGTAACTGTCGATTATCAACAACAACCTTTGTGGAGTGAAAAATAAGAATGGTTTTTTCTTCTTCCCTTTGAGCTTCAAAATGGTGATAATGGTAAAGAAGCAAACACATGGTCTACCAGAATCCAAGTTGGCTCATCTAGGGCTGGTATTTATTTGTGACAAGTAGAAATATAACCTCGATAATGACTTAGTAGACCTTAAATTTAAGGTGACTCATAGCTCTCAACCTTACTAGGAAGCTCAACGAAATCCATAGTCAAAACAAGATGATCTATTTATGGACCTGGCCTATGCTCCTACTGAAGATCATAGGCCACCATTGCTCTCTTTCTATTTCCCTTTGGAGAAACCTAATGAGAAGTGCCAAATAGGTGCCATCCTTCATAATGAATTAGTCAAGCATTGGCAGTGGATTGAGGAAAAAATTAAAGACTTCTAGATTTATCGTCAGGAGACCAAATGCATTAATGCACCATTCCAAGAGGTAGACAAGGATGAAAGATTTGATGATCTACAGAATAAAGTGCATGAAGATACTGATGCAAGAGATGATGAGGATATAGATCTAGAGGAAGCTAAGGCATATACAATGAAGGGAAAGTAGGTGAAAAAGGCCCCAATGCTAAAAACTAGAAAAGCAACAAAGCAGCCCAATAAAGCTCCATTGAGAGTGTGGGTGACTACATCATAGTCAAAGGCCTCACAACCACACACATGGGCTGTAAAAAGATCTAGAGTAGCCCAACAACCTTTAGAGGTCATAGAGGTGGAAAATTCTCCATCCAATAAGAGGTCACACATGGATGCAACTTTTGGAGGAGGCTCACAATAACCTGCTACAAGCCAGGGATTAGAGTCCTCTACAACTTAGGTAGCTTTCTCTATCACTCTTCTCACTACACAACATTTGGTTACTCCTACGACCTCTATTGTATCCACACCCCTAATTACTTCAAGTGTCGACCTTTCTTTTTCTACTACCACGATCACAGGAGGTTTCTCCCAATTCTCCCAAAGTGGACAACTAGCTTTTACTCCCCCACAATCTATTCTACCTTTTGTTGAAGCCCAATCTACAACTACCATTGCTACCCCTTTTACTACCATTGCATCAGCTCCAACTCAGACTACCCAATAGATGGAATCCACTGCATCTTTTCCACTACCACCACTCCCCATGATTCCTTTTTCTTCTTCTCAAACTGGGCCTTGGTATAACATTCCCTCATTCTCCCCATTAATAGTTTCTTTGCTGAAGAAAACATCAACCAGGACCATAACTCTCTCATTACCTTTTTCTCTTCCTCTCAATGCACTCTTTGTTGGCGAGTTTATTAGATCACCAACAAAATTTATTGGGGAAGGTGACAAAACAAAAGTATCATGGGCTATTAGGGTCCAGAAGAGGAAAGAAAAAGATGCTGCAAAGTTGGCCGAGCCATGCATGCAAACCCTTTTCAATGAAGTTCAGTAGTCGTTGCATTTCACAACCATGCATCCAAACACCATCAAACCGTAGGGGGAGATGCAACCCAAGAATTACATAATTCATGTTTTGGGAATTGATTTGCATGCAACCCAACCACATGATAAAGTTGAGTTGATGGAGGAAACCTAGCAAGTGGTGACTATCGACTTCCTCAAGTATAGTTGCCAACTAAAGAAGAAGGAAAAAGAGCTCAAGAATGTCAAGGAAAGGATGGAGGTCCTACTAAAGAAATAAAAGGCAAGGGATGTTGAAATTACACAAATATTTCAACAAGAATAGGCCGAAAGTGCCAAAGTCCAGGTAGAATTTACAAAGTTTTAGTCCCTAGATCCCAACCTAGTTTCTAGACAAGAGAAGAAATAGGAATTACAAGACTGGTTGGCTCAGGAAAAGGGAGAAATGAAACAAAAAACCAAAGAGCTTTGACAACAAAAAATTCAAATGGAGCAAGAAATGCAACAGAAGGATAAGGAGTTCTAGGGCCAACAACCTCAATTTGAGAGGGAGATCCAGGAAGTAAAGCTTTCCTTGGAAAAGGAATCCACAACCAAAGGCCAAGCTAAGGAACAATGGCTTGCCGAGTTAGGGACTCTACAAGAACGACTCTCTATTGTGGACAATACAATTAAGGAGCTAATGTAGGATGTTAGGTTGAAGGAGATGGAAATAGGTGTTTTGAAAAATCCTCCCTAATCCCTTGCTACTTAGTCAGATCTCCTTTCAGTTGACCAGCAACTATATAACTCCTATTGAGAAAAATTCAAAACTTTATGTTTGACTCTTTAGTCGACGCTTCAATTCATGGTGGAAGTTGCAAGTTTGAGCAGAGAGGTTCATGGAACAATTGAATAGTTCCCATAGTTCATAGTAGAGAAGTTACTAGATAAGTTGTACATGGTGGCGAATGAATACTTGGTGAGTGTAGGGATTGAAGACCGGAGGTTAGTTGCCAAGAAGGAAAAAGAATTCATCTAATGTCATGTAGTCATCCTCCATGCTAGAAATTACTCGACAACACTAAGTCAAACTATGAATAGTATGCAGATGAAATTATCTCAACTGACTCAGATGGGCTTGCCCTCCCCATTTCTATTCAATGATTTGATGGCCACCATGGAGCATATTGTAGCAAAAATCAAGAAGCAACAAGATTTATCTTCCTTTCATAATTTCAATCAACCCCCTACTGTTGAGAACATTGAATGCGTCACCCATCAGATAGCATGGATGCTCTTTTAGCTTGAGTCCCAAACCAAGATATCCATGGAGCTACCCTTCAAAGAAGTAATTAATCTACATTAAACAAAAGAGAATCTACATGCCATATCGATGCCATCTAAGTCCAACTAGCTGCCTCTCCAGACTGCACTCTCAAAACTCTAATTTTGTTTCTCATTGAATAAGGCTTTTTTCTTTGAACTAGAAATTTTGGGTTCCTATTCCACAGGGAAAATTCCCCTAGTAGTCGCCAAAAGCTATGGATTGAAAATATCTAGAGCTCCCTTCAAGTTGATGATATTATTTTGGTAAGTCTCAGCCTGTGCCTCATGTATTTGAATATCTCTGGGCACTTTTTTGAAGAGCTTTGCTCGCTTTCTCCACATGTCTCCCATGCGCTCCTTGCAATTATTTCCCCCTTTTCTTCTCTATCGAGCCTAACCATGTCTCCATGTGTCAGCAATGCAAGCCTTTGTGAGCCCACTCCCCTTTGCTTCTCTACCAAGCTCCATGCGCGTATCACATAGTATCATTCCACGAGCACCTTTGGTAGGCCCCATAGTTAGTGCTTGAAATGAACACTTCTCCACGTGTCTTCTCCATGGGGATTTTCAGTGCAGGAAGGGAAGAATGAGCGACAAGCCCCATCCTATCGCCACGTGTCCTAGCCAACTCTATGGGTGAGCAACAAGTATCTGTATGGGAATTTTGTTGCTTCCACACTGGGACCAGAGTCATCATTGGCAAGGGGATGCATCTAGTTTGAAGGAAGCTACATTTTATGTTTCAGAATATTTTCTATTGCAATGACCATGGGAAATCATTGTGATGGACATCATTGCTTGTACCTAAGAAAATTTTATGTTGCTCACTCTCAAGCAATAGGATGATTTTCTATACATACTACTTCAACTTTCCAAAAGTGGGTTTGGAGAATACACAAAATAATTGTGGAAAGACACCATTCCTTTTTATTGTTTTAGATTATTGTATTAAGATTCACAAATTGTGCCATTGTTGTTCGGCCTTTATGTTTCTTAGCTAGTTGATAAAACATTATACTATGTTATTGTTGTATTGAGTAGTTTATCTGCAGAACTTCTAAAAATTTCAATATAAGTTTGTTGATTCAGACCATGTCTTGGACTCTTCTTTTCAGAAAATGTGTATGGAAGTTATTTGATGTTATTTGATAAACTTCTTTATCTTTTCATCTATGTTGTCTATTATTTGTGGACATGCAGATTGTTGAACAAGCCCTTAAATCTCATCTAAAAAGAAAGATTTAGCGTGCCCATACTTAACTCTTAGTGCATCACCTTAGGTTAGATCTTTATTTTATATCTGCTTCTTTTTCCCATTCCAAAACCCCCAATTACAGAAGGATCCAGCTTCTTTAAAAAACCTCGAGGTCACTCAGTTTAGCGCAATTGGTCCCCCCATTAATTGAGTTTCCCATAAGGTTGTTGCTTGACATTTTTAGGCATCAACAGGAACTAAATATCATATTTGAAGATGCTTAAATTTTAGTACTTCAATAATAGATTAAATATTAATGTAAAATAATTTCCCCTATTTAAAACAACTAAGTAAATTTATTTTTATTAATTAACTAAATAATTTTATTATTTAGGTAATAATTCTATTTAATACATTGATTTAATTAATTTATATAATATTATTTCTCTACTACGTATAAATAAATAAATTAGCTACTCAGATGACTAACTAATAGTAAAATTTAAACTAATATTACATCTCTAACATTCATTTTCATACTTCATTAATAAATCTCAACCCTTCACATAAAGACATCTTTAAAAAGAACTCTAACAACCAACATTTAATAAATTCATCTCAATCATTTTTAACCAACTATTTTCAATCAATCTTGATTATTCATCTATCAATATACTCTACAAATTAAGGCATCTCATCCATCTATTTCAATACCATAACATTGAATCTAGACCACTCGCATCCTCAATGAAATAAAATATAAATATATAAAATATAAATCAATCCACACATTCAACCTTTTCAAGAGAGAAGGATTTATAGGTATGTACTAATGGAATTTAAACTAAATCTATGAAAAACTAAATGAATTTTATTCAAAATATATCATCAACCAAGAGAGGTCAAATTTTGTGTAGATGGTTGTGTCTCACACAAGTTTTTAAACAGAGAGATTTTAGATTTATTGTTAACACTTTGAAAACTTTTCAAAAAGTAGCTACATTAAATACTTGGATTAGTCAATGGGACCCTAATTTACTGTGAAGTTGAATGGTTCTAAATGATCCCACCAAGGATAAATTCTTGTTGATTGCAAGTATCTAACATTATAGGGGACGAGGCTAGGATCGTGCCTTCGGTGAATTTGGTGAAATGGATACCCCTCATTCCTTGGCTCTTAGCTAAAGAGGTTTCAACCTATGGTTCGTGCTCCCATATTGAGTAGCTAAAACAAATTTGGGTTTGATATAAAACCCTCCATAAAAATAATGGATTAGTACTAAGGAAGATATGATAATTTGAATTTGACCTTGTCATGCTATTTTTCCAAAAATATTGACACTCATTTTTTTGTCATATCTTTCAATCTAAGAAAATAAATTACATTCTATCTTTCACAAATTAATAGAAATATTTAAATCTATATTTCTATTTTTTTTAATTTTTAGCTCCATAGTTAAAAAATAGATTCATGATTTTTTTTTTAAGTAATTAATTGGATTTATTTCCTTAAAAATAATCACATCTACAACAAATAAACTCGTGTTTACTACAAGAATACACATCAACATTTTTAATTAACTTATCAAAGTTAAACAAAATAAAATCTTCTAATTGTAATGTAATTTTCTCTTACAATGATTTATATCAATAAATCTATTTTATATCCAAATTACATAAATAAATATCTCATTTCACAACAATTATATACGTAAGAAGAAATAAATATCATTTTAAAATAAATTTATAGTTTCATATACACATAAAACTTTAAAAACTCGTATTCTCTTAAGAAGGGGTTTACAATAGTCTAATAGATTCAAAACCTGGAGTGAAACTTCATATAAACATATCTTGTCATTTTCTTTTTAATCTCCATAAATTTAAAAATATAAAATTTATCATACAAGCTAATAGAGGCTTTCTCACCTCCCCACTATAGGACTTGCAATGAAAATACACCCCCAAGATAAGAAGCTCCAAAAACTAAGTTCTACAATAGAAAACACATAACACATGCAAATCTTCAAGTACCCAAATGGCTAAGAGACACAAATGGATTTTCATGAGATTTAAAATAAGGGGGAGTCTATGGGAAACACTAACCTCTTGGGAAAAGCCATATATATAATATAAATCTTCTCAATTCTCACCAATATGAATAAATCACAATTTGTGCCACAATATTTCTCCACTTAAATCATATGCCCACAATTAAAATAATCACCCATAAAATATTAATCTCTTCATAAGAAAATACTTAAAAAAAAATAGTTACTCAATGCCAAAGTATTCTCTCCACACAAAAATCGTTTCCACATATAAAAACTTAGCATCCACAATTGATTATATATTTTTTATTTTTTATTTCTAAGGTTTTATTTCAATTTCTATATTTATATTTGACTTCAAAATAATAGGCTTGCATCTCATGTTCCACATATTCTACTTAATTTATGTTGTTTCATTTCATGATTAGCTTCTCAAATCTTAGATATATTTCTATTTTTATTTGTTTGAAATTAATTGTAGATAGATAAGTACAACTTTTCAATAAAAGCCATATACTATATCATATTATTACAATAGGTGAATTATAATTATTGGTAGAAAATAAACATTTTCCATTAAGATTGATGAGATCAACATTCGTACCACATCCATTTTTAGACTTACACCCATAAAACCTTAATATCTAGTTGTAATTCCTTATTGATTCTTATTTATTTCCAAGGTATTATTCAAATTTTTTATCTTTCTTTTCTACTTCAGAATAATAGACTTACATATCATGTTCCACAACTACCAGTTCAATGCTTTTGCTACATTCTATGATTAGGTGCTCCAATCTTAGATCTATTTGTATTTTTATTTGGTGCTCATATCATGTTTCACCCTCCTATGGAAGCCACATGTGTGAAAAAATTATTACCATATATCTATTGTGATTCTTGTACCAATCTTGGCTTAACAATATTCTATATTACTTGGAAATATACCCCACTTGTATGTTTATGTATTGTTGCACCCAAGTTAGATCCAACAACGATTACATATAATTGTGATTCAACTCACCAAAAAAATTATTTTATTTTATCCAATTAGAAAATTGTATTTCTTTATTTTTTTAGGTGTCGGTATTATCTTTTGGAATATTTAATAATTCATAAAATTTTCAAATTCACTTGAAGCAGTATAGAAAAAAATTATTATGTTGATCTTGAAGGAGTTTTCTAGAAATAACTTAAAATCTAATCCAAAACAATTACATGAATTATAAAAAACATATTTATAGATGTAGACATGTAAAATTGACCTAACACTTATGACACATACTAAATGATATTTTCACATCATCAACATCATTATCATCAAATATCACTACATTTCACATTAATAGCATCAAAAACCCTAATTTCTACTATTAATTGAATAATACGACATTCTTTAATTAATTCACTTTTTCATCGAATTTCACTAATTAAATAAATTTCATTTATTTAATAGTTTTGAAACCCTAATGCCTATTATTAATTGAATACTACGACATTAATTAGTTAATTTACTTTTTCATCAATTTTGACCAATTAAATAAATTTCAGTTATTTAATAAAGTCCTGATCCAACTTTGTTCAACCTAATTAATTAAATAATGCTAATTATTTAATTATGTAACTAATTCACTTAATTCCACTAATTCAATTAAATTAATAAAACATAATAATTTAATTATGTCACTTTCCCTCCAAAATTTGAATAATTTGAATAAAATATTTAATAACATCATCAAAAATTATTAAATAAAAAAAATGCAAGTTTGTTTGCAAAATTCAAACTTGATTTGCACATATAACTCCAAAAATATTTAATTAATTAAATCAATTAATTGATTATTCTCAACCACTTTCCTGATTGAGAAAATTTTGAATCACTGATTGCTCAATCTATTTACTGACTGATTGATCTATTTCTGACAAATCAATCTATTTCCTAACTAATCAATATATTCCTAAATCACACTAATTACATAGCCAATTTGCATAGAATATTCCCATCTAAATCCTCTCAACATCTTTCAACTACCAATCAAGATATTCTACTACACAATCCTAATCATCCATTTCAAATTAAAAATTCTATATAACAAATCTCTTTCCTCTCAAAAAAGGATTAGAGAATCAGTAAATTTTATGCAACAAAGTGATGCAAATATCATAATCGACATTGAAAAAGCTTCAACCAACATCTTTGATCAAACACAGCCACAGTCTTCAAAGCTCTCACATGCACAATGGAGGCTTTGCATTGATATGAACAACCACATCTTCATGAACACACTCCGACATGGGATGGTAATCTTTCCTTTGTTTTTGAATTCATTTCGATATCATAGGATTTCATTGTTTGTTTTCAATAGCTTAGAAATCTTCATTTCATGAGTGAAGGATTGAATCTTGATTTTTGTTTTTTATTTAGATTAGTTTCTATTCAATGAAATTATCTTGTTTATACTTATAGATTTCCCCCTCACACATTTTGGCATGCTTAGTGGGACCACGGTCCTTATCACTAATCATTTTGTGAGCTACAATTGAAGTTGCAGGTCCCAAAAGCACTCTAGAAAAAACTCCACACACAAGTTCCAAAAAAAAATTGCATTTGGGTATATGCAGGATCATGATGGACCAAAAATTCGTGATATGATGGGTATGAGTAGGGTATGTGGCTGACGACTTTTTTTTACCCAAAATTGATGAAACAAAAAGGGTTTTTAAAGGAGATTCTTAGCTTTCCACCAATATAAATTATGCTTTACTTTAAATTTAATAAAGAATTATTATTCATTTTCTATTTGAATTACAACTACAGTCCCTATTCATAGGCTAATTGAAAAACATCTATCTAGCTTTCAAATAGTTTCACTTTTTTTGAATTTGAATCATGTGTCACAATCTATGCTTTGCATACTATAGGATTAAAAAAAAAATGAATTTCATGAAGTTTTGACCAAGTTAAGGTGGTCAAACATACGAGTTCTTATATTTGTTTAATGTTGTAATAAAAAAATTCATAATTAATTATTTACTTGGATAAAAATTACAAAAAAATAAGCATCACATCCGAACATGAGTCCTCTACTTATATCTAAAATATTATAAAAAAATATTATCATTTTATTGTGGCTAGGGTGGTCAGACAGACACCTACTTCTTACTTTTTCCTTGAAATTTAAGTACTACTACATTGAAATTTCAAATTTTCACCAAATAGATTTTTTTTAAAATAAACCTTGTAGTTTAGAAACTATGTCCAATTTTCTATAGATTCTATTCTTACATATTTTTGAAATAATATAGATAGCTTATTCAATTTTTTACGTCATGTTGCCTAACTTTGATTTTTCTAAAAATTTTGCTACTTAAGGGCCTATTTTTTCCATGATGATCTTGCACATACCCATTTTCTTTCACAGTTTTGACACACTTGACCTATTTTCTGGTGCTTTTGACATTTTATGGCACCTTTGACTTCTGACAAAGGCTGTTGTTGACTGTTTTTCCTACACTTTTCCCTAATTATCTATGTCCGAGATCTGCAAGTTAAATTTTTATTTCTAATGCTAACATGTGCTTGATTTGAATTTGTAATAGGTACTAATGTTTGTGTTTACAAGATTTGTAGAGGTATAATGGGTGTTTAACCATAAAATCCATCACCACTTTTTCTGTAGGGAAGATGAATGGTCAAAGAAATTTTAATTTTCAAAACTTTCTTAAGTTAGGAAATTTTAATTTGGTGCTTAAAAGAACCCCACAAACAACACATTTCTATTTAGTGCTCTAAAATGAATCTTTTAAATATTTCGTAAGTTAGAAAATGCTTTCATTTGGTGTTTAAAAAAACCCTACAAATGAATATTAATGTTTTTGTGCTCTAAAATGAATATTTTCCAAGCTTTCTATGTTAGAAAACTTCACTTTGATGTTTAAAAAACCCCACAAATGAATATTATGGTTTTCGTGCTCTAAAAATGAACACTCTTAAAGCTTTTTATATTAACAAATGTTCTCAAATTGGTGCAATAAAAATAATCCTACAAACAAACGCTTTCAATTTAGTGCTCTAAAAGGGATGTTTAATTTTTTGTTGACCAAAGCGATTTCATTTTTTTTATGAACACACAAATTCATTTTGTTGACCAAATAAGAAAAGGATCTAGAAAATACTCTATTTTGGGCTTAAAATAAACAAATCAATTTTTGTCTTGCACCTTTGCTATCTCATTGATTGATATCTAGAACACTTATATTGGATGCTTTAAAAAGAACCATTGCTATCTTGTACACACCTCATTTCACTCTTTTTAGGGGTATGTGCAAGATCATCATGGAAAAAACAGGGCCTCAAGTGGCAAAAAAATCAGAAAAATTAGAGTTAGGAAACTTGACGTAAAAATTTGAATAAGTTATCTATATTATTTCAAAAATATGTAAGAATATAATCTATAGAAAATTGAATGTAGTTTCTAAACTACTAGGTTTATTTTAAAAATAAAAAAAATTATTTGGTGAAAATATGAAATTTCAATGCAATAGTATTTAAATTTCAGGGAAAAAATAAGAAGTAGGTGTTTGTCTGACCACCCTAACCAGAATAAAATGATAATATTTTTTTATAAGATTTAGAAATAAGTAGAGGACCCATGTCCAAATGTGATGCATATTTTTTTGTAATTTGTTTACAAGTAAATAATTAATTATGAAATTTTTATTACAACTTTTAAAAAATATAAAAACTCGTATGTTTGAGCACCTTAACTTGGTCAAAAATTCATGAAATTCATTTTTTCTTTTTTTAATCCTATAGTATGCGAAGCATAGAATGTGATTCATGTTTTGGATTCCAAAAATGTCATACCGTTTGAAAGCTATAGATGTTTTCCCATCAGCCTATCAATTAGGACTTTAGTCATAATTCAGATAGAAAATGAATAATAATTATTTATTAAATTCAAAGTAAAGCATAATTTATATTAGTGGAAAGCTGAGAATCTCCTTTAAAAACCCTTTTCATTTCATCAATTTTGGGTAAAAAAAATTCGTCAACCACATACCCTACAAATATCCATCATATTGCCACTTTTTGGCCCATCATGATCCTGCACATACCCTTAGATAGCACCACTCGAGGGGATTAAAGAGAACATTGTGATGAAGTGTATTCCATGTATTCTATGTCTTGAAGATTAGGTGACTATACTCTTTGCTCACACCTTTTTGGCGACCGTGGGTGATGAAAATCATCTTGAGTTTCACACTTTTGACTTGAAATCATACCTTTAGAGGGAATTCCTTTTGAGACACATCCCATGCTAGAGAACTCAAAGGCAACCCAAGTAGTACTCTATTTTGGTCTACTATATAAATTATTGTGGGTGTAAGGAAAGTTCTCACCCACCTAGTGTTGTTGTTCTATACCAATGAATGTCTCCCCCAGTATCCATGTGATACGTAAAAACCCACAAAGGCTGGGAGGCCTCTTAATTGAGTGAATCATCACATGTATAGACATTAGAAAATAGTCTCCCTAAAACATGACTAAGAAAATTTTTGTAGAAGGTACACCTTTTATCCAAAGCATATCTAAAGTGATGCATCAAAATTTATTTTTGAGAAGTCTCTTACCAAGTATAACTTATGGTTGAGCATAAAAAGCCTCTCCATTCATTGCATGTAAAATAATTTCTTCGGGGCATGAGGTAAGCCCACTTAGGAAGAAGTGTCTATCCCTAGGGTATACTTTGTTTTCACAAAATTTCCAAAGATCTATTTGGCTACTTTGTAAACATCAAACTCTCTGATAGAATTAAATAATGAACACATCCAAATAAGCACTTAACATGGTTCTAAAACAACAAACCCTTTTAAATTAGTGTGAATCCTTTGAAAAGAGCCATCTATTTGCACTCCTAAAAGATATTGTAAAACAATATCTTTGAAGGTTTTTGGATATCTAGGCTCACATTTCAAGTCGCATTAAGGAAAAATTAAACATTGGAAACTATAACTTTAACACTTATACCTCTATGAACTTCGAGCTTTCATAAAGGGAAATGTGCTTAAAGTATAGACATCTAGGGTCACACAAGTTTTGATTGTTAAGTTGCATGATATCACTTTCCAAGTCTGAAAACATATCAAACAAAATAATCTAAAACTACAAAAATCATCACACTACTTCCAAATACTGAAACTGGGAAACAAATGTGAACAGAGGCCACTTCTGCTACTATTTATGTCACATTTGACCAAAAACCGGCCACATTTGCTAGAAAAATCTCACTTTTTCTCTATGTCCCATAACAACCATTGATGAAAATTTGTTGCTTTGTCATAATCCAGGGCACTTGCTTCAAAAATGGCCACACTTAATCTTTTTCTGTCACATTTGAAAAAAAATTCCCAGTGCACCTGACCAAAAGTTGGTCTCACTTGCCAAGAAATTTCACTTCTGACTATGCAAATCATCACATTGAGAAAAAAATACGCACAAAGACCACACTTGACATTTTTGTTTGCACTTGCAACCCAAAATCTAACACACTTGACACAAACCTGGTTGCAGTTGATAAAATTGGCCACTTTTGTTCACAATTTATTGCTTCTGCTAAAAAACCATCACTTTTACTTAGTGCTCTACTAAAAATTAGAAAGATAATCCAAAACTAGTTACAAGGTCTTTTCTTTAAAATTAAAAAATTGGAAACCCAAGATATGTCATATAGTCCTTCATCCACTCTCAATATTTCATCCTACTTTTGGAAATCAAAATCAAAACAAACAAACTTGGATTATTCCCTCACCCACATTTCTAAGATATTAACAGTTGCTTAAAACTAAAGGCTAGTTCAAGTAAGCTTTTCCACAACATATCCTCTAGAAGAAGTAGTGAAATATCGATCCAAGCCTTTCAACATTTTGAGATCCAAGAATAGTGTCATTCCAAAATAGCACTCAAAACTTAGGGTATTGAGCTTCATAACAACCATATCAAAACACCATCTCACTTTATGACCATTTGGAAAATAATTGCTCCAGTTAAACAACTAAACCTTACACCAGCTATCATACAAACAAACTTCAAACTAATTGAAGGGGAACAAACAAACATAGTCAATAGTTTGAGAAGCTTCATGAATTGAGACAAGACAAACCCCAAACTAGTAGAGAAATGTAGCAAGCATTATGGATAAAGAAGATGAGAAAGAATACAACATAGATGAGAGACCCCTGCTACCACCTATTGTGTGGCAATAGGTATCTATCCTTCATGATCTCCAGCAAGAGAAAAATCCTTAAAAGGAATTCCATATTCTTCCTTTCAAAGAAATGTCCTAGTCTAAAGTTTTCCAAGGGACACATTGTGAGATCTTACCGCAACTGGGAACTCTTTCTAAGGAATTTCTATAGACACTTTTTAATGGGTGAACCATACTTGAACACTTAATAGAAAATCCAAAAATAAAAGTAATTTGATTTTCCTTAAAACATAAAATCCACAAATAAAGGTGTTCCTCTTCTGTAGCTAGGAGTCACAGAAATGTTCACAAAAGCTTGCCAGTTGTTTATGACAACTACAAGATCAAAAAATAGAAAGAACATGGAAGAAAAAAAAAATATTGCATACCACAAAAAAACACCACAAAAAATGAAAGTGACCCATCGGGATATAAGCCAAATGTCCTCAAAACACCGCAAAAGAGACTCACATTCAAAGAAACATTTACTACGGAAGAGATAAACTGTAAACAACAAGAAGTGATGGAGCAATCAAACCAAAACCCAAAAGATGTGGTGATAGAAGAAGTGGATAATGAAGAGGAGATAAATGATGAAGAGCTATTTTAACATTCTAACAACCCCAAGGTGCTCAAATTAATGGACCAAATATTGAAAAATGACCCAAATTCTTATTTCTTCAAATTAGCACAAAGCAGTTCTAAATTGCCAATAGAATTTAACATGGAAGCTCTCAAAGATCCCAAACTTAATCCCCTAGTGGAGAACTCATTTGTGAGACATATATTTGAATGCATGAAGATTCTAAATATGTCGCCCATATTTACACAAGGAAAAGATAAACTAGTGGAAAACTCCTTGTATAGAAAAGAAACTCAAATTGAGCAAGCAACAATAGCCCAACATTATCAAGAAGGTCCATTCCAATATGTACCAGAAAACAAAAATCCACTACTAGGACAATACATGCCTCAAAACACTTCATATATTGGCCCTTCCTAAAATGTACAAAATCAAGGAGGCAGATTCCCACAATAGTACCATCAACAAGGATGGTCTTACGGTCACCTTCCCAATCAACAATATCAACAACAAGGTATGCCAAAGGGCACACTTCCCATTTCATTCCATCAATAAGGTAACCTACCCACACACCAATAGGGAAACCTTCACTATAGTTCACCCCAATAACAAGGTATGCCATAGATCACCCTTCCCAATTCATCCCATCAACAAGGTGACCCATTAATGCACCATCAGGGAAACCTTCACTATAGTTCACCCCAACAACAAGGTATGCCATAGGGAACCCTTTCCAGTTCATCCCATCAACAAGGTAACCTGCCAACACACCATCATGGAAACCTTCACTATAGTTCAACCCAACAACAAGGTATTCCATAGGGAACCCTTCCCAGCTCATCCCATCAACAAGGTAACCTGCCAATGCACCATTAGGGAAACCTTCACTATAGTTCACCCCAACAATAAGGTATCCCACAAGGCACCCTTCCCAGTTCATCTCATTAACAAAGTAATCCTCCAATGCACCATTAGGGAAACCTTCACTATAGTTTTCCCTAGCAACAAGGTGTGCCACAAAGAACCATTCCCAATTCATCCCATCAACAAGGTAACTCACCAACACACCATCAGGGAAACCTTCAATATAGTTCTTCAAAAAAACAAGGAACTACCCCTCCTTATGTCCAATAGGGAGCTAAACCTCCTTACATCCAAAAAGGAGTTAATCCTCCTTATGTCTAATAAGTAGCTAACTCTCCTTACATTCAATAAGGTTTTAACCCTCATTCCACCCATCATGGTTACCAATGTCCTATACCTCAATAATACTCAACTTATGATCAAAACATGATAGGACAACAAGGTCATTACACACAAGATTCCCAAACAAACAAACCAAAGATAGAGGTGGAAATGCAACTATAGGAACTGACTCAGAGAATATTGGACATGTAGGTAGGGAAACCAAAGAAGACTTATACCCTCAAGGATATATTTCCATTTCCATTTTGACCATTCCATCACTATGCTTCCCTTTCCAAAGAACTTCAAGATACCAAAGTTTGATAAATATAAATGAAAAGGAGATCCAATAAAACATGCGAGGGACTTCTCGGTAGCATTCATGGAAGTCCAAAACAATGACTCTTACCTTATGAGGCTATTTCCCCATAGTCTTACTGGTCATTCCATGGAGTCGTTTTCCCATCTACCATTAGGAGTCAAAATATTTGATGAACTATCTACCAAATTCATAACACACTTCTCTTTCAATATAAAAAAATAAATCACACAAAATTAAGTAGAGTCAAGGAGAGTCCTTCACCTCCTACCTTCAATGATGGAGACACAAGGCTAGTTGATGTAAATCACCTATTTTTGATAAGGAACTAGTCAACATATTTGTTTCAAATGTCCAAGCAGAAGTCAACTACCAACTTACCATGTTGTGTCCCATAAAATTTGTAGAGGCCATTGTGAAGGGACTACACATAGAAAGGTCCCTTGTATCAAGAGGAGTGATCAAGCTAAACAACCTAAGAGACATTTCCTCTAATTCAAATGAGAAACCAAAAATTTGAGCCAAGAAAAAAAATGTCACAAATGATGGAGTGGTGGATGCAAGAGCGGTATGGAATGTGAAAAATCCAAATCTACCTCAAAGAAAGCCTCAAGTGGTACAAACGAGCTATACTCCTAATAATTACCAAAATAACCAACTTACATATCCCCAAAACAATCAAGCATTCAACCACTAGACATATGAGGGAGGGCAACGGATACAATATGATCAACCAAGAAGGAAGTTCATAGTATTAGGAGAGCCACTTGAGATGTTCATGCATAACTAGTGCAACATAACCTCATCAAGGTTAATGATCACCCAAACTATGAGGAGCCCAACTTCAAAACACCATGGTACAATGAGAAGGACTTGTGTGAATTCCACAAAATTAAAGGACATACAACCAACAACTACATGAGACTCAAGCACCTCATACAATACTTGAGAGCCAAATGAGAAGTAGATGTCAAACATCATCTTGGGAATAGGGACCTCCATATACACACCAACCCAATTCCAAACCACACTATAAGGAATGACAAAGGAAAGGACCAAGACTATCACAATGCTAACTATAATTATGGTGACATAGTTCTACAAACCCTCTCTCAAGTGGATGAAAATAGGGTGAATGTAGTGACTATATGAGGTAGATACTGGCTCGCACTCACAAAAGGATATGAATATCACAGTGAAACTTTCCTGGGAATTGGACATTCCGACAGGTGACTAATATCTTTCTGTGGACATTCATTTACTTGTCAAACTAGGGGACGTAGACTTTAAATGGCACAGAAAAATATGTGCACTAGGAATTTGTTTTAGTCAAATCTTAGCAAAAATACATACTGGAAAGAAATTCTATCTAAGCTACAGAATGGTAATGCAGAATTCTTTAACTCAACTATGCTTGATTAAAAAACTGCTACTGAAGCACAAACCATGAACTGGCCTTATGTTGCAAGAATAGTCAGGGATGGACTCTCTATGCTGCAGGAGTAGTGTAAGATCTGAGTTTGCATAAAAACTTCAAAAGATGAAAGCTAAGCTGGATATCAGTGAAAGAACATCTAACTAATTAACTACAGATACTTACTAAGTGGGCCCCCTTAGCAAGCATCTACTGATTACACAGATGCTGAACTCAGAACTTCATCGATCTTTATTCATGAAGACAGAATGAAATACATTGTCTTGTTGGTGTGAGAACTAACAACAAACTCTGCTTCTGGTCAAATAGATTTTGTCTTTCATTATCATACTGATTCTTACATGATCTATGCTACTCTGTTTCTATCTTACCTAAAAATCATCTATTACTCATTCTATTTCTCTTCTATCACCACCTCGCACAGGAGGAGTATCTTATTTTTAAATTAGAAGAACAACTAACTAACTAACTTCATCAAAGAAAGACGTGGAAGTAAAGTATATCCCTGAATCAAGGAACAAACTTCATAAATGAATTTATGTGTTCAACCCGATTCAGAGAGAATCTAAGCGCTCCACTCTCTCCAGATTGACTTTTCATTAAAAATCTTTCCAAATCGGTTTCGGTCAAAGAGTCTTTGGCGGAGCTTCCTCAAAGTCGTGCAGGAAATGGGCTTTACTGCAAGGCCGAGATCGGCTGCGCTTGACTCGATCATTCTTCAACAACCTACCTGCGAAACAAAAGGTAACAGACGCGCAAGAAGAGGCATATGGTACATACACGATATCTATTCATTAATCACACATTTCAAATCTACTTCACCATTTAAAAACTGTATACGATATACCAGCCATTTTTGGGAGTCAACAGGGCAATAAATGCAATCAAGTCAACACAATAGGCTGCATGAATATAAAAGTGTCTTGCTACAGGATATCCCCATAAAAGGTTTCATCAAAGTTTAAATAGCCATGAAATAACAAAAATGAAATCATTTAAAAGTTTATCATATCATCAAATTATGAGCATATTTTAGGCTCATCACTGCCCCCTACTTAGCCCAATGCTGGTCCTCCAAGCATTAACTTTCCTGGTGATTTCTCTAAAGTCAGTAGTGGCTGCATGACTCTGGAATGGATGTCCAAACCTGTAATAGAATCCTCTGAAATCCCGGCACCTTTCATATCTGCGGTCTTCTAATTCACTGTTAAGATTTGTAGCCTGATGAGGATACAGGGGCCACATTAGCACAGGGGGTCTGAATGTCAGTGGCAGCCACAATTCAAATCTTGTTTGAAGTCCCAATTGAATATATCTACTAGTTCGTTTGAGTGCAGCTGTAAAGTTGAGGGGACCATGTGGTTCTGACTTTCTTAACCCAACAGTCAATTTTTCCCATCTTTTCTCAGTTCTGGTATATGCTAATCTCCAAAATGAATATTGTTGTGCCTGGAATTCATTATATACTTGCTTTCTGATGTCAAATATTTTTGCTCTGGCTGAAACATTATTAATACCATATGTCAATGCAAACCAATCTTTCAGCATTGCATGTGGGTTTGAACTTTGAGAGCGTAATGGGACAGGCTCGATTTTCTCAATTTCCTCATACGTTTCCCACTGTCTGCTATAATTCACCTTATTTGCTGCCCATGACATGAATACTCTCAAATGAATATCACCAATGTATGGAAGAGGATTCCATTCTGTTTCAAGTGGTATTAAAAAGCCATGCAAATAGAATTCACACAGAGAATTCCTTAACCAGTTAGGGGCTGCTTGATATGCTTCATAAAATTCTTTGGCAGAATGAATTATGGGGTCTTGGTTTCTGGAGATTCTCATCAATTGAAACCATAAAAACTGTTCTTTGAGGCACAGAGCATAAACTATGGGTGGCGGTCTGCATTCCATAATTTGACCGGTTACCTTTAGCATTTCATCCATTTTTGCTTTCAATTCAGCAATTTCCTGTTTCTGATTTTCAATTTTCTTTTTCAATTTCTTCTTTTATATTTGCCACAGACTTTGTTGCATATCAGTCTAGGCAATGTGTCAAAAAGTCACAGTTTGCAGTGTAACTGTTTCCCAATTATTTTTAACAAATTCCAGAAATTCAATTAAAAAGGTCCTCCTATACACAACAATGGCTTTACACATTGCAGGATGAAATATAACTTCATTAGGCACATTTAGTTGTTCAGCTTGTTCTTGTTCTTGCTGCAGGATAAATTCTTCTTGTTGCTGCGGTGAAGAAGTCTGAGCTTCCTCTGAGAATTGCATAGCAGCATTAACCAGATCATCAAGACTTGGCAACTCATGCCCATTATGCCCTACTTCTTTTGTCTCTACTTGTTCCTCTTCAGGAACGACCGAACTCTGAGTAGCATTCTCAGATTCAACAGATCCTTCTGAAATTACAATCACCTCAGGTTGCGGTGAAACAGGGGAGGCCCTAAATTTTTTCCTTATGGAAACCCTTCTTGGTATTGATGTGGCTGCAGGGGGTGTTCCGGTAGCTTTTCTTTTTCTTGTTTGTTCAGGGGGCTCTGCCTTACCAGAGGATGATGGTGAATTGGTAATATCAACAGCTGTTGCTGTAGGAGAATCTGCTGCAGGGGAAGGTGCTATAGGAGAGGAGCATTACCTTTTCTGAGAATGAGGGTCAGATTCTGGGGACCCTTCTGCCTTTGATTTTCCTTTCTCCCTCCTAGCGGCAGACCTAGTTTGTACCCTAGCAGAGGATTCAACTGTGACAGCTACAGGATCGGGTGCTACAGGAGTAGATGACCCTTGCCCTGTTCCACTAGTAGATGCAATTTCTTTCTTCTTTCTTTGAGGCCGTGGGGTAA
Organism: Sequoia sempervirens; assembly: GCA_007258455.2. Taxonomy (NCBI): domain Eukaryota; kingdom Viridiplantae; phylum Streptophyta; class Pinopsida; order Cupressales; family Cupressaceae; genus Sequoia; species Sequoia sempervirens. The sequence goes on along the minus strand of VDFB02270651.1, from coordinate 725,789,274 downwards.
TTACCCTAGGGGGTTGTGGAGGTTGTAAACTCTTTTGGGCAACAAATTGTTGCCAGGAGAGAGGTGAAACGTCTCTCAAAGAGCGCTCAATAAGCAATTTAATAAGGCCATGATGAGTGACAGAGTTATCTTTCCCCTGTTGAGTTCCATGGGCACTTTGCTCTAAAAACTTTAACAAGAAATTCAGAACATTCACAGCCAACCCATGCCTTATATGGCTTAATAATTTAAAATGATGCGAATGCAGATAAGAAAAACGGCCTTCACAGGTTAAATACCTCATTATATAAGTGGCATACTCTGAATATGGAAGAGGTAGTGACACTCGCTTGCATCCTTGCTTGGAGATGTCCAGCGGTCCATCAGCAGGCATCGAAAATTCAGCCCTTGCAGCTGCAGCATCTGAAGAAAAGTTTTCTCCAACGGCTGGGATCTCGGTTACCTCAGCAATTCTGTCTTCAGTTGCAACAACTGTTAGACCCCATACGGTGGCTTCCCCTTCAGAAAGTGTTCTCAAAAATTCTGTTGCAGCCTCCTCATCAAAATCATTTAAACTCAGAAAATAATTTAACCATCCACAAAGGCTAAATGCTTGGGCAGTCTGCGGGTTTTGCAACAATAATTCATGAGCTACAGGCTCATGTCGTACCAACTGACCACCCATGTCTTCAGTTTTTCTAGCTGAACTCAATTTCTTGCTGAAGATTCAAATTCTTTATTTCCTTTTCTGCTCTAGTTTTTCTCCATCAGGCCGCCACATTTCTTTCTTTTTTCCAAAAATAAACTTTCTTAAACAAGCAGTCTTAATCGTAGTTTGCAAGAAAAAGATGCATTAAAGAAGGTCATGCAATCATGTTTGGAAAGTACCATAAATATATTAAAGAAAGATTATTTTGCAATTATGGCAACAGCGAAAAGACAGGCTTCAAACGATTAATTACCCCGCCCCCTACTTAAAAGATGACATGTGTCCTCACATGTACTAAAAAAATAGGTAGAGATTCAGGTGATAATGACCGATACATGCATAGCAGTAATTGAATGGAATGAAATAAATTAAATATGCGATATGAAAAGATATGGCGTACCTTTAGTAATTGCACGTACGTGTGAAGAAAGATGACCGTGTTGCATGAGTTGACAAGTTGGAAAGATATCCGAATTAAGGTTGATGCAGACGGATGAAGTGGATGGGTGACGTGGGTGGATGAAATGTACGAATGAAATGGATGGATGGGATGGATGGATGGAAGATAAAGAAATGAGGTGGGGGCGATAAATTTAAATGGAGAAAAGGGGTTTTCTTAAAAAGAAAACCTTTATTATGGGCATGCTTTTTGAAAATTAGAGGAATGCTGTAGGAGAAAGGCCGAAATTTCTCAGAAGAGTAGCGGGAGGAACCTGAATGAACTGCTTCATGAAGTCTTCCTTGAACTGGCTTTATGGTACAGTCAGAGTCGGTGGCCATTCACGAGCAATTTGAAATAGATTGGATCAATTGTGACCAGCTGCACAGCTCCGTTGTCAAACACATTTTCAACCTCATAGGGGCCAAGCCAGCGTGTTGTGAGTTTACCCTGGTTTTCTTGGTAACTGGAATCATATAACAAAGCCCAATCTCCAAAGATAAAATTTTTGGTTTTGATGTGCTGATCATACCATCTCTTTCTCTGCTGTTGGATTACTTCTGTATACTGCAGGGTGGCTTTTCTCATTCGTCCAAAGCATTTAGCTGCAGGAGACGGTCCTTCTGTGCTTCGGATAAGTCCATGTTGAGTTCAAGAGCTATCCTCAAAGTTTTATGTTCAAATTCAATGGGTAACATAGTTGTTTTCCCATAGAGCAACTCAAAAGGTGTAAACCCAGTTGTTTTCCATGTAATTCTGTAAGCCCAAACTGCTTCAGGAAGTCTATTAGTCCAGTCTTTCTTATGAATCTGTACTGTCTTTGTGAGGATTGCTTCAATTTCTCTATTTGTTACCTCCGCCTGACCATTGGCTTGAGGATGATAGGGGCTAGACTTCCTGTGTTTGATCTTATAGTCATTCATAAGTGCAGTGATCAGATTTGACGTAAACTGAGCTCCTTGATCAGTTACAAGCTCTCTGGGAACTCCAAATCTGGTGAAAATTTGTTCATACAAAAATTCAGCAACTTTGTTATCTCGGGCATTAGTCATAGCTTTTACCTCGACCCATTTTGTGACATAATATGTGCAAACTAGAATATATGACTTTCCATTTGATGGTGGATCAATTGGTCCCACAAAATACATCCCCCATTTATCAAAATGGGTGACTATTACCTGCGGATATAGTGGCATTTCATCTGACTTAGTTGGTCTTCCCATACGCTGGCATCTGTCACACTTCCTTGTATAGGCCACAACATCCTTATGTAATGTTGGCCAGTAATACCCTGTTGTAAGAATTTTTATTGCTATTCTTTTTGCTGCAAAATGCCCTCCACATGGTTCATCATGGCAGGCATGCAAGATATCATAAGTCTCATCTTCTCTTACACATCTTCACATTACTTGATCAGGGCCAGTATAAAACAGACAATTGGCAATCTAGGTAAAGTTGAAACTTTTCTCTGTCAACAACTTCTTTTTCTTTTGGGGAAAAATGAGCTGGTATTCTGTTTGCTACCAGATAATTAGCAATATCTGCATACCAGGGTGTATGTGCAACAATGGAAAACAAGTGTTCATCTGAAAATCTATCATCAATGACCTCTTGTTCCTCAGATGCAGCTGATTGAAGTCTTGATAAAAAGTCAGCTAATGACATTAGCTCTTTCCCCTCGGGTTTGTCAATGATTGTGATATCAAATTCTTGTGAATAACAGAGCCATCGCGCTAATCTACCGTAAATGACAGTTTGTTCATCGTACTTGATTGTTGCATGGTCAATGTGGACAAATATCCGAGCATCCTCGTGGACATAGTTCAATTTATCTTAAAGCATATACTACCGCAAGCAATTCCTTCAGGAATAAAGATAGTTGAGCTCAGACCTTAGCTGTTTTATTGAGCAAAGTAGATAAACATGCTCAATTCGAATTTTCTTTTTTGACTTAAACCGCTCCTATACCAAAAATCAAACGAGACGATGTATGTGAAAGGCAGTTCCATTTTGGACCTTAGCTAGCCCAGGGCCAGTGGGCAAGTCCTTTTAGCTGCTGTGAAGGATTTCATCCACTAAATTGGGAATCCTTTATAATGTGCCATAAAGTGGACCTGCAATTTTACTTTTAAAGTCTTTTATAACCTTCTATAATACCGCATGACCAAGGTTCCTAACATCTTTTTATTTTGCAAGAGTTTGTAAATTCTGAATAACTTCAATTTTAGCAGGGTCAACCTGAATTCCATTCTTTGAAATATGATGACCTAGAACAATACCTTCTTCCATCATTATAAAGCACTTTTCACTGTTTAGAGACAAATTTTGCTCTCTACACCTTTTTAATACTTTTTCTAAATTCACTAGTGCTTCTTCAAATGTGACTCCATATGTAGTGAAATCATCCATATAAATCTCCATACATTTATGAGATATATCAGTAAATATACTAATTACTGCTCTCTGAAATGTTGCTGGTGCATTGCATAAGCCAAAAGGCAAGACCGAATAAGCAAATGTTCCCCATGGACAGGTAAAAGTGGTCTTGTCTTGATCTTCAGGGGTAATTTTTATCTGATTATACCCACTGTAATCATCTAAGAAGGAAAAATATCTTTTACCAGACAGTGAATCTAGTACTTGGTCTACAAAAGGTAATGGAAAATGATCTTTCTTAGTGGCATTGTTCAACTCTCTGTAATCTACACATACTCTCCATTTTCCTCCTTTCTTGGGGACAATGACTAATGGAGAAACCCATTGGCTGTCAGAAATTGGGTAAATAAAACCAGCATCAAGCAACTTTTGAAGTTCATTTTTCACTATTTCTCTAAGTGCTGGATTTACTCTTCTCTGAGGTTGTCTAACTGGTGAACAATCTTCTTTGATATATATCCTATGAGTACAGACTCGAGGATCAATTCCTTGCATGTCCCCATATTCCCATGCAAAAGCTTTATGCTATTCTTGTAGCATTTTTAATAAGTCATCCTCTTGAGACTGAGACAACTTGCTATTAACATTCAAACAATGATCTGGAGACAATTCTATCTGCTTAATGAGATTACTCATAGAATCAACAGGTAATGTTTGTACCTCTTGTGGAAGAAAGTTATGAAAAATTGTTGGAAGTTTAGGCAATGAACTCTCGGAATCTAGCTGCTGCAGGAAACATTGATGCTGACTGTCACTTGGATCAGATAAATTATCTGCATCAAGATTGAATTGCAGAATTTGAAAAAGCAAAGCATCTTCACTTTGAAGTTGAGAGAATGGATCATTTTGAAGCATCATCAATTGAGCCAAAGAATTGGCTTCTTCAGTTTCTTCTCCCACATCTGGCCAAACAGGTTGGGACAAATCTGGTTGAGGTTTAGCAGGCGGATACAAAGCCAATTTCTTTGTGGACTGCCCATCAGAAATGGTCATATCTCCAGAACGGCATCCTATAAAAGCATCAGCAGTTGCTAACCATGGCCTACCAAGGATAACTGGATACCCTCCTAAAGTTTCCTTAACTGATAATATTGTAAAATCAGCAGGATACTCCCAAGGTTCAAGAGTGACAATTACATCTTCTATCATCCCATCAGGTTTGACTGTGGAGCTGTCTGCAAGCTGCAGAACTGTGGGCGTAGACCTAATGTTTGAAATATTCAAGGAGTCCATAGTATGCTTTGTCATTACATTAATGGCAGCTCCTAAATCAATCAAAACATTTTTTACAACTTGGCCATTTATATGTATCTGTACTACAGGGCTTCCAGGGTCAATATACTTTGGAATGATTACATTTCCCAACATTATATCAGCCAATTTCCCTAAGACATGAATTTTTTGGGGATCCTTTTTCTTTCATCCAGGCTTCTTCAAACAGGCTTCTTTAATAGCTTTTCCAAAAATGGGAGCATCTTTAATAGCCTGAAACAAAGGGATTTGAATTTGCACATTCTTGAGCTGATCTAGCATATCAAAAGTGGGTTCTTCCATGAGTTTAGATTCAGTACTTTGTAACCTCTAAGGAAAAGGTGGTTTATCTTGTCTCTGCAGAACAGGTTCCATAGAAACTGTATCGGGTATAGGCATGTGTTCAGCAGGTGCATTAGATTCTTCAAAGGGTGAATCAGATATTTCTGTAATCAGAGGTGGTTTGGGAGCAGGTAAAGTAGTTCCAGACCTTAGATGGATGTCATTAACATTTAAGGCATAAGCTTGATATTGGTTGGCTTCAGAAATATACATAGGCTGTTGAGGCTGTTGCGGTTGCTTATTATTGGGATTAGGCAACGGCTGGGCAGGCATAGGCATTTGCTTTGGAGGTTCAGGATTTGTGGTAGTTGTTGTAGGAGGTGGCATAAGGGCCTGTTGTTGTGGATGTGGAGGCTGCAGGAATCTAGGAGACTAGTTTTGCCATTGTTGAGGACCTCTCCATTGAGGATTTTGTTGCCAATTTCCTGAATGTGGGGTCCATTGACCTTATGGCTGCTGCCAACCTCCTTGAGGAGATTGCCACTGTGGGGTTTGATAATTAAGCCAGCTTGGTTGAGGCGGATTCCATGGTGGTGGTGGTCCATATACTTGTTGCCATTGGTTATTATAGCTAGAATAGGGATTACCAAAAGTTAAAGGGTCTTGAGGCATACCTTGCCTTTGGGCCCATGGTATCCTTTGTGCAACAAAGAACACTTGATCATCATCACCTTCCACTGGTTTGAAGTCAATAGGCAGTTGGCTGGCTTCCAGATTAGCCACCATCTTGCATCTGCAATCATGTTTCTTTTGTCTACAGTAGGGACAGAATTCAGCCAAAGCTACCTCAGCTTCTGCATGTTTTTTCTGAGCTTGCATAGTATCCAATTGTGTATCCATATTATTAATGATATCCTGCTTGAAATCATATAGCAGATTTGTGATCTCCATTCGGGAAACTCCACCAGAAGAAGACTTCCCCACTGAAGCATGATGACCTCGACCTTTCTTAACTATTGCTCGAGAGTAGTTAAGGCATATCTTCTGTATATCATCCCAAGGCATTTGAGTTATATCACCTCCTCCCATTAGGTCCAGGGCGTCAATACAGGCATCACTGATTCCCCTTAGAAAGAGTAGTTTCTGAGAGTCCTCGTTAAGAGTATGGTTTGAGTTTCTTTTTAATGAAAACAAAAACCTTGAAATATAGTCTTCCAGACTTTCATCCTCCTTCTGCTGAATTCGGAATATGTCATCACCTTTGTTGGCACTCTTACAATATTCCTTATATTTTTCAAGAAATTTCGTCTGCATGGCTGCCCAACTATTTACAACGGCTCTTCCCAGACTCATGAACCATCTGAGAGCTCCCTCCTTCAAAGTGGAAGGAAATAGCTTCAGTTTATGAGCGTCGGTGTTGTCATAACTGCGACAGAGGACATCAAATTCAAACAGAAAGGTTTCTGGATCTTCTGTGACCAGGCCATAAAACTTTGGGAGCAAGGAAGAGGGGATGTTTTTAAGATTATCAGTATCTTGTTGGGGAACAATGGGAAACTCAAATGCAGGAGGTGGATTATTAGGTGGATTATTTGCCATGTTTGGGTGCTGGAATAGCAGAGCAAATGGTTTTCCTCAGGTTCATTATCAGCTGGGTCAAATGGTAGTTCAATAAACAAATTTTTCAAGGAGGAACCTTCCAGTGCGTATCTCCTTCTTCTATGCATGCAATATGGTGAATAACGGCTTGAAAGATTTTGAAAATTTTTTGACTAACAGACTAAACTAATGCTGAAAATGACTTTGTCAGACTCCTAGTTAGACACCATCCCCGGTAATGGCGCCAAAAATGGCTCGCACTCACAAAAGGATATGAATATCACAGTGAAACTTTCCTGGGAATTGGACATTCCGACAGGTGACTAATATCTTTCTGTGGACGTTCATTTACTTGTCAAACCAGGGGACGTAGACTTTAAATGGCGCAGCAAAATATATGCACTAGGAATTTGTTTTAGTCAAATCTTAGCAAAAATACATACTGGAAAGAAATTCTATCTAAGCTATAGAATGGTAATGCAGAATTCTTTAACTCAACTATGCTTGATTAAAACAGAAACTGTAACAGCTACGACTGAAGCACAAACCATGAACTGGTCTTATGCTGCAGGAATAGTCACAGGGATGGACTCTCTATGCTGCAGGAGCAGTGTAAGACTGAGTTTGCATAAAAACTTCAAAAGATGAAAGCTAACTAGATATCAGTAGAAAATAACATCTAACTAATTAACTACAGATACTTACTAAGTGGGCCCCCTTAGCAAGCATCTACTGATTACACAGATGTTGAACTCAGAACTTCATCGATCCTTATTCATGAAGACAGAATGAAATACATTGTCTTGTTGGTGTGAGAACTAACAACAAACTCTGCTTCTGGTCAAACAGATTCTATCTTTCATTATCATACTGATTCTTACATGATCTCTGCTACTCTATTTCTATCTTACCTAAAAATAATCTATTACTCATTCTATTTCTATTCTATCACCACCTCGCACAGGAGGAGTATCTTATTTTTAAATTAGAAGAACAACTAACTAACTAACTTCATCAAAGAAAGACGTGGAAGTAAAGTATATCCCTGAATCAAGGAACAAATTTCATAAATGAATTTATGTGTTCAACCTGATTCAGAGAGAATCTAGCACTCCACTCTCTCCAGATTGACTTTTCATTAAAAATCTTTCCAAATTGGTTTCGGTCAAAGAGTCTTTGGCGGAGCTTCCTCAAAGTTGTGCAAGAAATGGGCTTTACTGTAAGGCTGAGATCGGCTGTGCTTGACTCGATCATTCTTCAACAACCTGCAAAACAAAAGGTAACAGACGCGCAAGAAGAGGCATATGGTACATACACGATATCTATTCATTAATCACACATTTCAAATCTACTTCACCATTTAAAAACTTTATACGATATACTAGCCATTTTCGGGAGTCAACAGGGCAATAAATGCAATCAAGTCAACACAATAGGCTGCAGGAATATAAAAGTGTCTTGCTACAGGATATCCCCATAAAAGGTTTCATCAAAGTTTAAACAGCCATGAAATAACAAAAATGAAATCATTTAAAAGTTTATCATATCATCAAATTATGAGCATATATTAGGCTCATCAGATACAACAATCATAATATAACTACCCATCGAGGTTGAGTTACAATACAAGTAGCCCCACCTAAGCCCATTGCTAAGTCACCAAGTGACTACAATATTGTGGCAATTGAAAATGATTCCCGCTTTGATCTCAATCCTAGAACTTCTAAAATTATCACCTACACATAGGGAGATACTTGAAAAGGAATTAGAAAGATAAGTTTCTAAAGAATTCAATTCAGATTAGTTCCAAGACATGGTTGGAAAAATAATGACCAAACACCATATAGTCTTTTCTGAGAAAGACCTTCCACAAAAGTCATTCCATAACCAAGCTCTATATGTAGAGGTTGGTGTTCACAAAAACATGGTCAAGAGATTGTTGATGGATAATGGTGTAGGTCTAAACACATGTACCTTGAAATTCATCAAACATTTGTGGTATTCTATCAATGTGATAGAAAAAGAAAAAAGAATTACTATAAGGGCCTATAATGATTTTGAGAGGAATTTAGAAGGGACAGTCAAGCTACCAATGCAAATAGGACTAGCCATCACAAAAACTACATGTCAAGTACTTGACCTTGATTTTTCTTATAACCTCTTCCTAAGACACCCTTGGATCCATGCATTACAAGTAGTATTGTTGACCTTTCACCAATGCCTAAATTTTAACCATGAAGAAAAAGAGGTAACATTATATATCCATCCTGGACCCTTCCACTTTTGTGCAAAGTCGAAAGAGAAGTATAATAAGATCCAACATATACCAAGCAATGAAATATCCTTCCATTCATTCTCATATGTTGACCCTTCCATGCTACCATCAACCTCAACCAAGATCACATCAAGTGAGAAACCAAAAATGGAAACCAAGGTTCAAGTACTAGACAGGGGTAATGGAAATTATCACTTCAACCAATCATTCTACATTGGCATGCTTCCACCAACACACAAAGTCTATGTAGGTTTGAAAGAGTTCAAGTATGCTCAAACAATGCAAATGATAGCCAAAACCATGATTTTCACTAAGTGGAGAGATATGAAGGACAAAGAGATATTCAAAGAGGACCAAAAGGAACCAGAAAAGCCACAACCCATTCTAATTGATCCTAACAATAAAGGTTATCAATTAGCTAAATAAATGGGATATCAAGAAACAGGTGGTCTTGGGATACACAAACAAGGTTGATGGGAGCCTATCATAGTGGAACAAAGAAAGAAAAATATGGGACTAGGTTATGAGCCAAAAGGCATGGTTACTCCAAAAACAAGATGAACCTCTTTTAAGAAACAAGAAACTTCTACTAGCATTAACACATTAGATATCTACCATATCATGGACAACAATTTACCCATCGAATACTTATTCGACAACTTTAGCCTTCATAGGTTCTGTCTCCAATTTATAAAAAAAAAATCAAATATCTATTATTATTCTGGAATGGACTCTAACAAATACGAATGGGATTCTCCTTTATCACTAGATATGTTTCCCCCACTTCTAGTAATGACGACCTAGACACTCAATGGGAGAAAGATACTAGAGCTATATTAACCATTTCAATAACCTTCATAAGCTTTGTAGATAATGATGATAGCCTACCCATCTACTACCCACAATTGATAGATTGGAATGAACAACAACATACACCTATTTTGGATCAATTCTAGAACTATCAACATACAAATAGGAGATGAAAAAGAAGGGTTCAACATGTAGCTTGAATATGATGCATACTTTGGTGGAGAGATTGAATCCTCTACTCACAAAAATGGAAGAGAAAACATAAAAATAAAAATGGCATCCCCTAGAGAATACCACAAGGTGGCTCTATTGAACTCAGAAAACAAGATAATAAAGGACACATCTAAAGGTGAAAACCTCCCCAAGGAACTTGAGGATGGAGGGTTCAATCTCCCCATATTTGAATATCAAGAAAAATCAATGCTCCTAGTAGAATAAGTAGAGTCCATAAATGCTAGCACAATTGAGAACACAAAAATCACATACCATGTGACATCGCTTGATCCTAAAGAGAAAGAAAAATTCAAAGAATTCATCAACAACCTAAAAATAAACTTTGCATAGAATTATGCAGATATGCCTAGACTAGATCTAGTACTAGTGATACATCATTTGGTTGTATCCCCTAGAGCAAAGCCTATCAGTTGTATTTGTGACACAAAAGCTGAGACACTATATCTTAAACAGAAAGGTAAAGTTGGTTTCAAAAGTAGACCTACTAAAATACCTACTAGCAAAAGAAACCCTAACTGACATAATTTCTAAGTGGGTAATGATTCTAAGTGAACTTGATATAGTGTATGTGGATAGAAGATCCATCAAGGGAAAAATCATAGTAGACTAGCTAGCTAAAACACCCATAGAAGATCACAAGCCTCTTAAATAGAATTCCTAGATGAAGGTATGTTGTTGATAGAATAGACAGACCATTGGATCCTATACTTTTATGGATCAAACACTCAACATGGCTCTAGAGTAGGTATTCTATTTCTCACACCCTAAGGATATTGTATACCCAAGGAATACATGATTTCTTTCCTGTGCACAAACAATATCTCAAAGTATGAAGCTCTAGTCACATGGCTCAAGATGGTTATTGAATGGAGAATAAAAGAACTACAATTCTTCAAAGACTATCACCTAGTGATCAAATAGGTAAAATGATGAGTACCAAATAAAAGACGGCAAGTTGATGCCATATAAAAGAATGGTAGATATCTTTAAGGAATAGTTTTTCACAATAACTTTTGAGCATATCCCTTGGATCAACAATAGAGCAAATGATGCCATGGCAACAATAAGATCATTTCGTGATATTCCAAAAAATGTTACTAAGTATGAGTTCCTAGTGGAGAAACTGCTTGGCATACCTACATTCCACATCCTGAAATTAGAACTAGTATGTGTTGTTGTTTTTCCTAACTCCCCATATTACCAAGACACATTTGATTACATCCAACATGGTATCATACCACTTGACCTAACAAATACCCAAAATAAGACCTTTACCCGTAGGACTTCTCAATTTATGTTCCTAGGAGATACCCTATATCTTCATAGTCTAGATGGTATGATACTCCAATGTCTTAATGCAAAAGAAGTGAAAATGTAATTATAAGAGGTACATGAAGGTATTTGTGGTTCCCACTCTAGTGGACCTAACCTAGTACAAAAACTACTCAGAAAAAAGTACTATTGGCCCTCCATGGAACATGAGTGCATTCAATATTCTAGAAAGTGTCATCAATGCCAACATCATAGTGACCTTTTTCATTCACTAGCATAGGAGTTGAGATCCATCACAACACCATGGCCTTTCTCACAATAGGGATTAGACCTAGTAGGTAAGATTTCTCTAGCTTCTTCTAACAAGAAAAAGCTTATTATCATAGAAACAAAGTATTTCACTAAATGGATAGAAGTAATTCCATTGACCTACATCACTAGAAAATAGATATCAAAGTTTATTCTAAATTATCTAATTTGTAGGTATGGAATTCAACAAAAAATAATAACAGTCAATGAAACCCCATTCAAGAATCAAGACATCCAAGAAATTTTTTCTAAATTCTCTATCCATCATAGATTTTCCACGCCCTACTATCCCCAAGGAAATGATCAAGCTAAACCATCTAACAAAACAATCCTAAAAATACTAAAAAAGACTAGTAATGAAGCCAAGCACAATTGGAATTTGTAGGTAAACCCAGCCCTATGGGCTTATCAAACCATCAGCCACACCTTTCTCCTTGGTTTATGGATTAGAGGTTGTCTTACCTACCAAGGTAAAAATCCCCTCATTGTGAATCTCACTAAAAGGCATGGTTAGCAACGAAGAATATCAAGTATCTAGGTTAAATGAATTGGACCTCCTAGATGAAAGGAATTTGAGTGTGTTAAACCATCTACAGGTTTATTAGAATCAACTTAAACAAAGCTATGAAAAAAGGATCATGGACAGGAACTTTCAAGTTGGGGACTTGGTACTCAAAGAGAATCAGAAGGTACAACTGAATCAAGATGAAAAATGCAAGTTTGAACCCAACTAGTTAGGCCCATTTATTATCACAACAAGCTATGGGGATGAAGCTTATCAGCTGGCTACTCCTAAAGGAGAACCCTTAGTTGAACTGCAAGGCATTAGCCACCTTAAGAGATTCTACACTTGAAGCACATCATAGTACCCTAGGAGAAAGGGTAAAAATTCAAAAAAACTCATAAAATAAAAAAGAAAGAAAAATAATAAAGAGAAATAAAATGTTCTTTAAGTGAAAACCACTTTGTAGTGCTCGTAGAATAGGTACCATAGTGAAAACCTAGCAAACATGCACTATGTTTGAATAAGACTTGCATCATTATCTATCGATACCATCCAAAGCATTCACACATTCATTCCATAGTAAAGCATGTATCCAACCATGGCTTGTTACTGATTGAGGAGAGTAGTCTTGCATTCAACTAGGAGAAACCTCTTGAAGCTAGTTGTGGATTAGATATTTGAGCATCCTATCATGGTCAAAACTATTGAAAATCAAAAACATCTAAAAACAATAAAAACAAAATAACATCGTTGGATTATTCCTTCACTCAACATTTGCTTGAACCTCATGGCTAGTTCAAGTAGATTTCCCACAAGATATCCTTTAGAAACAAAAGTAGAATATCAATGAAAATTAACAATGTTGGTTACAACCCAAAAAAATGTTTATTCTTTGCATCAACTGGTCAAACTACATGGTCTCTACGTCTATAACATAGGAAAGGCTTATCTCTGATCAACCCCTAAGGCCTTAGGTCAGTCCCCTTGGGTTTCTATCATGATTTATTTCAACTTAGTAAAATAAATAAATAAATAAATAAAACATTTGAAAAACAGAAAAGGTCAAAAACATTCAAAATAAGTGAACTACAAGCCTCTATGTGTATAACATAGGCAAGGCTTATCTTTGATGAGCCCCCGAGACCCTAGGTTAGTCCCCTGAAAAAAAAAACATCATAAAACTCATAAAATCAAAAGGACCTACTCCATCATCACAATACTTATTAAAATTTTCATCCATAATAAACAAATCATCACATTCACCCTTTTGATAAAAAAAAACAAACAAGCAAAGAAAACATCAATAGTTAGATCTTTCAAGTAAACAATCACAAATCTTTGATTACAAAACAAATGAAAATAAATTCCAAAGTATAAACTACCTATATTTTAGCAATTCACCAACAAGATCCTAAGATATGCCTTAATAGATCCATTCCTATGATAGACGTGATCAACAACGGATAATAGCTTGAAACCTCAAAACAGATATGGCAAGTGATATTGTAGCTTTTTTTTTATCTTTTTATAGTCATATCTTTATGATTTATTTTATTGACTCATTCCTAGGATCTCTCAAGGATGTCCATAAGAATTTAGAGAAGAAGGAATGCGGGAAATTGAGCATCATTTCAGTTTGTTTTTTGTAATTATTTTTTGTGATACTACCATGGTGAATACTTGCTTTATTGAGTGTATGAAAGTTTTTTTAAGACAATTGTGTAGCAGTTGCATGTTAGGTATTTTATACCTCTTTGTGTAACTAGTCTAAAAAGTTTTAACACAAGCCAACCATATATTTTAAATAAAGTTTTCATATGTCTAGTATGAGCAAGAATATTCTTTGTATGTAGATTCAAATTCTATGCAAAGGATACAAAGTCACCTTGGTCATTAATACCCTGGTGCATATCTATTTTCTATAACAAATAGGATTGTTCAAAATGTGAAGCCTCCAAGCAAATCAAAAGCAAACTCATCAGTACTAACAACATCAAATTTGTATCCATCATCAAATATTTTTTCTAACTAACATCCATCCTCCATCATAATATCATTAGTACCATATCCATCCTGCATACGCAATATCATCAATACATATCATGATGATAATAAAGAAATGAAAACATCATGTATCATGAATAGTCAACATACATCCATCATATATCAACATCATCACATACATAATAAAACATCATATGCATACATTAGAAAAGTACAAAAACATGTATAAGCATGCATCATCATTCATCATCATCCATACATCATCACATAAACATATAATGAGACAAATAAAAGAATGTATATCTCATATATATCATCATCAATGAAACAAGTGTGAGCAGATAATACAAAAATATACATATATATGAGGCCTCAGCTACACCGATGAATATATATATACAAAATAATGTCTATAATATAAGTCTTTGAATAACATCATAAAGATCAAGCACAAATATGACACTCCCCAATAGGAAGAGGAGGACTCTAAAGACTAGACTACAGATTACCCTTTGGATCTAGACGTCTGACATAGTGCCTACCTGACTTGGCACCACCCCCCACAATATTGGGCTCTCCAAACTGTGGATGATGTTGTGCTCTAGAAATAGAGGCCTCATACAGAGTTTGATAATATGTCCACATCTATAACAACTAATCTTGCTTATCTTGTAGACTATCCCACTATGTCCTAATACTATCTCTCTCAATGGTAACAGTTTACAACTATGTCTCTGGAAATAGATGACACCCAATCTCTATATCTCTCTCTTCCCTAAAGCCATCTCTCTCCTACTGAGTTGTGTCTCACTCTACAATGAGAGTGACAATTTGTGCCTCCATGACTTGTCACTGCAATATCTTGACATCCCTAGTAGTCGTCATCTATAATAACTATGCACCTCCATCCCCAAGTGGTGGAGGGGGACCAAGAACCTATCTTGGATCCTACACCCGGTCACCTTGGGCATCATCCTATCGAGCCCTAAAAACCTACTCTTCTAATATCTTAATGTGTTGTCTCTCTCCTCAATGGTCTGTGATGCCTACTCTACCCATTACAGGATCACCGCCAAGATTTGTGAATATCAAAGGAACACGTTGTGCCCACCACTGATCATAATTGAGAGTAGTACCTAGATTCACTAAGACCACTAGCTAACCCCATATGGCTGGAGAAAGATATCTAAATGCAACAACAACATCTCAATTGACTTATAAAACCCAGACATGGAGGTCTCTCTAGTGGTCCGACCAAAATGAGCCTCATAGGTATCTACAAATTGACCCTGTCTCTCCCCAAACTACCTACAAACCCTATCAAGAAGACATCTCTCCAAAACAGAGTGTGTGCAACCAATCAACCATATAGTCTGTTAGTAGTGTACCAACCTCTCTTGATCATCAGGCCATGCCTCACAGTCTATATATGGTCTCCAAACAAAACCTGGAATATCATCGAATATGCAACAGTAGTAGGGAAGTTGTCCAAGCAATGTCTAATGTAGAAAATCTCCATAGTAATAAGAATAGGGATACCTAGTAGTATGATCGAATTTACCATTAGGCCATCTAACTAAGATGTGCTTCTAGGCCCATATCTGAAGAAGAGAGACACCAATAGAAATAGATTTCCCATCATGATGTGCAACCTCATGCATATCTCTATACAGGTGGGAAATGAGACATAGACCCCATTTGTATCTAGTGTCATTCTCAAACATCTACTCTATGCATATACCCAATCCCATAGGAAACTATTGACCTCACCTATCTAAAAAAATATCGCCAAAACCAAACCATAGAGAACAAGAGAAATGAGATCAACACTGCCAACAAAATGTGATAAATCTATCTCTAACTACCAAACCTCTAGATGTCTCATACCAAGTACCCTATCGAACATAATATGTAATGATCTCTCTGTGAATGGGAATGTGGAGTATCCTCCACACATCCTCAAGAGTAATGGTGGCCTCCCCTATAGGAAAATGAAATTAAGAGGCCTCTGAGTGCCACCTCTCCGTGAGCATAGTCATCATCACACTATGACATATGATGGTGGGAATATAATAAATGTGTTGCAATCTAAATATCTTTCTCCAAAATATCAAAACCAACAATCAAATCAAATAGATCTCATGGATGTTTTTCCCTTGACTAGAGTGGATTAAGAACCACCTACAATCATTCAACACAAGATGTTAATTATTTTCTCTAAACATGAAAAATGAACTTAAAATGATGAACAAATTGAATTAAAGTTCCAAATATTCAAAAGTGAAAGTTTTGTGTCAATAGTGAGAAATTTTTATCAAAAGTGATGAAAAAAGGAAAAAACAATGAATTCATTGTCAAAAGTGATGAAAAATTTCAAAGGAAAGAAAATAAAAAATGAAGTTTTTCAAAAGCACAAATTTATCACAAGTGTGACCAAAACAATGACAAGCAAAGGGAAAAAAGTAAGTCAAAAGTGAACTTCGAATGTGCAAAATTAGGTCAAAAGCACAAAACAAGAGAAATTGCATGGGAAAAAAGAAAAAGTGACCCTTTCACAATGTCAAAAGTGCCAAAATTGATGCAAACACACGAGATTCTTAAATCTTGTGCACTTGACTAATTTTACTTCGTACATTAATTATGGAAACATAGAATGATGAAAAAAAAATCGAGAGGGTACATACCAAGGAACTGATGCCTATAGGCCATCCAAACTCTTGAATCAAGTCTGCATAATTTGGGGCTCCTTGAATCCCCACCATAGCTCCTCGACAATTGAAAAAGCAAGAAAACTAGAGGAAATAATTCTCTATAGGCTCAAAGTGTAAATGAGCATAATTAAGCCCTAATCAACTAATTTAACCCTCAATAAACCCTAATTTTTACTTAGGGCACCTTCCTAAGTTAAAATTAGGAGCTCTTGGGAACATTTGAATCAACAACAAAAGACCTAGAGACTTAATTTTTCTCTACACATTGAAACTAAAATAGAACAGTGTCGTAAGCTGACCTCCAAACTAACCTTTTCGGCCAACCTCTCAAGGGGGGAGCATAGAGTCCTACCATCATTCGACTAATCATAGAGGAATAGTGATGCATATAAAATTTTCAAAACTTGATCTTAACATCAACATCTTTTAAACAAAGCAACCAATACTTTGTCTTGAAGAGGGGAAAAATGTAGACACGTAAAATTGACCTAACACTTATCACACATACTAAATAACATCTTCACATCATTAGCATCATTACCATCAAATATCACTACTTTCACATCAATAGCATCAAAAATGTTAATTTCTACTATTAATTGAATAATACGACATTATTTAATTAATTCACATTTTCATTTAATTCGACCAATTAAATAAATTTCATTTATTTAATAAAGTACTAAAACCCTAATTTCTGCTATTAATTGAATAATACAACATTATTTAATTAATTCACTTTTTCATCAATTTTGACCAATTAAATAAATTTCATTTATTTAATAAAGTCTTAATCCAACTTTGTTCCTCTTGATTAATTAAATAGCACTAATTATTTAATTATGTTGCTAATTCACTTTATTCCCCTAAGTCGATTAAATTAATAAAACATAATAATTTGATTGTCATGTTCCCTCCAAAATTTGAATAAACTATTTAGTAACATCATCAAAAATCAAATCAAACAAATGCAATTTTTTTTGTAAAAGTCAAACTTAATTTGCACATTCAACTCCAAAAATAATTAATTAATTAAATCAATTAATTGTTTTTTCTCAACCACTTTCTTGATTAAGAAAATTACAAATCACTAATTAATGCTAAAACTATTTCTTGATTGATTGATCTATTTCCTAACAAATCAATCTATTTCTTGACTGATCAATCTATTCGTCAATCACACTAATTACATAATCAATTTGCATAGATTATGACCATCTAAATCATCTCAGCATCTTTCAATCGCTGATTAAGATATTCTACTACGCAATCTTGATCATCCATTTCAAATCACAAACTCTATATAACAAACCTCTTTCCTCTGAAAAATGGATCAGAGAATCAATACAATTTATGTAACAAAGTAATGCCAAGATCATAATAAAAATTGAAAAAGCTTCAACCAACATCTTTGATCAAATGCATGCACACTCTTCAAAGTTCTCGCACACACAATGAAGGTTTCACATTGATACAAACAACCCCATCTTCGTTGAAACACCCTAACATGGGATGGTAATATTTCGTTTGTTTTTTAATTCATTTTGATATTGTAGGATTTCATTGTTTGTTTTCAGTAGTTTAGAATGTTTCATTTGATGAGTGAAGGAATGAATCTTTATTGTTGTTTTTGATTTAGATTAGTTTCTATTCAATGCAATTATCTTGTTTATTCTTATGGATTTCCCCCTCACACAATAGATAAACAAAAAATGATACCATAAAACAATGATTTACATGGGTAAAACCCTTTTTGGAATAAAACAAAACACTCTAAAATAGGAATAATGTATTATCAAATTTGAAATAGGATTTCTATATACTTTCAATGCAAGTATTTATAGGATTATTTCACTTGTAGTAAAATTGGAAGAAATTTGGCAGCATTCTAATAGCACCTTTGTACGTAAAAACTATCACATGAAATCACTTCATCAAGTACCATTACAAAAAAATTAACAAATTAAAAATCACAAATTCCTTACAAAACCATCTTATAAAACTCCAAAAAGATAGCAGCCAACTTGGCAATAATTTCTAGCACCACCTATAACCTCTTGTTTGACCCAACCAACATGGGCACCCAAATTATCATCTCAAACCATCTCAAAATAGGAACCATAAAAATAATAATAAATATTTTCATAGATAGTCAAGATTCTAAAGTAACTCCTATATTCTTTGCTCTTATGCATCATAAGATACTATCATAATTTGTCATAGAATCCCACAAAAGAGAGAAAATCCAAATATACCAAGTATATCCACCTTATGATAAAATACAATAATACACTAAATCAATGACATGGAATTAAATTCTTACACAAATTACAATTCACCATTTGAGGTAGATCATAAATATTAATTAAAATATAATATTAAATATATTAAATAATTATGAGAAAATACTAAATAATCAATTACATTGGGTACTTGAAAAGGTTGAGGTATCTTAATTTCCAAAATTATCCCAATTTTGAAATAAACTATAAGAGACTTAGGTAGCATAAAATCATGGAATCAACTAATAGGGGCCAACAAGCCTATGAACTTCAAACACCATCTAAACTTCTCTATTCTCACAAATTTGGTCAATGAAAAATTTTCATCAAAGTCATTAGCATTTCTATATTCACCCTAAAATTTCCTTGACCATTTCTAATAATTTAGGTTTCTAACTCTTGCTTCCACCCTTTATTTTTTTTATTTTCTTTTATCGTTTAAAATAATTGATCAAAATTATGGATAATATTGAATTCCTTTGTAATAACTATGTTTTCTAGATGAAATTCTATTATTTTTTCATGACTATAAGTCTCTTTGTTGAAAAATGTCTACAATGAACTATTGAGTTACCCTTTAAGTCATGACCTAACAATTGAAGCCTTGAGATAGTTGAATTCTATTCTAGAATTTGATTTTCTTTCAAGAGAGGCAAATTTCACTATGAATTTTATCTATGTTGAATATGATTGTAGATAATTTTAAAACCTATCTTGTCTATCATGAAAATACAAGGAATACATTGATGTAATTTATAAATATTTTAAGAGTATTTTTATTGCATACCAATGAAATTTCTAAGAATGGACATATATTATCTAGGTACTTCTATTACTTTGGAAATTCTTGTGATAGTACAAACCATAACACACAATATGATTTAAACACTTTTCTCATGTCTTCCATTTTTCAATGGGATGTAGGAATTTTTTAATAGATAACTCAATTCCCTCTATAATAAGAACACAAAAGGGTCTAGCATCTTGCATGTCAAACCTCTATGAACTAAATTTATGTACTTACTATCAAGTGCCACCAATTCCCACTTACAACTCAATGGATATCCTTATCAAATATCAAGAAAATTAGTAGTTCATTATAATTGAATTTACATTTTAGCTTAGGGATTTACCTCTTGTATTGGAGGAAAATGCATACACTTAAATTTTCACACTTTTTTGGGCCTTCCTTGCTTTGTTTATCCTTATTTATGTCTTAATTGTTCTTATTTTTCATCCACAAGCCTAATAAATTATATTGTTTTATGGCTAATCCTAACAAACATCAAAGGATAAATGATAATTTAATGATTCTAGCTGTGTATCCCTAATTTTTGGACTAGGATTGAAATGCCACCTAGGGCATCTTTGTCCTCCAAAGGTTTTGGGACCCTGATTTCAAATGCACCTTAAATGGGCCTCTCTTTGGAGTCTTTGGCCTGAGTTTCAAGCCTCAAGATTAAGATGCCACTTAGAGCGTCTTAGTCCTCATTAAGTTATTTTTGGGATTTAATTTCAAATCTTGGCAAGATTTAGCCTCCTTTAATTAATGAATTCATATGTTAGTTTGCTGTTGTGTAATTTTGGGATATTAAGCATAGATAAGTATAAACACATCCTTTCACTCATTTATATTCTAAGAAGCATCCAAGCATCCAAGTATTGATGCATTACAACAAGTTTGTGATCAAGAGAGAATTCAACAACAATTCACCAAGCATTTGGAGTCATCATCAAGATTCAAGCATCATATCAAAGATATTCTTGCATCATGTGTATTTTTGAGCTAACATTTGTGATGTAGGGTTTTGATTCAAGCAAGCTATTCAAGTCAAGATTTGTCAATCATTCCTTTGATTCAAGATCTATGTTCAAGCTAGCCATCTCACACAAGTTTGTAGATTTCATAACTAGGGTTTGGTGAGTTGCAGCATAGCACTTTGTTCATTCATCATTTCCCTTCTTTATTTCATTTCATTCCAAGGTTTAAAAACCAACAAGGGGTTTGACCAAGGAAAACCCCTATTTTCTAACAATAAACAAGTGTTTCCTCTCTTGCATGTTTCTATTTGCGTATTTAGGTTGAAGACTTGAAGATCATTTGAAGTGCAAAGTTGCAAAGTTTCAAAGTTACATTGTAAAGTTGTCATATTCAAAGAAACTCACCTATAGGCCAGATTTGGAAGTTTCAGGGCTTGAGATCTGAGAAGAAGGAAGTGCGGACATTGATCCTCAGGATCACATTTAGAGATTTCAAATATTCAATATGGGACTAAGACAACAGTAAGGTAATCTTAGTTCTCCTTGGCATATTTTGACAACATTTTTGCATTTCCAAAATCCTCATCACATTTCCAAACTTCCCATGTACACACATCCTAACTTTTTGTTGCTTAATTTTGTCATTTGCACTCATTATTTGGCTTGAAGTATTAGGTTTTTTGAGTTGAATGTTATGTTGTATTTTCCAATATTTTCCTTGGTGGTGAACCCTTCAAATCTTAAAAGAACCCCTCCTAGGTCTTCCTTATTGAGAATTGACTCACCTTAAGGTTGATATTCAATCCAGTTTGGGATCCTAGGGCATTCTTAAATGAAAATTGGAAAAGAGTGGTGTTCTATGACCTAGGTTATAAAGCACACCTTTCCCCCATTCTTCATTTTGGTGAACCTTATATTTTTTAACATTCATTTTCTGATTTGGATTTTATTAAATTCCTAGATCTAGGTTGCATTCATTCTTGCATTGCATCTTGCATTAGTGAAAGTGCATCTAGGGTTTCTGATATTTTGATTAGTGAAAGTGCATATATAGGTTAAATTTTTTCTTTCTTACATCATCTTATCTCATTCAAAAATTTAAAAGTGCACTGATAAACATCCTAATTGCATTTAGAAACTCTTTTGTTGCATTCAAAATTGAAAAAATTGCATTCAATTTTGCATTCAATTGTTTGTCATTAGTCACTTTTACTTGCATCTATTTGCACACTTTTCTATTTTTAAACATCAAGTCCCTAAGTAGGGAACCTGGGAACACTGTAAATGATCCATATTTTGTTATTTTTCTAAAAAACCCTTTACTAGGACTAAAATTCCCTTATTGGCGTCTTAGTCTCTCTGTGGGTTTTTGGCTCAGAACCCTCTTTGTGTTGTTTGTTGTTTGTTCTAGTTTTTGGAACCTCAAAATTTCATCACTAGGACCAAGATGCCCTTAATGGCGTCTTAGTACCTATTGACTTTGACTTTGCAGTTTTCAAGATTTGAAATTTCTTTTCTATGATTTTATTTGTTGCTTTCAGTTTTCTATTATAGCTTGCAGAACTGTGGTTATTCCAATTTCTTTCACTTCAAGTGTAATTGTAAGAATAAGATATTGTGTTCACTGAAATTTCTTTGGTTTATCCCTTGCATGAGCTATACTACTTAGTTTCCTACTATCAAAATTGTGGTGAGATGAAGTGCGAGACTCATGACATCCCATGATAAAACACTCATTATGGATCTTGGGTTATCTAGGTCTCTTACCCCTAGTGTTGGTATTAGTTCACTAGGTATGGATTGTACCTCTTATACCTATTTTTCTATGCCTACCTTACCTAAAAGTGTTATTCCAAGTGTTCAAACAATGGTTGAACATATCCCTCAAGAAAACATAATGAAAATGCACGAAGAATTATCCCATTTATAAGATACAACGAGTACTGAAAACATTTCTGACACTATTATACTTTCCATTGATAGTATTCACCGCATGATGGAAAGTGATGAAGGACTAGAAGTTGTTCATAAAATAGCTCAACTCTTTGGAAAACATATTCCTTACACCACCAATGGTGCTCAAACTTTAAACAATGTGCAAAACCAAGGAGGAAATCAAACTCCTCCCTTTTCAACCATAATCTCAACTCCCACCTATGCAAATCCTCAAGTGACCACAATGACACAACCAACTAGCAATGTCTTTCCTACCTCAAACATTTCCACTAGTGCTCCTTATACCTATGTGGCATCTAACCTAATATCTCCTCCCACAAGCAATCCATTCACTTGTCCTTCCAACACATACACACCACCACCATATTCACCTCCATCTCAAAACACACACAATGACCCTATCATTAACCAAAATTTACAAAGCCTCTCATCCATTCAATGTCAAGCTTCGACCATAAATCAAAATTAGAATAGTCCACCTTCATACTATGTCAAAAGTAACCCACTATCTTTGGAGATATTGAGAACTTCAGTGCCACAAGGTATAGAGATCCCTATATTTGAGAAATATGGAAGAAAGGGATATCGCACTAATCATATTAATGCCTTTACTACTTTGTGTAGTGAATTTATCCTTGAGGACAAACTTTTGGCTAAGCTTTTTCCTCGATCCTTAAAATATGTTTCCTTGGACTAGTTCTCTACATTACCAAATAACTCAATTCATTCATTTAATGAAATTTTTGAATCCTTTATTAACCATTTCCAAGTGCATATGGTTCTCAAAATGACATTAGCTTATTTGATGAGATGCAAGAAAAATAAGGGTGAAAAATTCACCGACTTTATTTCACATTACCAATCACTTTATTCCCAAATTAGTGTGAAGATTCTCAATTCTCACCTTCAAAATATTTTCATAGAAAATTTACAAAGTAAGATACGAGACAAGCTTACCATGATGAAATTTCATTCCTTCATGTACTTATGCACTTCCCTTCAAGATTATCAAATTTCTATAGGTAGTTGTGAACCAAAAACCACCTCTACCCATCCTGAAAAGTCTGAATCTTTAAACCAAAACACCTACTAGCCTTTTAGAAGAAAAAATAAGAGTTTCCTTCAACTAAATTCCACCTCCCAACCTTCCCAACAAGTTGATACCCAAGTAGCTAGTATAAAGAAGAGTAATCCTTATATCTTTGTGGATCGACAAAGACAATTTACTCCCTTACTCAACACACTCCAAAATATCATGACTTAGCTATTAAACAAAAACATGCTTACCTTACCTCCCATTCAACCTCTCGACCCTAGCAAGCCCTTACCTCCAAGATTTAGGCACAATGACTATTGTGCTTATCACCAACAAAAAGGACATGATATATAACATTGCAAGTGTCTTAAATATTTTGTGCAAGAAATCATTGATTCTAATCATATCTAAATTAGATGTGTGAATGACAAAGGTAATAAAT
Source organism: Sequoia sempervirens (assembly GCA_007258455.2). Lineage (NCBI taxonomy): Eukaryota > Viridiplantae > Streptophyta > Pinopsida > Cupressales > Cupressaceae > Sequoia > Sequoia sempervirens. The sequence continues at coordinate 725,764,982 of VDFB02270651.1, read as the reverse complement.
TTGTAGCTCCTCCTAACCAAAATTTTATAATCTTTACCAATCCCATGCCAAACCATAATATTTCATTTTCTAAGGCTAGTGAAACTAAGCCCGATGTGATGAATGTTGACACAAATGATGATAGCATGAACAATAACGAACAAAATCCTATGTATGATGATGAAAAAAATCCTCTGGATACTAATCACCAAATTCCTATTACTGTAATGATAGGAGTGATTGACATCAAGCCTCGTAAAAAATAAAAACCATAATGCCTATTGAGATTACTTTCTCTTCAAAAGAAACAATAAAAAATGCACCTGATGGTCCTCTTTATATAGCCGACAGAATCAATGACAAGCCCACTTCTAGGATTTTAATTCATATAGTATATGGAGAGAATTAGATCATATAAGAACTCTTATATTTGCATGAATTTACTCAAGATAGATATGATAAACCGAAAGCATGGATTAAAATGCATGATGGTTTTCCTCATGCTACAATGGGCTCGATCACACTCCCTTTACGAGTATGACCAAAGAAATCAAATGTATCATTCTATATCATATCTAATTCAAATCAATTTCATGTGAAGTTAGGCTACAAATGGCTTTACTCCATGAATTCAATACAATTCATTGTCCATAAGTGATTAAAATTTCCAGTCGGTAATGAAATATTCACTATGAACCATAGTTGCTTTAGACCTCCATCTTCCCGTGGAAATTATTCCTTCGACTATTTTTGGCCTGAGCCTCATGGAACCCCTCAAAAATAATTTCTTTGGTTCCATTTTAAAAAAATTCAATACATGGCTTGACCCTCATTTTAGGCTTAGGGTTATGTTCCTCATCATTTTTTAAGGGTTTGTGTTGTCAAAGCCCTTCCAAATTAACCTGTGAGTCTAAAAACCATGATTGGAATTCTATTTCATTGTTAACCTTCTGATGCAGGTTCCCATTTATTTATGTTATGACTCATTCCATCAAGATCATTCTGTTATCGACCCCTAAGTCCTAATAATATTGGTTGGTGCCCATGGTCATTCTAAATTGTTTTCATTATTTTCAAGGTTGAAATCTTATGTGAAAATTTTCCCAAGTTTATGATCGGATTTTAATATTTACCTTGGGGTCTTAATCCATGTCTTCATGCCCCTAACCATCATCTGCATCATAATTTCCCTCTTTTAAAAACTAACATTTGCAACATTTGCATATTTTGGTTATAAAATGACCATTCAATCATCGCAGACAAATCTTGATCGTTCCCCACATGCTCCCTCCATTTCATTCTTCATTAAAATATTCAAGCGGGCTGGCAGGTGGTTCACGTGTGTCATGTAGGATGGTGGGACCATTTCTTCCAAAGGGTTAGCAAGCGAAGCTTTGAAAAAGATCAATGACTGGTATCACAACATGTGTATTTATTTGGGTAATTCCCCGTGTGCCCATCCATTTTGTGTATTGGGGTGAACTAATCACATGGGCTAGCAAGCACTAAATGTGTGTTTCCCTTATGAGGTGGGACCAATATATTTTGGTGATTTTGGAATGGTATCAAAGGGAAATCTACAATGGTTGTTGGGTGACATGGTCAAATCTCCACCACTCCCCACCACCCTATTGGACTTTATTTGATACTTATAGAATTTCATGGGATAGTGGGCAAGATGACACCTATTTCTGCATGGAGGGACCTACCAAGCTTTGGAGATGTCAAACACTTTATAAGAAAAGAGGTCAATGGTTGATGACAGGTGATGTGGGTCAATCCTTGACCACTCCCCACCACCTCATGATGGTCCCACTTGTATCTCTCATTTCTCAATGGACGAGTGGGCGACTACCATGTGGAATATTTTAAGGGCTCTAATGGACTTTAGTGGAGATAAAGTACTACTAAAATTTGGCTGAGATTGCACTAAGATTAAAAAAGATTCCATATTAGAGTTGGTTTCTTGTGGCATGTGTTTGAGATTTGGGAAATGCTTTTTGACTGTGGCTATCAATTCTACCAGATTCTAGGACATGTGGGAAGGTGAAATTGAAGTAAGGAAAAGTATGGGTTGATATTCTAAGGTTAAATCATGATCGCTCCCCTCTATCTTGTTGTGATGAATTGCAAGTAAATTAATTCCCACCATCATGTAGGTAAATATGACACGACATGTTTTATCAAGTGCTAAGTATGTGATTAATTATGCAGGTAGAGTGGGTGTCTATCCACTTGGGTTTAGGGAAAGGAATAAAGCACATGCAATTAACTTCATCATAACTAATCATTCTAATTTATTATCCATTCATTTGTCTCAATGTGTGATCAATGGTTGAGGTTCAAAAATCAAAGTTGTTGATTGTTAGCTCTCTCATAGAAGCTTTCTTGGAACATTAATGTAGACACTCTCAAATTTCTCTATTTAATGAATATTTATTGATTTGATGTCTTCAAGAGTTGAGAATCTAAGTAGGAGTGTGTGGAGTTGTTCTTAGTGATTGTAGAATTTGAGATAGCTATTCTTGAGTTGATGGAGTTCATTCATTGTTGGTAATGTCTTTATTCTATGTAGTTACTCTGTTGAAAATGGATAAAGTAAGTTTGTTTTTCAACCCAATCTAAAGGTCCAGGAGACTTAATCCCCTTGATTTTCAAAGTGACACTCCCAAGAATGAATAGGATATCCCTAAGGTTTCTATAACTCTAGGGAAGAAAAAAAGCTGGTAAGAAATTTGCACAGAATGTTGTCAAGTGTGCCAATCATCTAAGAAGCATAATTGTTTCAAAGGAACTAGTTAAATGAAAAGGGAAGAAGTATGATAGGCCTAAGAGGGAGGTAGTGAAGAAGAACAAATACCACTGAGCTTATCTAAGTAAAAATCATTCTCCATTGAAGCCTTAGATGATCCCTCAAATAGTGAGACTGAGACTGATTCAGGTTACCATCAATATCTTATGGTCATGACTAAATTGGAAGATTTGGATGATGAGGTGGTGGAGGTTTCACCAATTTCAATAAGGAAACCAAGTGGGTGTACTTACTCTATTGCTGACAAACCAGGGTAGCACCTCGTTTTCTTTCTAAGCTAGTGCTTGGTTTCTGGTCCTTTGTGTTGATTTAGTTCATTTTTCCTGGTCTGTGCTTTTGGTGTTGATAGTGAATTTTCTAGGTTTTGTGTGGACATACAAGTTTTGATGTTGTGATAAGGACACCTTTTGTAAGGCTGGTGAGTTTTCTTTAACTAATGTTTTTGGGAATTTTGCTTTCCCCTTTCCTACAAATGATTGCTTATAACTATCTAGGGAATTTTTCACATTCTAGTGAAATTATTTTTGAAATGTAATGTGTAATTCAGTCTGATGCTTGTTGCTCCATTGTTCTATAAAAGGTATTTCAAGGTTGATTATAAAGAAAGAGGCTAGTGGGTAGTTTTTCTTTGAAGGGGTCACATAGAAATAGAAAAGAATACTGCACTTTTTGGTAGTATGTTTTAGGGATAAAGTCAGTCAATATGTACATGGTTCTCTAATAATGACAGTGATAATATATATAACAAAGTAGTATAAAGTCTCTATATTTTTGTCTCCTATGTACTAGTTTTACAAACTATGAATAATATAATCAATGGTTATCTTATTTGTCTCTTTTGGTTTCTGATGGATGTACTGCTCTATTCTTTCTCATTAATTCAAAGAATGGATGTAAATTTTTGAGTATAATAGTAGGTTTGTAATAATTCATGTATGAGGATGCTAATAAGAAGTGAATGATTGAGATGTTAAGTGGGAATACTGTAATGCAATGTTTTCAAGGCTTTTGGTATTTTCATGTATGAAAATTATTGTCAAATCATGTGGGTATTAGGATTGATTATGTTCCAACAATATGGAATTGGTTTAAGTAAGGTAATTATATTGAAATCGTGATGGACAATTCAACAATTAATCACAAAATTAAAATCAATTTACTTATCAATCTTATTGTGGGTTTGTGTGAAATTTAATGAATTATATTTTCTCTTGTTTGAGTTAGATATTTCCATGAAGGTTAGCCAAACCATTAGGGTACTAATTTTTTAAAAAAAATTAAGGAGAATCATCTATGTACTTTGTGTTTGATTCCTAGACACACCGATATTTATAACCACATTATTAGGATCACCCTCACGGGTTTCACAAAGCCCAAAGTGTAGGGGAGAAATGGTTACATATCAAATATCCCATGTGTTAGCCACCAACTTTGAATATTCTTGAGCACAAGGTTTGTATACCCTTTAGAGGATTTCAAGGTTTTGCTGGAAAAGGAACCAATAGAGCCAATGGAGCCTATAAGACCCCATGAGGACTTCCTTTTCCTATCCTACAAAAATTTCAAAGAAAAATGCATTGCCAAGTTATCCTTTGAAAATTTTACTCCACCTATGATCAAACCTCCACCCATTGAAGAAAACAATCTTGAACCTAAAGCCCTTTCGACTAACCAAGACCCATCCATCAAAAATCCCTTGCCTATTTCCTACAAAAGGCCAAGAGAAAACCACACAAGTCTTAATCCACCTCATGAAAATTTTTATAAAGCCAAAGATAAAGTGGTTGAACAACCTTCCATGGTTTCTTCTGTTCTTCCCTCACAAGGAGAAAATGAACCTATGGTCAACAAACCCGCTCCTACACAAATGTAACTTGAAAACCATAATAAAAGGAACCAAAATGCTAGAGAGTGTAGGCATAGATGTCGTACTATTGCTCAAAAAATGAATGAAGAGAACAACATAGAAAATAAAAATTTGAATTTGACAGAGGCAATGAATGATGAGCCTCATCTATCACCAAAACCAATAGATCATATGTATCCAACACAAAAAGGGCCAACACCTTCTATGGATATTATCATTCATCATCCTTTTGTGGTTAACTTGGATGATGATTAAGAAACTACTAGAATTGATGAGAAAGTGCATAATTAGTTGAATTTTTTATTTTCTACTTCTATGATCTTAGACAATAGCAACCATGATGATCCTGCTAAACTGAGTGATGCACCCCATGTTGAATTTGGTGATTCTCCTAGTACAACACTTGATATTTTCCCTCTCGTTATTGATCTACATTCCATGTATACTAAACAAGGCTGGGATACAGATGACCTACTGGATGGTTGACTCACATGTGCTTTACTAGTATTTTTTTCCTTTTTCCCTTCTTTTTGGTTGATTGCATGTGTGTAATGTGATGCCTCATATTGTTTGATGTTTCCTCTCTATGTTCATTCCTCTATTTGTACTTTCATTCTTCTATAGTTTGTAATTTTTTTTTTCCTTTTCATTGGTCTTTACCTTTCATTTACATTTTTGTCTTGTGTTTTCCTTTTGGGGATGATGCAAGGTGTCAAGACACCCTATGTCTCTTCCATGTTGACCCAAAATATTCTTTTTTCATCATCTTTTCTTTTCCTTTAATTTTTTTCTTGTGTTTTCCTTTTTGGGATGATGCAAGGTGTCGAGACACCCTATGTCTCTTCCAAGTTGACTCAAAAGTTTTTTCATTTTGTTCTCACTCTCTTTGTGTCATTCTTCCAGTTCTATGTGTATTTGAGGAATGATAATAGTTCCAAGCTCTCTAATCATTGCATTAAAGACAAATACTAACCCTCAATCCATAGATCCCTTATGTGTTTCTGGGGGCCAACCCTCTTTTCTTTTTTTTCATGCTTTAGCTACTTTAAAGTAATTTCTCACAACATAGTGTTTAGAAATTTATTTAAAGTGGAGGCATACATTGGCATTATCTTGGCATTATTTTAGCATTTTTTTCCATGTTCCTTGATGTGATTTTCTTACTTCATGTGATGTGTTTTTCTCTTTGTGATGACAATGGGAGTAATGTCCTTCAAGAGCATGATATATCTCAACATATTAGATTCTTCTTAGTGGTGATGTGACACACTGTATTCCCTAAGTTGTGAATCTTTTATCCTTTGATTAGTCCTCTCTTGGAGACATTAGGAACAATGTCCCCTAAGATTAAGACCTCACATGAACTAAGAAAAATCCATTCAAACATCCCTCTTTCCTCTCACATTTTCTTTTTGTGCCTTACTAAAGTTGTGGAGGTATGGCTTTGACATGGTCCCCTAGGGCTCACCTAGTGAACAACTAGCTTCACTATCCCTTGTGAGTGTGCACCTTCTCTTTGTACCTTGTTAAATTCATGGAGGTATGGCTTTGATATGGTCCCATACGGATCACCTAGTGAACAACTAGCTTCACTAGCCCTTGTGAGTGTGCATCTTCTCTTTGTACCTTATTAAATTCATGAAGGTATGGATTTCATATTGTCCCCTGGGTCTCACCTAGTGAACAACTAGTTTCACTAGTCCTTGTGAGCATGCACTTTCTTTTTGTTCTTATCATATTCATGGGGGTATGACTTTGATATGGACCTTTTGGGACTCACCTAGTGGACAATCAGCTTAACTAGCCCTTGAGAGCATGTGTTTTGTTTGCATAGTGGACAACACATTCCATTTGTAAACCTCTTTTGGACAAACAACCTAGACCCGATCCACAACACATTGGATAGCTAGTCGAATCTTGATCTATTGCATTTTCTTTTTCTTTTTTCCTTTTTCTATCTTTGATGGTGTATCTTTGCAATATGGTTATGGCTTCATATATCATCCACATCCATGTGTCCTTTGTGCCTATGTTGGTTTTTCACAGGATCTTGATCCTTGGAGCTTGGCCACCCTCTTTTTTGTTTTCATCCTATCTTACTAGAATTTGTACATTTGAACCCCTCTTGATTGTGTGGTTGGATACTTTAATGTGAGTTTGAATCAAGTTCATCCTTTCACTAAAGTGGGGGCTAAATGTAGTCTTGGAAAATGCATACCCTTGCATTTTCACACTTTTTTGGGGTCTACCTTGCTTTGTTTATCCTTTTTTATGTCTTGATTGGTCCTATTTTGCATCAAAAATCCTAATTAATTAAATCCTTTTATGGCTAATCATGAAAAACATCAGAGGATAAATGATAATTTAATAATTATGGCTATGTTTCCTTGATTTTTGGACTAGGACTAAGATGCCACCTAGGGCATATTTGTTGTCCAAAGGTCTTGGGACCCTAATTTTGGAGTCTATGCTTTGAGATTCAAGCCTCAAGACTAAGACACCACCTAGGGCATCTTAGTCCTCCTTAAGTTATTTTTGAGATTTAATTTCAAATCATCATTGGATTTAGCCTCCTTTAATTAATGAATTCATATGTTGGCTTATTGTGGTGTAATTTTTGGATATTAATCATAGATAAGTATAAATACAAGGTCCTTTCACTCATTTCTAATCTAAGAAGCATCCAAGGATCCAAGTATTCATGCATTACAAAAAGTTTGTGATCAAGAGAGCATTCAAGAGTAATTCATTGAGCATTTGGAACCATCATCAAGATTTAAGCATCGTATCAAAGATATTCTTGCATCATGTGTGTTTTTGAGCTAACATTTGTGATGTAGGGTTTTTATTCAAGCAAGCTATTCAAGTCAAGATATGTCAAGCATTCCTTTGATTCAAGATCTACATTCAATCTAACCATCTCACACAAGTTTATATATTTCATAACAGGGGGTTGGTGAGTTGCAACATAGAACTTTGTTCATTCATCATTTCCCTCCTTTATTTCATTTCATTCCAAGGTTTAATTACCAACAAGGGGTTTGACCAAGGAAAACCCCCATTTACTAACAATCAACAAGTTTTTCCTCTTTCTTATTGGTGTTTTCAAATTTAGGTTGAAGACTTGAAGATCATTTGAAGTGAAAATTTGCAAAGTTGCAAAGTTGCATTGTAAATTTTTCATCTTCATGGAAACTCACCTATAGGACAGATCCAGAAGTTTCAAGACCTGAGATCTGAGAAGAAGGAAGTTCAGACATTGAACCTTAGGATCATATTTAGATATTTTATAAATTTGGGATGGGACTAAGAAAAAATTAAGGGCTTCTAAGTCCTCCTTGGTATATTTTGACAACATTTTTGCATTTCCATAATCCTCATCACATTTCTAGACTTCCCAGGTACACACATCCTAACTTTCCATTGCTTAATTTTGTCGTTTGTATTCATTATTTGGCTTGCAATATTACGTTTTGTGAGTTGAATGTTAAGTTGTCTTTTCCAAGATTTTTCTTGGTGGTGAACCCTTCAAAGCCTAAAAGAACCCCTCCTAGGTCTTCCTTGTTGAGAATTGACTCACCTGTGGGTTAATAGTCAATCCAATTTGGGATCCTAGGGTATTCTTGAATGAAATTGGAAGAGAGTGGTGTTTTATGACCTAGGTTATAAATCAAACCTTTCCCCCATTGTTCACCTCCTTAGCATGGTGTTAGTATTATAGGTATGGTAATAGATTCCTAGGAATTAAAATACTATAGTTGTGTAGAGCAGGAAAAAATTGAAACTTTATAAACTAGAAAATAAATATTATTTATAAGAAAGAAATATATTGTATAACTTCCTACAAAAGATAGGATTTACATAATAGATGTTACAAATTAAATGAAGATGTTGCAAGTTAATAAAATTAATTCAATAACTATAATAAAATTAACTGTAATAAACTTAACTATAATAAATTGGCTTAGCTATATATGTAAGAACCTTGACTAACATGACTATAGTCCACCTCAAGTTGGACCTTCCTTGGATTAACTATTCACTTTTACTTTTATAAAATTTATCTAAATCAAAACATCATAACACTCATAATATTATGATAATGAAATAAACTCATATAAAAGGAAAACAAATCTTCTTGTATCTTGACAAAATCTATCGCATGCATACAAAATATATTGCCCCTATACTATATATTACATTATATATATAGATACACACATTCTTACTCTCTCCCTCCTCCCTTTTTACATTTATTATACATCTATGGCAAACCATCACCATTTTTATTACTCCTAATTACCGAGATCATATAATGATAAAGAGGACCATTCTTATTAGGACTCGCAAGCTTGTACAAAATAAATTATCCATTTATAAATATAAGGAGTGGTTGAATTATCTTTATCCTATATGATCCTATTTTTCCTACTAGAGAATAAGTATTTTTTCCACATCATTGAGTATTCTTACTTATTCTTGGTGATGTTTATCCTTGGATGTAGGGAAGATTTTTTCAAGGATAGAAAACTAACAACATATTATGGTCTTGGTTGCAAGTATGTCACAATCATGGTTACACATTGTGATCCTTAGTTAAGTTACATGTATTGAGCTCCAAAAAACTTCATATTTTAAGATCATCATGACTAAGATAAAATGATATACTATCTTGAAAATAACCATTTTAATATATGATAATTTAATTAAACTTCTTATAATAAAATATAATTCTTTTATCAAAATATTAATTTAAAAGGTGTTTTCATTAGGTAGAAATATGTGGAAATGTATTTGAAAATAGGAAAGTAAGTATCTAGTACAAAAAATTATTAGGATTATCACTTACTATAGCCAAAAAATAGTTCTTATTTCTCTATCTCTTCAAATTTCTATTTCAAGAATGTGTTAAGACACTCTAAGATATTTCATTTCAAAATTTTCTAAGTTTTTCTATTTTAATTCTAAAATCAATCTTTCCCCTGTTTTGATAAAAAACATAGTATCAAAGTATAAATAAATAATCAAGAAACAATCACCATCAAATTTCAAATAATTTTAGTTTTCCTATTTACAACACTCAAATCCTAAACTTTGTTAGAGACATTGAAGGACTCAAGCCTCCAGGATCACCTACAAAACCAAAAAACCTTCTACAAAGGAGAAAACAAAGAGCATAAATTTGCAATAATGGATGCAGTATTACAAGATTAACTATATGATTGAATATGGTTTAATAAGAAAATATGCATAAGATGTCTTGCTTATAAAGACAAGGTAAGGGATAGGATTAGACAAGATCATGACAAGTGTATTAATGCTATTTTTCCCTTGTGGGTATGTGCAGGATCATGATGGGCCAAAAAGTGGCCATATGATGGGTATGTGTAGGGTATAGTTTTCAAACAGAATGACATTTTTTCAATCTGAAATATGCATCACATTCTATGCTTCATACACTATAGGATTAAAAAAAAAAAAATCATGAAGTTTTGATCAAGTTAAGATGGTGAGACATACAAGTTTTTATATTTTGTAAAAGTTGTAATAAAAAAATTATAATTAATTATTTGTTGCCCAATTTTCACCCATAGGCTCAATCAGGCAGGATAATCATGTGATAGATTTTCGAGAGGTCAAATGGAGCATTCGCATAAGGGAAAAAGTCATGAATCTGATGCCAGGTTACAGGAAACTCAATTTGGAAGCCTGCCTTGTTCAGGTTCAGCATGAAAATTCTCTAAGGAGAAATCGACAAGACCCCAGGAATGTCACGGCGAGTGGAATTCACCTGCAGGTTCCTATCGGCAAGACATCGATCATCGTCCCAGTCACAAAAGGTTATTCATATTGGCGAAGGATAAAGCCTTTGCCATAAAGTCTCAGCAACTTCTTGAAGTCTCATCGAAAGGAGGTGGCATCGGCAAAGCAGGCGAGCTTCGCTGTAGGGTCTTGCCAAATTCAAAAGGTCTCCCCGACTCTAAAGGCTCTCGATGCAAGAGATTAGGTTCGCTATGATGTCTCGGCATATGGAGGGGGTCTTGGTGACACGGGGGGGCCTTTGATGTAACAAAAAGGTTGCTATGATGTCTCGGCGATCTGGGTATGTCTTGCCGACTAAAGAGGAGTACACTAAGATATCTCGGGGACAAGCATGGGTCTTAGCAGAGGATATATCCTTTGGCAAAATGTCTTTCTGAAGGATGAAGGTCACACCGAAGATAAAAGGAAAGCCTCGCCAAGAGTTGAAGCCTTCGCAGTGATGTCCCGGCAATCAAGAATGTCTCGCCGAAGGCCGGGGGTCTCACCCAAGGAAAGTCAAGTCGGTATGATCTCTCGGCGACCGACAAGGGTTATGTCGACAGTGTTTCACCAGGGAGTTTTTGGCATAAAGCTTCCTCTTCGGTGAGATATCTTCCTGAAAATATGGGGTCTTGTTGATAATAAGATGGGCTTGCCCAAAGATTTAAGGCTCGATGAGAGGTCTTACCGAAACAGCAGTGTCTTGCTGACATAAAGAAAGGAACTCGCCGAAGGATTTGGCCTTCGGCAGAAGGTCTCAGTGACCTATGGATGTCTTGCCGACCCAGGGGATGTCTTCGATGTAACATTTTGAGGTCATGGTGAGGTTTGGCTGATGGATTGGAGTCTTGGCGAATGAGGAAAGATCTTCGGTGTAACACAAGAGGCAAAACAAAGTCTACAAGATGTCTTGGAAAATCAAGGTGGTCTCAGCAATGGAAACGGGAATCAGTATGACCGGTGGATTGCGCCATGATGTCTTCTCAACTTACCATGGTCTTGCCGAAGGAAATGAAGAGCTCGGGCATAAAAAAGAGTTTGGTGTGAGTCTTGGTGACAAACGCCAGTCTAGCCAAAAGGAAAAAGTTTGGGGAAACCATAGTGTGTTCGGCAAAGGGTCTGCCTGATAGACCAAAGTTTCGGCAACAACCAAGGGGGGGCTCGGTGTAGCGTTTTCCCTTCGCCATAATGCCTTCTTGACTGATGGGAGTCACACCAAAGAAGATCTACAACTCGGCGGGATGAAAAGACCTCGGTGTGAGGTCTGGGCGAACACAGGATGTCTCACCAAAGGAAAGAAACATCACTAAAGAAAGGAGAGCTCGGTGGGAGGTCTCTTCAAGAATGAGAGGTCACATCGACATGCCTGACACCTTCAGTGTAACATGAGAAGCTCACTAAGAGGTCTCCTTGACTAGGGATAGTCTCACCGACTCCGAGCTTAGCGATAGATAATGAGGCTTCGGTAAGATGTCTCACGGAAGCATAAATGTCTTACTGAATGGGATCTTGGAGCCCAAGTCAAAAGCGATGGTTTCACCAGGAGGTTTCAACGACAGGAAAAGGAGCTTGCCAAAAGGAAAAGAATTCAGCGTATGGTCCTAGCGACCAAGTATATGACTCATAGAAAGAAATTTGAGGCTCGGGGTGGCCAACGGAGCTCGCTGAAAGTTCTCGTCAACCCGGTATCTCTTGCCACCATCCAGTGTGCTCACCACGACAAGAAAGGTTCACTAAGATGTCTCCCTGAATGTATGATCTCTCGCTGACAGTGATGGTCACCCAATAAAGCAGCATCGGTATAACTCAGTGGTGCTCACTATGACTTCTCCTCGATGCCATTTGACTTGCCGATGTTTTGGCGATATCAACGTGACTCCTAAGTTCGCCAAGACTCTCATCAACTGTTGTGCATTGAGCCGATAGTTTTAGAGGACATAATTGCATCGGTGAGACACTTTCAGTGTCTCACCGAGATGTGATTCTTTTCAAGAGTTTTGACCGCCTATAGAGCCTGCGTGGAATACACTTGACCAACCAGGAGGAGCTGAGGCGAGCCATGGCAGTCTGATCTGAATAAAGAATTTCAACAGGATGAATGTAGCACGTATCTGTTGTGAGCTCAGGGCATTCAAAGCGTTTAGCCGAAGTGGTTCGAATAGGACATGATGCTAGGATCAGAATGAATGCGGTAGCTACGAAATATCTAAAGAAGGCTTCTTCGGGGATGACTCTTCACTATCATGGACACGCAGGGTTCTACATTTAATCCATCCAAAAGATCTAAGGAAAAATCTACAAGAGGATGGATTTTTTGGTAAGCCCTAAGGGGCCGACATAGTCTGATATATAAGGCATTTTTCTCCTTTTTGTAAGGAGTTCAGATTATACACTCTAAAGAGTTAGTGATTTTTGTCAATCCTTTCTTGACTAAATGTATGTTTTGTAACTCAACTGAAATCTGGAATGCAAAATAGATTTCACCTTGAAAATAAGTACTAATGCTCTTACCACTCTCATTTCTGTATGTTAGCTTATGTATGTATTTCTTTAATAGTGTTTTTTTTAAATCTATATTCATACCACAAAGTTGTGAAGTTTGTTTCTTCCTTCTTGAGATATGTATGTAGATCAAACCTGTCAAGAGTGATGCCTAAGTATAATGGGGTTATGTTGAGTAAGTAAAACAGCTGCAGTCTAGTTTCTTCAATGTGGTTAAATCTTGTTTTCATTTCCTGATTTCTTATCAACTCGGTGTATCACCATAGGAATAGTTCAGTATAGTTTCATTTTGTATGCACTTCTTCTCCCTTTACCCCACAAAGATCAATAGTTTAGGTGATACCCAAAGGAATCTGGCCTTCTCTGAAGGTTCACTCCAATCTCAGGTGACCCACAACCTTGGAGTGATCCAATGTTTCACTTGAAATCTCAATTTTACAACTTTGCATAGGGTGCATTTCTAGGTGACAACATTATTTACTTGGAAAAAAATTACAAAAAAATATGCATCACATCTGGACATGATTCCTCTACTTATATCTAAAATATTATAAAAAATATTAACATTTTATTGTGGTTAGGGTGGTTAGACAGACACCTAATTATTTTTTCCCTAAAATTTAAGTGCTACTGCATTGAAATTTCAAATTTTCACCAAATAGATTTTTTTTTAAATAAACCCAGTAGTTTATAAACTACATTCAATTTGATACATATTCTATTCTTACATATTTTTGAAATAATATAGATAACTTATTCAATTTTTTACGTCAAGTTTCCTAACTCTGATTTTTTTGAATTTTTTTCCACTTAAGGGCCTATTTTTTCCATGATGATCCTGCACATACCCTTGTATTGATTAAGTGAAGATGTTCTTGATGTTTTCATTATTTTTGAAGGAGAATAACCAAGACCTCTTATTGTTTCTTGAAAGTTGGGTTATATGGAAACATGAATGCCTTGTTCTTTTATGCCACATCTTTTCCATTATAGCCAAATTATTTTAAAATTTCGTAACCTCTTTCATAAATGGCTTCCATTTCTTTCTAGGGAGATGGTTTTTCATACCCACTTTCATCATATGTGGATGTGTAATTTGTGTTTTCCTCTTTGCTAGAAGTTGTGGATTCTATTGTTTTTGATTATTTAGTTATAGGTTGTGTTGATATCATTGTAAATTATTTCCCTTTTTCACATTTTGATGGTGTAATCTTGTATTCCCCCATGAATGTAGGTTTAAAATCTAATGAATCCCACTCATCATCCAATAAATTTATCACCAATGAAAGGAAATTTTATTTGTATTCAATTTGTAAAGGTTCTACTTTTGTAGTTGGTGTCAATATTCTAAGAATATTCTTCATTCCTATTTAGGTTTGTAAACAATTTTCAGATTTAGGACCATCTTTTATCATGTTAACCTTATTATTGTATGTGTTAGGATAGGTGACATTATAATTTCTATCATAAATTGATAATTGTGTGTCTCCACATTCTTTGGAGAGTGTTCTAGAGGACATGAGGGACAAAATAATTATTATTTATTTTCCTATGGGAAATTATATAATTACTTTCAAAGAGGTGGACTCACTATGGTGATGCTTATAGAGCATCCCAGGAGAATATTCCCTTTGGGTTTCCAACTTCTAGGTGGGGAACATTTTGAAATGCATGTCCTTGCATATTATTTGTATGTTTTACATGGTGGGGCACCAAATTGTTCATGTTGGTGCATGTTCTTGCATAAAGCCATTAGAGCCATCAGAGAGTTGGAGCACTCGGTATTGATCAATTTTCATTGGCTATGGGTTAGACACCCATGTGAAGGGCATGCTATCATTTAATAATGTTCACTATGATTATGGGTTATCCACTAAGAGGCACATGGGTTTTTCTAGGTGATTTTTCTTATTACTTTGGGAGACCATTTGTGGTATTCTCTCCCATAAACTTCTATATATTGGATCATTGAGATGGTGGTTTATAAGGGTTTGTTTCTAGGTTCTCAAAGTAATGAAGTGTTGGTAGAATTTAGAGAGGAGTTTTCTATTGATGTATCTCATTTGAATATTAATACTAACAATGGATCTCTTTGGGTGTGGAGTTTTTATGCAATGGTTTCTCCACATATATCTTGTGCCACTTGTGTTTCTCAACTTGTGGTATTGCTATTTTTCTTTCATGCTTGCAATTGTTAATCACATAATCACTTTATTGTGATCTTGGATATATAATTTCATACTTTCAAACTCATTTTTAAGTTCTATTACTGCAAGTTTTACATTGGATTTCCAATATTTGGTATCAAAGCTAACAAATTTGTTGAGAGAGCGATGCATTTCTCTTAAGTGTTGAAGGTCTTTGGGTTGGAATGGGAGCTTGTGCTTTATGGGTTTTGCAGATTTTTCAAGAAGATTGAAAACCATGGATTCCATATCTCATCTAGAAATTGAAAAGTTCAATGGCACTAGTTATGAGATGTGGAAGTTCCAAATGGAGGATCTACTTGAAGAGAGAGATCAATGGTTGGCAGTTTCAAGTGAAAAGAAACTAGAATCAATGTCTGATGAAGATTGGAATAAAATGGAAAAGAAGGTAAGGGGAACCATTTTTTTATGTCTTGCAGATTCCATCCTTCTAAATGTTTTAGAAGAGTCTACCACATACAAGTTGTGAAGGAGGATTAGTGAAATTTACCAAACTAAAAGTCTAACAAATAAATTGTATCTCAAAAGATGTTTGTATTATTTTAAAATGAAGGATGGTGATTCTATTACAGAATATTTAAATAATTTTAATATGATTATAAGTCATATTGCATCTATAGATGTTAAGATAGAAGAAGAAGATAAATGTATTTTTTTTCTTTGATCTTTGCTCAAATCTTGGGAAAATCTAATTGTTACCATAAGTGGTTTTGGTACAAAACTGAAGATGGATAGCCTCATTGCTATACTTATTTAGAAGGTATGAGAAGAAATTTTATTAGTGTGGGCTCCCAAGATGTCTTGCATGTGTGAGAAAGGCCTGAAGAAAATGGAGGGCCTAAAGGTGACAAAAAGAGAGACAAGTATAAAGGATGTTCTAAAACCTCTAAGAAGGGAATATTAAAGTGTTGTAAATGTGGTAAGAGAGGACATGTGGAGAATGAATGTAGAAACAAGAAAAAGAGTTCAGATATTTCCATAGAAAAGTCTTCAAAGGATGGTGATTTTAATGCTTTTTTTATTTCTCTTAACACCATTAGCAATGATTCTTATCTAATTTATTCAAGTTGCTCCTACCATATGACTCCTCATAAGGAGTGATTTACTTCATATTTAGCTTATGATGGGGGAGAATTTTTCTTTGGTGATAACAATATGAAGAATATTGTTAGTAAGGGGAAGGTATAGTTGTGATTTAGTGATGGAAGGGTTAAAACCCTTGATCATGTTTGACATTTTCCAAGACTTGTAAGAATATTTTTTTAGTATCTAGGTTTCAGAATGACTTTGGAATGCATGTGACATTTAACAAGTATGGTGTCAGGTTGGTAAGAGGGAGATTAGTGATTGCCAAAGGATCATAGATAGAGACCTTTTTAGGCTTAATGCCTCCACTTTTTATAACTCTAGCAATGTAACTAGCACTAAAAATACATGTATGTTGTGGCACCATAGATTAGGTCACATAAGAAAAAAGGATCTTAACACCATTTTGAATAAAAGGTTGCTTGATGGTATTTCTGATTATTTTGTTAGAAAAAATATATTTTTGTGAGAATTATGTGTTTTGTAAACCTAATAGATCATCTTTTTTTGATGGAACTAATAAAGCTAAGAGATTATTAGAGATCATTCATTTACATGTGTTTGGGAAAGTGCATGTTGACTCTTTTAGAAAATCTTTTTATTATATTACTTTCATTGATGATGTCTCAAGATACAACTAGATTTATTTTATGCATGCAAAATATCATGTTTTCACTAAGTTTAAGGATTTAAAAGCCTTAGTTGATACGAAATGGATTATAAGATAAGGGTATTGAGATCTAATAATGGGGGTGAATATTATTCTATGGAACTTGATGATTTTTGTAAGCATGTAGGTATTGTTTGCAAAAATACTACCCCATATACACCCCCAAAAATGTGGTAGAAAAAAGAATGAACTAAACCTTGATGGAAAGAGCTAAGAGTGTGCTGAGTGGTGCTAATATTGATAGATTTTTTTGGGTAGAAGCTATAAGAATTGCATAATATTTGGTTAATATATCTTCTTGTTCTGCTCTTGTTGATAAAACTCCTTCTATTTCACATTTAAGGGTGTTTGGTTGTGAGGATTTTGTTCACATTCCTTAAGATAAGTGTTCTAAATTGGATCCAAAAGCTCAAAAATGTATCTTTGTTCATTACAATGAGAATGAAAAATGTTATAAGCTTTGGAATCCACTAACTTGTAAAACGGTTTTCTCTAGAGATGTGATATTCCTAGAGCTTAGAGCTTACTCAGGTGAAGAACAAAAAAGGAGAAAGATAAGATAAAAACAATGCAACTTGAGACAAAGATTAAAAACTAGGAAGATGAAAATGTGGAAGAACAATCAGATGTATTTGAGGATGGAGAAGAAGAAGAGGGTTCAAAGAGTAGAAATGATGTGCAAGATGAGCATGTAGAAGAATAAGAAGAGTAGCAAGACCCCTTACTCCTACATTTAGAAGATCCAAAAGACAAAAAAATCTATTTGACATGTATATTTGAAAGGTTGAAAAGTTTCATTCCTATGCATGGGAGATAGAACAAGTTTTCTACACTACTCATTCAAGGAAACCGTGGAGATCTCAATCCAAGGATAGAATGAGGGAAAGAGATATGAAATAGGGATGTACTAGGGTTTTATTAGAGACTAAAATGGGGTTTTCCACCAAGCTAGGGCTTGGAAGGAAAAGTAACATGCAAGACCTAATGTCAAAACCTAACGAAATGCAATTCTTCACTAAACGACCTAGAAATGAATTCAAAACAGAATTTAAAACTAGAGAAGTATAAGGGGGCACTTGGAAACATGTAGCAGCTTGAATGGAGACCTGAAATGATGAAAATGTCAAATTTAATGCACACTAAGACTCATACACGTGGCTAGGTGATTTAGTCCCAAATTACGGTTTTTGCATAGTGTAGACATGTAAATTATACTGATTGATCTCGTGCACCTAATCTCAATTTACTAACATCAATTCTACCTAAATAATCTCTCTGCTAACCATTTAATTTAATAATCTTTATTTGATTAAATTCATCATTATCTTCTATTCATTAAATAAATTGTTTTATTTGATTAATCCTAATGTTCCTCTTTTTAATTAAATAAATCCTTTTATTTGATTAAATCAAAATCTTCCTTTAATTAAATAAATTAACCTTTATTTGATTAAATATAACATCATCTCATTTTAATTAAATAAATCAATCTTTATTTAATTAAATCTAATATTCATATTCCTCTCATTTTGATTTAAATAAATCTGAAAACCTAAGTCAGGTTTCAAATCAAGTAATCTCCATCTAAGTTAATTAAACCTTAATTAACTCTAACTCTAATCCATCAAATCCTCTAGATTTTGCAACTTGCACAAGTAAATCAATTTATTGGATTTTTTAATTTTTCTATTTTCATTCAAAAGGGCATCTAGTTGGAATATTCTCTCATTTTGAAATCTCCCTCCTAAAAGGACTTGTCCTCCAACATGGCATTTAAGCCTCTTACATGTCCCTTTTCTTGAGCCAAGTGGAATTAACTCCTTTTCATCTCTTCCTCCATAAGCCATCTTTCAAATTTCAAATTCCACCTAATTGCATTTATTTGCACATTGATCAAAATGTGCTCCACTTCTCTTCAATAGCATGTTGACAAGTGGCATTTTGCTATTGGTTTATCTTTAGTCCCACATCCTTCATGTTTTGCATTCCTCCATCGTTCTTTCCTATAAATGGAGGACTCTTCTATTGATTTTAGATACACAACTTGATGCAAAGTCGCTATCTATAGATTTGAAGCAAAGTTCATCCATTTTCATCCAAATTTCATAGTTTATCATCAATCTTAGCTAGGTTATTGCAAAATTCATCAAGAAGCACATTGTTCATCATCAAAGCTTGAAAGGAATTGGGAAAGGGCTACTTTCCACATCAAAGTAGCACCAATTCCCCCATGGGATTGAGGGTTTGAATGTTTTGGATAGGATTACTTAGTTTTCAATAGATTTCATTTTATTTTATATCTTTGTTTTCTTGTTCTTGACATTTCAATAAATTGCATGGGGAATTGTAGTTTAGATTTGTTTATTGACTAAAATTGTGTTGTTTGTCTATGTTTGAGTAGGTTTAGAGCTACCATTCATATTTTGGTGCTAGAAGGAGGGAAAATCTTGAGAAATTAACACATTTTTTTAATCAAAATTCTACTACTTTTGTAATTTTTTTGGGTTTACAAGAAACAATGATGCTGCAAAAGACAAATACTGACACTACTAGTCCAACATCACTATATAGCAACATTGTGTCTACTCCAAAGGGTGAGGCTTTTGTCATTCTCTTGAGGCTGGATCAACCAAACTCCAAAGTGCGACACTGAAGTGAAATAGCGACACAATCATCGACTTTGTTTTTCCACATAATGACGCTTGTCTTACTAGAGCGATGCTTATTTTTTCAAACTGTGACGCCTTTGCAGATTGTGCCACTAGGGTGGGGTAAAAGTCAACTCTTCATTTTTAATTCAACATGTGTTTTTTATATTGATTACCTTGGACTTCTAACCTTCTCTTATGGCTTTGTTTTCTATGGGCTAATTAGTTTTTGTAGGTTGAGGTGATCAAATAGGGAAGGAGGAAATAAAGACAAGACCTCTTATGGCATTGTCACATAATTGTATCAAGTGTTTTTAAACACTTTGGGAGCAATTATAATCCCATTTTAAGGATTTTGATATCTTCAAGTTATAGGAATAAAAAAAAAAATTTTTGCATTTTAAAAAGAACAATCAAAGGGTTAAAAAAAATTTAGTAACTTACTAGATTTGGTTTTGGATCTAAAAATTGAACAATAAAAAGAATCCATTATTGCTTGTGAAGTTAAAATGAAAATTTGTTTTTCATGTTTTGTAATCATTTCTACAAGCTAATATTATTTAAAAGGTGTATGCACTTCTCTTTCACTTCATGAAAATTTTGAGAATTATAAGTCTTTTGGTGATATTAGGTTGTCTAAAAGATTGCCTCCATACTTCAAATTGGGGCTTTTAAAATTGAACAAATCTTGTGAGTGTGAGTGAGTACATTGCACATGTTCTCTCTTTGTTCACACAAACAAAGATTGATCAAACTATGGATGTGCTTATTCAATTTTTTTTAACCTTTAGAGGGTCTACCTTGGTGGGAAAAGGTACTCACCCCAAGGGATTGACCCAAGTAGTAACGAGCATAAGTCAGGCTCTTTCGAACTACTATACAAATTTTTGGTTGCCAAGAAAGTTTGCAATCGACTTAGTGATGCGTGATAGCTCTCCCCTAGTATCTTTATGATGTGTAAAGCCCTTGTTCTAAGAGTTGGAAGAATTCTTGAGGGATTTTATCATCATTTCCTATGAACTAGATGCCCTTATTATGAACCATTGTGTAGAAGCCAAAAAAACCAATATTTATTGGTGTCAGGAGGTTGGACCTCTGGAGCCATCCCACATACTCATGATTCTTTGTAGAGATGAGAAGTTCATCATGGGAGATTCATGAGAACTAGAACTTGGCTAAACCATAGTAGTGAGTGTTGTGGAGGGGAGCTAGTGTGGTCAAGCTTCTAGTCATTTGCTCTAAATAAGTGCAACTAGATTTATCCAAGTGGGAAATTCAACAAATATTTTCCTTTCCATCCTAGGATTGTACAATTTGGAGTCAGTTAAACACATTGATTGGATCCAAAATCTTGAAGAAAAACATTCAATAATGGTCATAAAATTTCAAACCCTTTAGTAGGAGCAAATACCTTTGAAAGAATCCAAGTGCTACTGCTTGTCCCTTTGGATTTCATCCTTAGAGGCTTCTAAGTATTTGGGTTTGTAGCAAAAATTTTCTCTCTAAAGTCAACATTAGGGAACTATTTCCTTGATTTCCTTGATTTCCACATAATGGACTTTGTGGGATGAAAAGAGATTAAGACATTAGGCATCTAGGTCAAAAGCTAAGCAAGAAAGTGTTTGTGGTAAAAATAACTCATTAAGAAAGATAAGAAACAATTGGACCCCACACATGTTCTCTTTCAAATGATTTCTTGAAAGATCAAAATCCAAAGGTCTTAGTCTAGAAGCTCTCAAGAAATATATGTCTATGCTTTATGAATTTTGGGAATGATTGGTCTATAACTTTTACAAATGTGCATCAAAGGATAATCCCAATTTGTATTCATTTTACTATTGTCAAAATCCAAGTCTCTTTCAAAGGTTTTAGTTTCTCACATAGGAAGTATAGCATGTTCTTCAATACTGAGATCTTGTAAAAAAAAAATTCTCTAAGTTCACTTAGGATCAAAATCAAAACTTTCATCCATCCCCCAAACATCAATCAAACAACTCTTGGAAATCTTGAAAAAATCCTTCATACTAGACTTTGGGAAAATCCTTTGAACCAAATCAAAATCATCTTGTTTGGAAAAGTGTGTGTAGATGTATCCTTCTTCATACACTTAGTTGAATTATCACCTTGTGGAAAAATTTATTCCATGACAACATCTAACCTCTTGGATTTTATGAGTCCATTATCAAATAAAAAATCAAATCAAAATCAAATCAAACCAAATCAAAATCAAAATCCAAAATCAAATCTAACATCAATCCAAAAGTCCTAAAGTTTAATATCTCCCTCTTGGTTTTCTTAAGAGTTCAAATCATTCACAAATAATCCATCTTTCATTATCTCATCACCACCCTTTGATCCTTAATATCTTAGACTTTTTTTTGGTACCTAAAGTTTAGATCAATCTAAGGGGTTAGACACATAAAATATACTAATTGATCTTTTGCACTTGATCCCAATTAACTAACATCGTTTCGTCCTGAATCACCTCTTCAGCTTATCATCACTATTCCTCCCTTAATTAAATAAATAATCATTTATCTAATTAAGTCATCATCTCCTATTAATTAAATAAATCAATTTTATTTATTTAACTAATTTTGTAATTCCCCTTTTAATTAAATAATCCACTTTATTTAATTAAATCTCTAAAGTCATTCTATTAAATTAAATCAATTTTTATTTAATTTAATCCAACATCATCCCTCTTTAGTTAAATAAATCAAAATATTTATTTAATTAAATCTAAATCATTATTCCTCTCTTTTTTATATAAATTAATCCAAAAATCTAAGTCAAAAGTCAAAATCACCTAATCTCCTATTAAATTAATCAAATCTTGATTAATTTAATCCTAATCACTCCAATCCTCTAGATTTTGCAACTTGCACAATTAAATCATTTATTTGATTTAATAATTCCCTATTTAATTTCAAAATGGCATCAAAAAGGGAATATTCCTCCAAGTTTGAAAATCTCCCCCCAAATGACTTGTCCATCCAACAAAGCATTTAAAGCTCTTACATGTCTCTCACTTGGCATTTAACTCATCTTTCATCCCCCCTAAACATGTCATTTCATCAAATTCAAATTTCAAACTTGCACATTGATCAAAACTTGCATATCTTTCATCCATCCATCTCTTGACAAGTAGCATCTTGCCATTGGTTGATTCTTAGTCCCACATTGCTCCATTTTGGACATCTCTTCAACTTGACATTCTTTAAATAAGAGGCTTCATTCCCCATTTGATCATCTACAATTTGAGCAAACTTACTATACTCAAATCCATTCTCAAGCATAACAATTTTCATCAATTTTCATCAAATATTAGCTAGGTTATGTAGGTTTTTCATCATGGAGCTTCATTGAATCTTCATGAAGTGGATCACTTTTCATCAATCATCAACATTGCATCATTGGAGTTGGGAAAGGGCTAATTTTCACATCAAATTGGCACCAATTCCCCCATGGGATCAAGAGTTTGCATTGCTTTCAATAGGATTTAGCTTACTTTCTTGTTCTTTCATTTTATTCTTGTTTTATTTCCTATTTCGAGCTTTCCTAATGGATTTTATGGGGAATCCTTGTTCTTACTTGCATATGATCTTCCAATGTGTTCCTTCATTGTGTTTTATAGGTATTTGGATTTGGGTTCTACATTTGGTGCTAAAAGGAGGGCTTGAATCATAAATCTAACACTTTTTTTTGATAAATTGTCATTTTTCAACAGTTTTGTTTGTTAGTCTCTATTATAGCACATCTGCAAGATCTTCCAATGCATACGGACTCTATTACGATGCATCTAGGCCCCGTTTTGGCACTTTGAGCACTATTTTAGTGCTTATGAGGACTATTTTAGCGCTTCTACGGACTATTTTAGAAAATTTGAGCACTGTTTTGGTGCTTAGAGCACTGTTTTAGCACTTCTGAGGACTATTTTAGCGCTTTTGAGGACTGTTTTAGTGCATATGAGCACTGTTTTAGCACTTTTAGAGTCAATTTTAAAATGACCATATCTTGGTCATACAGAGGTCTTTTTTGAAGTTTTTTTTTTTAAATGGGGTAGAATTTCATAAGCTATCCAATGATGTAGGTTTTTCTTAACTATTAATGAGTTAAAATTTTAAAATTTACAACTAAAGTCAAATCACATTATAACTTGGTCTAAGTTTTAGTGTTTTTATGCTTAATGATTCATCTAACCCCTATATCCTTTTGTTTCTTGATCTCATCTAACATTTTGAGCACTTTTTCAGGTTAGGAAATCAAAAAGGGGAGGAGGAAATAAAATAAAATATTCTTATGACATCATTTCTCTATTGTATCAAGTGTCTTTAGACACTCTTAGAAGCAATTATAATTCCAAGTTTAAGGATTTTATCTCTTCAAGCTTGTAGGACTCAATAGATTTCAATTTGTGCTCTAAAAAGAACAAGAAAAAGGGATTAAAAAGAACCTTAGGAAAATTTATTAGTTTTTTTTTAAGGTTAACAATTGAACAATCAAATCTCACACTTCTTTTGGTGCACTAAAAAGAATTCACTTTTTCTTTGTGGACTCAAAATGAACAAGTGTTCTCATTGTTTTGTAATTACTTACACAAAGTAATATAATCAAAAGACGTATCTCCTTCTCTCACACCTCATAGTGATCTTGAGAATCAAAAGGCTTTTGGTGACATTAAGTTGTGTAATTAATTTCCCATACATTTCAATTTGGGTTTAAAATTGAATAAATTTTTTTGCAAGTGTGAGTGGGCATATTGCATGTGTTCTCCCTTTATTTCTAAACAAAGGTTGATCAAACTATGAATATGGTTACTCACTTTTGTTTATCTTAGAGGGGCATCCTTGGGGAAAAAGTACTCACCCAAGGGAACGACTCAACCGGTAACACTCTAAACCCAAGAGTATTTCCAACTGGGATATAAATGTGGGTATTGGAATAAACACCAGTATCAAGTAGTTGGCTCTGATGAGAAGGGAAGCAATGGTCTCTCACCTTAATGGGTCAACTCCTATGAATGGAAAGTCTGAATTAAAACCCTTGTTTAGAAAAGGCCAAAATCCTTGATCTACTTGTTGGTGCAAGAACAGTTGTTCTGAAGCCATTCCACATTTTTACGGCTCTTAGTAGAAATGAAAAGCATGCCATGGGAGTTTCATGGGTGTTGATGCTTGGCTGCCCCGTATAAGTGAGTGTCGTGGAGGGGAGCCAGTGGGGTCAAGCATCTAATCATTCACTAAGAGTAGGCATAGATGGACTTGTTAATGTGGGAAGTCAGCAAGTAAAGTCTTTCATATCCATAGGGTTGTGCATGTTCTTGGTATCAAAAAAATTGCTTGTTCGAAAACATTGGGAAACACACATTCAATAGGAAAATAAAAATTTCAAACCCCTTAGTTAGAGAAAATTCCTTTGACAAAACCCAAGAACTATTTCTTACCCTAGGGATTATGTCCTTAGAGGTTTCTAAGTAATTGGGTTTACATCTTAATTTGCTTCTACCAAGGTAAACATTAGGTAACCATTGCCTTGATTTCCTTGAATTCCACATAGAAATTTGTGGGATGAAAAGAAGTTAGGACATTGGATGTTTATTTTGAAAATCTAATCAAGAAAGTGTTTGTGGTAAAAGCAATTCACTAATCAAGATGAAGTCAATTGAACCCCACACATGTGCTTGTGTATCTTTTGTCTTATGGTCTTTTGAGCAAACATTGATGTTTTGGTTTGAAGCAAAAAGCATATTCTTCAAAACCTTGGTCTTGTAAACAAGGTCCTTCTTAGGTTCATTTAGGATGAAATCAAACACTTCATCCATCTCAAACATCAATCAAATCCAATCTCACAAAAAACTTTTAAACCATTGGAAAAATCATTCATACTAGACTTTTTGAAAAATCCTCTTGAAATCAAAACAAAATCATCTTGTTTGACTAGGTATGTGTAGATGAATCCTTCTTCATACACTTAGTTAAATTATCACCTTGTGGAAAAATTAATTCCAAGAAAACATCTAACCTCTTGGAGTTTATAAGTTCATTATCAAATCTAAAATACAAAATACAAAAGTCCTAAAGTCTAGTATCCCTCCAAGGTTCCTAAAAGTTCAACACCCATATCATTCACTCCATTCATCCTTCATCTCATCATTGGTCCTAAATACCTTAGAGGTCACTTTTGCAACAAGGTCAAAACAAAAGAAGAACATGGAATATAAAATTTATCCATACATCATGGGTAATCCAAGTCAACCAAACTATCAAGACCTTACAAAACCAATGGATTTTCAAAACTCACATTTATATAATCCATACATGGGATCATTATGTCCTACAAACCTCAATGGAACAACAAATGTTAGTCTACCCAATCTAAATCTTGGAACACCTTTTCCGACCATAGATTTAAAACCAAGTCCAAAATTACAAATCTATCAGCCAAATACTCAATGCATGAGTCTTCAACAAAACAACATTATCCCACAAAATCCATACATGCCAAATGAGAATATACCAAGTACAACTATATCAAGCATGAACTTCTTGAATCCACACTTGGTAAAATTTTGGATAAATATGTTTGCAAATCACATGAATGTTGTTCAAAATCCATCACACCCATATGTCCCCCTCACTTTTCATAATCCTAATGACCCATCATCATCATTTCATGCAACCCCTCAAACCTCTCTCCCTACGACCTCACAAAGAGAAGGTGACTTATTTGGACTAGGGGGCATTTTTTATCAAACATCATCATTTCCCCAAGGGATCATACCACTCACTTTCCCACCACTCCCACCCTTTCCATTAACATCTGTATCACCTCTTTGTTTGGGGCTACCTTAGCTACCACCATTCATCCAAAACATCCCCCCAACCATCAATCAAGGTATCATACCAAATCCTTCCCCCTTGCCATTGATATCGCAACAATAGATGGCAATCATCACCATAGCACAAGAAACCAACACATCATCTATCATCCCTCAAAACATGGTCTCTTAAGGACTAACCATATCGATCACACCATCCACCACTCAAATCCCAATCATCAATACAATGTGATGGAACTTCATTAATTATTTCTCCTTGTGTTCCGCTCATGCCCTTCCTGGTGTTACTGGTCTCTCATGGTGTCAAAATTTTCCCTGGGTTAGGGGTTTTAGCCTTATTTTCATGTAAAAACCTTGTATTTATTTTATGCCTTGGTTGGGATCTTTTTCGTTGTTACCCTTTGAAGGGTTTTAAAATGACTTATGTCCTATCGGTTCATCTTCGTCAGGTCCCTTTGTTTTAATTTTTATTTCTTCTGCGGGATTTTTTATTTTCCTAAGTCTTGGTTGGCCCTGTGTTTCATGGTTTTAAAATGACTTATGTTGTTGTTTACCATCCACCTAGTGATGTCCCCTTGTCCTCTTAATAAATGTTTTATTTTGCAGAAGGATGAAATTTGCATGATTGTTGATCAACTATTGTTTGATCTCATCTATTCCCTGCCATCCCACGATGACCCCACCATAGTGCTTTGGTTGATTGCGATATCACGGGCAGGCACCTGTGTCCTTTACTGGCATCACTGAAGGAGATAAGTTTGCATGTCATCGATCAATTATTGTTAGATATCAACGGTTGCCCACCATCGCATGATCCAAAATTGCATGGATTTTAATGATCGCGCTATCATGGGTAGGCACCAAGTGTCTCATCTGATGGAGCCGAAGGAATAAAGGAAATACCATGGTACATTAATCCGGCCTTAAATACATTAAAAGGTTACTAAAGTGCTCTTAAGGTGCACGTGTTTTAAATCGACATATATGTTATAATCTTGGTGGGAAAGCTACTCGATGGATAATGATAAGGCTGGCAACTATGTTGAAGGAACAAGATCACCAATGTTCAAGATATACGGTTGCCCGCCATCGCGTGATCAAAAGATGCAGGATCTATACTGATTGCAATATCGTGGGTGACCACCACATGGACTTCCTTCGCAGCTTGTATGGTATGGTGGACCCCTTATTGCCATGTTGGCAATTGTGTCAGCCTATTTTCAAAATGATCGTTCGATGATTTAATCTAACTGAAGGATCGATGGCTAGAATTTAATGTTAGGGAAAACTAGGCCATCCAGCCCTAATAATATAAAAATGAGGTAATTAATTTTAATTGGTCGACTGATGAAGAATACCAAAACTGGGTAACTAAATATTTGATTGAGGAAGAATAGAGGAATGGACTACTAATGGGTGGTAAATCAGATGTTGTGGTTACAATGGTTTCAAGTTTTACTTTGATGGCAGTCTTGGCGTGGGTTTCTTGTGGTTTTTTATTGTTGCATCAACTTTTCTTAGCTGGCGTGATGACCAAGAATATTCTCCAAGGTGATGGTTGTTGTAACAGATTTTTGGAATATCACCAGGTGCTCCAATTGGCTGGTGACATGTGTACTTTCTAGCCTGATGCTTTTTTGCTCCTTCATTTTCTATAAGAAGGATTTCAAGGCTAGAAGTACGAGTTAGAAAGTTAGATAATTTTTGTCGAGTCTAGGTGAAGTTGCAAAGCAAATTGTAAAGTCTAATGGTTTTAGAGAGAAATGCAATTTAGGTTCTGGGTCATTTTGTAATAGGTTTTGAACTCATGGGGATTTAATGTTGAATAACAGTACTAGCATTTGAGTTGAAATGATAAATTCAAACTCATGTATCCCCACTGTACATGCATATCTGAATTTTGAATAAGATGACTAAGGGTTGTTTCATTCATCTCACTATTGTGGTGTGTGTGATCCTTATTCTAGCTTTAATTCAAGGAATTAATTAAAATGCTTGAATGGGATTATAGGCAGATATGTACTATATAAGGATTTGATGAGTAGTATTGGGTTAGAATGCATACTGATAAATTTGTAATGCAATATTATCAGGGATCTTCTATGTTATGTATTAAATATATCATAAACCTCTAGATGCTTATGAATTTGACTCTTGCAATGGATATATGGTACTGATCTAAGTTGTACTTATTCGTGTATTTCAATAATTTTTTGTCTTTGCCTAGAGCTTGATACAAATTGCAAATCAATAACTATCTTATACTATGGATTGTGTTTAGTTATCTCATGCTCTAGGTAGTTGATATTATCGATGAACAACCTATTCTATTCGATATTATCCTATTATGTTGAGCTATTAAGTGAGATTATTTGTTATTGTTAATGTTGTTTATAATAATGGTGCAGAGGTTGTAAACACATTAAGGGATCACCCTCCTAGGTCTTGCAGAGCCTGAAGTGTAGGAGGCTTTTTTAAAGTCCTCGTTAGTTGGTCCAGGTCCTTGGAGCTACCCTTGATTGGAATTGGAAATTCCATAGGTAGATTAGAAGAAAAACCTAGTTACATTGTAAAAAAACAAACCAACAAAATGGTGACTCTATTGGGGAGCTAATTTTAGGATTTCTTGTCAGTGTGTCAGTTGTCCATTTTGCATAGAGTTTTCATAGTATTTCTATGATTTGAAGGTTGAGCCTATAATTCTGTGTTAGGTTTGTCCACTTCTTCTATTTTCATAAGCGTTAAGAGTTATGTTGTAAAGCACTTTTGTGTGTTGTCAGTACGAGGTTCCAAAGGTTTTTATATTCCACCATGTGTCTTTAGGTATTTGGTATTCCCAAGCTAATTGGGTGGCAACTCTGAAGTCTCTACACCAGTGTGCATTTTATTGTGAAAGGTTTATTACAAGTGGAAAAAATTGTGGACTAGTATGAAGAATGAAGAACACCAGGTCATTCATGAAGAATCATCTGGAACAAAAATTGGAAGGTGAACTTCCCAAAGTGAAAAAGAAGGACTGGATAAAGAAAAGACCAAAATATAGTACTACTGCTCCCGCGTCACAAAACTCTGTACACCAAGGTACGAGTAAGCTTTTACACCCTATCCCTAAGAATCTTGAAGAGGTGTCTAGAAATTCTGAATCAGACGATGGTGGATTTTTTGATTCATTATTTAATACACTGATTCAAGAAGATGTGACATGTCAAAATAAAGGGCTTGTTAATGTCAAATATGCTGGAAAGAGAAGAGGTAGGAGTAGAAGTCGAAGCCATCATAGAGAATGCACCAATGATGTGCCTCCTCCTCCTACTAAAAATGATGTAAACCCTTTATTGTTTGAACATGTATTGGAAGGGGTCAATTTAATAGATCTAGATGATACATCCAATTTTAATGTGACTTTGCCTAACCCTGATGATGTTTTTGGAGACATTAATTCTTTGAGGCGGGAAATCCAAGAGCAAGCTGAACTCAGAGTGAAAAGAGAAGAAGAGACGGAAGCATAGTTGAGGAATGTTGTGATTGAAAGGGATAGGTTCATGAGACAATTGGCAACAATGAAGTTCCTGAACCAAGAAGAACCTAAACCAAGTGTTGAGGGTTTGGTTGTACAAAATATTTCTCATAAGGAAACAAAGCATGTGTCTAAAGAAAACCCAGTAGACCACATTGATGTCCAATCCAAACCTGTTGACCCAAAACCCTCAAATCATGTTAAGTCTCAACCAAGTAATACAAACCTTAAGCATGCCTTGGAAAAATTAAAGCAAAAAGTCGAGGGGATTAAAATAAATGAGAAAAGTGACTCCCCATTTCACTGAAAAAGATCTCCCACCACATGTCATCTTAAACAGAGTCTGCCTTAGAAAAGGCTAAAAGAGAGAGTGAAGCTCTGGCAGAAGAGTTGGAGAGAATAGAGATTGAGACTGCAAATGTATAAATGAAGAGGAAAATAAGTTTTCTAAAGATTTCAAACATGGATGAGGCTACACAAGATGCAACCTCATCAAATCACCAAGATGTTTTAAAGGACGGTCCTAAAATTAGTCCAGACCCCACCATAAATAATTCTTGCCTGAAGAATCATGCAACTAGGTTTGTAAATCCAAATCAGGATGGTTCTAGAGTACAAGATTTAGGGTCTGGTGTTGATTCTCAGAGGAATTAAGGATTATTTCAATGGAGACCTATATAGTTGGAAAGGTATAGGCCATTATTCTTTGATGGCATCCCCGGTTATTCAAATCCCATCCCTGCTGACTTGAGAGAAAAGATGAGTAAGTTTGTCGGCAATAACGTTGTGATAGTAGAGGAACACTTGAAAGCTTTATGGATATGCTAAATGATTATGAGGTAGAATGTGAAGATGTTGTAATGAAATTGTTTGTACAATCTTTGGTAGAAGATGTGAGGGATTGGTACAAAGGTCTACCTAATGCTAGTATTGGTTCATGGGATGAGTTTGAAAAGTGTTTGAAGGAGCAGTATGGTGATAAAACTAATGCTAGTTTCATGTTAAATGAATTTAATAACCTCAAAAAGTCATTAAATTATCCTTACAATACAAATTGGAAAGATGGAAAACCAATCTTGCCTAGCTAGAAGCTTAAAAATGATCAGCATATGCCAGACCCCTTGTAGAAGCATTCAGTAAATCTAGTACCAGATAGACCATGGTGTGAAGTGTGTGAACATCCACATGATCAAAATTACTGTGGTGTTGCTCGATTGCTTGTTGTTGAGGAAATAGAGGAGGATGCTCATGAGTAGACATCGGAATATGAGCAGGATGATGTAGATGTTTGTATGGATAGATCATACATTGATGAGGCAAAATGTTCCTCTGATGATGAAATACAGGAAGCTGATGTGGATAATCAAAGGCATAGAAGTGAGATGTATCATCAACAAGTCTTTTCTGATGAGGAAGATGATTTTGATCATAATGCTTGCAATATGGAGTAGGCTGAAGATTCAGTGTTCTTAAGGAGACCATCAGAAGAAGAGATTGCAAGATTGACTGAGGAAATGATTGCTCAAATGAGAAGTTCACTTCAATTAAGAAATAGGATGGTGGGTGGTGAGCAAGGTAAACCTGTTGGCTTGTTTATTAAAGAGCAAAAGGATAAAAACAAAAGTGTTAAGGTTGAAAACAAAAAGGATGTTGTAAAAGTCAAAGAAGTTAAGAGTGATAAGGTTTGGGAAAAAAAGAGTGAAGCCCCAAAGCCTCAAGAAGGTGTGACTTCGTCACTGGTGAAGACCAAGGTGATTACAAAGTTAGTTGAACCTGCTGCAAAGGATACGAAGCAAAAGAAGCTAGGAGGAAGTAATCATCCAGAGAGAAAAGAAAATGATGAAGGTAGGATGCCTAATTTTCCTAAATATACACCTGTGGATATGTTTCATGTTCTTTCTCAGGTTAAAGTAACTGTATCTTTGCTAGAAATGATGAGAATAAATGAACACAAAGAAAAGACAATAGCCTTGATCACAAATGTTGCTAGTAATAAGACTAAACAAGGAAGTGGTAAAGAAGTGAAGGACAAAGAGAAAGAAAAGGAAGTGGAGGGAATTGTGTCACAAATTCCCCCTATGTATTTAGGAAGTTCCATTAACATATTCCTTGAAAATATAACCCCTTTTTTCTTAAGTGTGGATATAAATGGGAAAACTTTAAGGAATTGTATGATAGATTCAAGGGCATCAAACAATGTTATGCCATTCAAAATAATGGAGGCAATAGGCTTGACAGTAGATACTGCTCAAGGTAAATGTTATGCTATGGATTCAAGAGAAGTGCCAGTTATTGGAACTATCAGAGCATTGCCTTATAAATTGACTCACTGCCCTGACAAGGATTTAGTCATGACTGTACTAGTTGCAAACATCCCACCTCATTTTGGAATGCTCTTGTCAAGAAAATGGAGTGCATCAATGGGAGGTAACATGCAATGTGATTTGTCATTTTCTACTTTCTCTATTGATGGTAAAGATGCTGAAATTGAAAGGGAATCAATAGCACCTCATATGATTGAGCATGGCCCGATTGAAAATATGACATGTTTTATTGATAGTGGTATAAATGAATTTAGGGTTGAGGAATTCCCTAACAATTGTGATAAGCCTACTACATTGATTGATACAGAAATAAAACAATTGTCAAAATCTGATGACTTGTGGACTGTGTATTTTGATGGTGCAAGTTCAAAAGAAGGGTCTAGTGCAGGTGTCTTGTTACGATCACCAAGTGGAAAGACATTCAATTTTTCTTTCACTCTATTATTTGAATGCACAAATAATGTGGTGGAGTATAAAGCCTTGTTATTAGGGTTGAGATTGGCTGAAAAACATGGGATCAAGAAGCTCAAGGCAATTGGGGATTCTGAGCTTGTGGTCTCCCAAGTTAGATCCAAGTTTGTATCAAAGAACAAGAGGTTGATACAGTATAGGAATGTTGTTTGGGATGAATTGGAGAGCTTTGATACATTTGGCATAGGATGGACAAAAAGAGGTAAAAAAAAGTGGCAAACCTATTAGCCAACATTGCATTAAGACCATATGATATGACTTATGCTGGAATTTCAAAGGTTGAGGTGCAAACCAGGCCATCTTTTCCTTATTACATAAAAAATTGGCAAGTTTTTGATAATGATGATGATATATTAAGTTTTTTGAATTGTGTGGGAGAGTATGAAAATCAGGAAATTGACTTTGGAGCTTTTGTTGAAAATTTTGATGGTAAGGATACTATATTTGGAAATGAGGTCATTCAGTTCAAGACAAACACAATTCCCAAGGGTCTAGTTGTACTAGAAAGAGTGTTTGATAATTGGAATAAGACAAAGGCTAATCATACTGTTTCTCATTCTGATGACTTGGAAGAGATAAATCTTGGAATAGAAGCATCCCCAAAGAAGGTGTATATTGGAAAGAAAATGTTACCAAAGGTGAGAAGGATGCTAATTGACTTATTAAGGAAGTTTAGGCATGTGTTTTCATGGTCCTATGATGACCTTAAGGCATACAGGGAGGAGCTTTTCCAACATGAGATTCCTTTGTGTGATGATGCCAAGCCATTCAGACAAAAGCAAAGGCCTATTAATCCCACCTTGGCCCCCAAAATGCAAGAAGAATTAATGAAACTAAGGGATGCATGAATCATATAGCCAATCAAAAATTCATCCTGGGTATCAAACTTGGTACCAGTAAGGAAGAAGACTGGAGACATTAGGTTATGTGTAGATTTCAGAAATTTGAATGTGTCTTCATTAAAAGACAATTATATGTTACCCAATATGGAAGCCATGTTACAAAGGGTGACAGGTTGTGAATTGATGTCTATGATGGATGGATTTTCTGGTTATAACTAGCTTATGGTCAAAGAGTCTGAGCAGTTTAAGATAGCTTTCACCACACCATGGGGAACATATGTTTATGTAAGAATGCCATTTGGTCTAACAAATGCAGGGGCTACTTTTTAGAGAGCCATCGATGTGGCGTTTTCAGATTTCATTAACTTGTTTTTGGTGATCTACCAAGATGACTTGATAGCATATTCTAAAAAGGAAGAGGATCATTGTGAGCATCTAGAGAATATATTAATTAGAGCCTTGGATTATGTTATTTCTTTGAATCCAAAGAAATGTGTGTTTGGAGTACTAGAAGGAAAATTATTGGGACATATAGTTTCCAAGGATGGTGTAAAAATTGATCCAGAGAGGGTAATTGCAATTGATAAAGTTCCACAACCCCGAAGTTTCAAAGGAATACAATCTTTCTTTGGACAAATAAATTTCTTGAGGAGGTTTGTGACAAATTTCGTTGAGATAATTCACCCTACTTCCAAAATGCTCAAGAAAGGAGCCAAATTTGAATGGGATAAGGAGTCTGTGCAGACTTTCCAAGCCATTAAGCAAGCAATAAAGGAGGCTCCTATGTTAAGAACCCCCGATTTTTCCAAACCTTTACAGATTTTCTCATTTGATTCTTTCCACACAATTGCAGTTGTGTTGTTGCAAAAGAATGCAAAAGGTTTTGAACAGCCTATAGCCTTTTTCAACAAATCTCTACAAGCTGTAGAGCTTAAGTATGATATAAATGAAAAACAAGCATATGTGTTGGTAAAAGTAGTAAAATAATTAGGCCTTATTTGATGGGAGCTATTGTAATTGCATATGTACCTAGTGTTATTGTTAAGGACATTTTCACATAGCAGGAAGTGTCGAGAAGAAGGTGTAGGTGGATAAATAGGATCTAGGAATTCAATATTGAGGTCCATATTACCAAACTGGTGAGAGGACAAGGATTGGCCAAGCTTATGGCCCAAAGTAATCTGGAAGCAAATCAGATAAATTTGCTAGAAGTGGAGAATAGATCACACATATGTGATATGGAGCATTCTGAATGGTATAAAAATGTGATATATTATTTTCAAAGAATCAAATGTCCTGAAAATTTAAGTGAAAATGAGAAAAAAATATTGAAGTTACATACTATCAAATATGTTATCATAGATGGAGAAATGGAGAAGGTATCATGCTGAAGTGTGTTGATTGAGGTCAAGCACAAGAACTTCTGAGTGAGATGCATAGTGGAGTTTGTGGAGGACATTATATGGCTAAAACAACTGCACATAAGATAATGAGGGCTAGATTTTGGTGGCCTATAGTTTTTAAGGATGCACACCAACTAGTGAAGACATGTGATGCTTGTCAACATTTCTCTAGTAAGTTAAATTTTTCTGGTAACTTGCCTCTAAAACCAGTTATAGTACAAGCTCCATTCTAGCAGTGGGGTATTGATTTTTTAGGAGAGATAGCATGTAAATCTAGTGGGGGCCACTCATGGATATTGGTGGCCGCTGATTATTTCACCAAGTGGGTGGAAGAAATTCCAACAAAGAAAGCCACTAGTAAAGTGGTAATTTACTTCCTAATGAGCAACATATTGACTAGTTTTGGATGTCCAGAAAGGATTGTATCAGACAATGCAATGTGTTTTAGATCTGACGAATACATAGAATTTTGTGAGAAGCATGGCATCCAAATTTCTTATTCATCACCATACCACCCACAGGGAAATGGACAAGAAGAATCAAGCAATAAAAGCTTGATGAAGATCATTAAAAGAATCTTGGATCAGAATAAAAGGGCTTGGGATTCTAAGCTAAGATTAGCAATCTAGGCAGATAGGGTAACTGTGAAGAAGGAAATAGGTTTTTCCCCATTTGACTTGTTTTATGGGATAAATGCCAGGTTACCCCAAAATAACTTAATGGAAATGTACAAGTTTTTCCAGATGTATGATAATGAAATTGATGATGAGATGCAATTGAGAGTGGAAGCTCTTATAGAATTAGATGAAACCAGGAGGGAAGCACAAAAGAGAAATGCAAAGTTGTAGTTGCAAGTAAATAATTTGTATGACAAGAGGGTAACTGCAAGGAGTTTCAAAGATGGAGATTTGGTTTTAATATGGAATGCCACACTGGAAGATAAATGGAAACATGGGAAATTTGATGCAATCTAGTTGGGTCCATTTTTTATTAATGGTGAGTGGGGTGAAGATTCGTACTTCCTCCAAGATATGATAGGGGATATTCTTGAACTGCCAGTTCATGGATAGTTCTTGAAGTTATACTTCACTTGAAGTATTCTTTTCCATGAATAGTAGTTTAGGTTTGTATATTTTGTATATATCTTGTACATAGTTTGGGTTGTTTTGTCCGAACAATCCCTTTTTGGTCGTCTCTACATCTTGGTCTGGTCTTCCTAAGATTCTGAATTCTCACTTCATTTCTAGTGGAATGAACGTCCCCAACTGGAGCCACTGATGGAACTTCATTAATTTTTGCTCCTTGTGTTCCACTCAAGCCCTTCCTGGTGTTACTGGTCTCTCATGGTGTCAATATTTTCCCTGGGTTGGGGGTTTTAGCCTTATTTTCATGTAAAACCCTTATGTTTATTTTATGCCTTGGTTGGGATCTTTTTCGCTGTTACCTTTTGAAGGGTTTTAAAATGACTTATGTCCTATCAGTTCGTCTTGGTCGGGTCCCTTTGTTTTAATTTTTATTTCCTCCGTAGGATTTTTTATTTTCCTAAGTCCTGGTTGGTCTTATGTTTCATGGTTTTAAAATGAATTATGTCATTGTTTACCATCTGCCTAGTGATGTCCCCTTATCCTCTTAATAAATGTTATATTTTGTAGAAGGATGAAATTTGTGCGATTGTTGATCAACTACTGTTTGATCTCAATCGTTCCCCACCATCCTGCGATGACCCCACCATAGTGCTTTGGTTGATCGCGATATCATGGGCGGGCACCTTGTGTCCTTTTTTGGTGTGGCTGAAGGAGATAAGTTTGTGTGTCATCGATCAATTATTGTCAAATATCAATGGTTGCCCGCCATCGCATGATCCAAAATTGCAAGGTTTTTAATGATCACGATATCACGGGTGGGCACCATGTGTCTCATCTGATGGAGCCGAAGGAATAAAGGAAATACCATGGTACATTAATTCGGCCTTAAATACATTAAAAGGAAGGTTACTAAAGTGCTCTTAAGGTACATGTGTTTTAAATTGACAGATCTGCTATAATCTTGGTGGGAAAGCTGCTTGATGGATAATGATAAGGTTAGTGACTATGTTGAAGGAATGAGATCACCAATGTTCAAGATCTATGGTTGCCTACCATCGCATGATCAGAAGATGTAGGATCTTTACTGATTGTGATATCGCAGGTGATCACCATGTGGACTTCCTTCGCAGTGTATGGTATGGTGGGCCCCTTATTGACATGTTGGAAATTGTGTCA
This sequence comes from Sequoia sempervirens, assembly GCA_007258455.2. Taxonomy (NCBI): domain Eukaryota; kingdom Viridiplantae; phylum Streptophyta; class Pinopsida; order Cupressales; family Cupressaceae; genus Sequoia; species Sequoia sempervirens. The sequence goes on along the minus strand of VDFB02270651.1, from coordinate 725,727,750 downwards.
ACCTATTTTGAAGATGATCATTTGATCTAACTAAAGGATCGATGGCTAGAATTTAATGTTAGGGAAAACCAGGCCATCTGTCCCTGATAATATAAAAATGAGCTAATTGATTTTGATTGGCCGACTAATGAAGAATACCAAAAATGGGTAACTAAATATTTAACTGAGGAAGAATAAAGGAATGGACTACTAACGGGTGGTAAATTAGATGTTGCGGTTATAACGGTTTCCAGCTTTGCTTTGATGGCAGTCTTGGGGTGGGTTTCTTGTGTTTTTTATTGTTGCATCAACTTTTCTTAGCTGGCATGATGAACAAGAATATTCTCCAAGGTGATGGTTGTTGTAACAATTTTTTGGAATATCACCAGGTGCTCCAATTGGCTGGTGACATCTGTACTTTCTAGCCCAATGCTTGTTTTCTCCTTCATTTTCTATAAGAAGGATTTCAAGGCTAGAAGTACGAGTTAGGAAGTTAGATAATTTTTGTCGAGTCTAGGTGAAGTTGCAGAGAAAATTGTAAAGTCTGATGGTTTTAGAAAGAAATGCAATTTAGGTTCTGGGTCATTCTGTTATATGTTTTGAATTCATGGGGATTTAATGTTGAATAACAATACTAGCATTTGAGTTGAAATGATAAATTCAAACTCATGTCTCTCCACTGTACATGCATATCTGAATTTTGAATAAGATGACTAAGGGTTGTTTCATTCATCTCACTATTGTGGTGTGTGTGATCCTTATTCTAGCTTTAATTCAAGGAATTAATTAAAATGATTGAATGGGATTATAGGCGAATATGTTCTATATAAGGATTTGATAAGTAGTGTTGGGTTAGAATCCATACTGAGAAATTTGTAATGCAATATTGTCTGGGATCTTATATGTTATGTATTAAATCTATCATAAACCTCTAGATGCTTATGAATTTGACTCCTACAATCGATATATGGTATTGATCTAAGTTCTACTTATTCATGTTGTTCAATAATTGTTTGTCTTTACCTAGAGCTTGCTACAAATTTCAAATCAATAACTATCTTATACTATATGGATTGTGTTTAGTTATCTCATGCTCTAGTTAGTTGATATTATCGATGAACAACTGATTCTATTCAATATTATCCTATCGTGTTGAGCTATTAAGTGAGATTATCTGTTATTGTTAATGTTGTTTATAATAATGGTACGGAGGTTGTAAACACATTAAGGGATCACCCTCCTAGGTCTTGCAGAGCCTGAATTGTAGGGGGATTTTTTAAAGTCCTCGTCATTTGGTCCAGGTCCTTTGAGCTGCCCTTGATTGGAATTGGCAATTCCATAGGTGGATTAGAAGAAAAACCTGGTTACATTGTAAAAAAACAAACAAACATGATGGTACCTCTTATCACCACAAAAAGTACTATTTTGAACCCACCTCCACCACCACCACCACCCAAACCAAAAACATCAAACCAATACCGCATTGTGTTGCAAGCCGCTTTGCAGGCTGCTTAGTAGAAGGCACTTCAACAAAACCAAAACTGACAAGCTGGACAACTAGCTACTCAAAAAGCTACACAAGCTACTCAAGTTTCCCAAGCCACACTACAAGCCCAACAAGCACAAGCCCAGGCTCAAGTGCAAGTGCAAGCTCAAGCCCAATACCAATCCCAACAAGAAAATGTTGTTCAAAATCCCAACAAAATGTTAATGACTCCATGTATCGATCCAAGTCAATGATCACATGATCAAGACCTATCCATCAACAAACACATGGAAGATGTTTCTACCTTATCTAAATATCAAATCAACATACATCACGAGTCACTTTTTGATCATGATAAGAACCCCTTAACAATATTTGACAATGATCTATTTCAAGGAGCATTAACATTATTTGATCCTGTAATCAACAATCCATCGACCAATGATCATGTTGAAAATTTCTCTATGTCACCTAATGAGTTAGAGGACATATCTCAAAAATTTATTCTAAAGTATGATCAAAATCTCTCACCTAAGTCTAGCAATGGTCCTTTCCAAGACATATTGACATCCTTCAACCTCATGATTATTGATATTGAAGGAATCTTCAACTCAACACTTGATCCAAATTCACCCAAAGATCAAGAGGATATTGAGCCACTTCCTATGCCTAATGAAGATATCTGAGAACCCTTTGTAAGCATTCCATCCTTTGAAATTGACCCATGTCAAGAACTTGATCCAAAGCATGTCGAAAGCAATTCTAAAATCATTCAAGATCAAGAATTTGTATCCCCAAGCTACTACAATGATCTAATGGATACTCTCCTATCTATACAAGATGATCATATCCACATAGCACATACTCCTCCATCTACCCATGAGATGATTTATGTGGATGGACATGTAGATGATCTTCATTCAGAAAAAAGATTCCTTTACTCCTAACATTAATACACAAAAAGAGTAGGTTATTTATTCCTATAGTCAAATAGAGTTATCAACATCAGAATCAGATATATCCCAAATTTAGACTGGGGACATGTATGAAGATATCCAACATTATCCACTCAAAGAAATGGTTCAAAGAGAACAAGACATTCCAGAGTTAGCAAAGAAGTAAATTGAAATAAAATCATCTATAGTGGTCACTTATCAAAGGACGCTTACTAAACAAGACATCTCAAAATAGGAAAAATCAAGGAACAAAGGTGCCACTACCACCATACTAGGGGAAACTATGTCTTAGGAAAATGTCAACATAGGGAGTGCGAAGAATCCTTATGATGAAACCGATGCTAATACTACAACTAGCCACATCATGAATCTTCATCCACCCATCATCCCATCGATGAATTGGGACCAACGTCAAAAGACAAATTTTAATCAAAGCATGAAGAATGTCATCAAAGAAAAATAAGCTAAGGAGAATAATGGACAAATCAAATACATATGGATGCCAAAAAATACAAAGAAAGATTATCCCTATCAAACTGCATTAGTCAAAGAAACTATGGGGAAAAATAAAAAAGGGAAAAGTATCCATCAAAGATGTCCACAAAGGAAAAATCAGGCTTCCCAAGTGACATACAAAGTATATCAAGCAGTTGGTCCTAATTCCACACACACTTTCATATCCACCCATCATTGCTCATCTTCCCAAGTTTGGAGAGTCAAAGGTTTGAAACTATCAACCAATCCATCTGTTATTCCTAAAAACACTCCATCCACACCTCCACGCATGATATCCAATTATCACATTGACTATGTATTGGAAACAACCCTTCATCATAAGGATTAAGAAGGAACTCTATTGCAATATGCACATAAAGATAGAGTTAACTCTGATATCAATAAAGTAGATCAGGAATCTTAAAAGTTGTATTCAAGTGCACATATCTTGGCAAAGCAACTTATTTAGGTAGGATATCAATGGCACATCATGACAGAAGCATCCACATCGACACCACTAGGTGGTTCAACATGAGCTTAAAATCTTTCAAAAATCAAAAATACAAAAAAATCAAAAAGTACAAAAAAAAAAAGGATTGAAAACAGTAAAGAAAAAATCATCCGCTAGTGAAAACCACTACGGTGGCGCTTTGGGTAGGTACCATGATGAAAACCTAGCAAATAGGAATCATGTGTAGAATCGAGCATCTACGTACACCATTTCAGGTAGAAGCATATCATCCCATCCATAATAAATCCAACATTCCATCCATCATATCCATAATAAATCCATTCATTCATGAACCATTTATCCAATCCATTTTCATTCATCTCCATCCATAGTCCAAGTTATCTTGATCTTGATGAAATTTTGGTGCACACTTTATACTTGCTTATGGTAAACATCTTGACATAGGTCACTTTCATTGATCCTATCCCACCCAACATTATCTGAGCCATGAGGAACTATCCAAATGACCATCCTCTATCTGAACCTATTTTCTTACCATAAGATAATCCTTGGCATCCTTTGCGTGCTTACCACATCCATACATCCATACACCTATCCAAGCATCCATCCATGGCATTCATACATTGCTAGACACTAGGGGTAGATATTTACATCTTGCTTCAGGAATAAATCTGGATCTATATCCTCCAACTTATGTGGTGATCCAAACATTGGAAAACATAAAATCAAATTGGTCAATTATTTGTGATCCAAATCACTAGCCCATGGTATATTTTGACAAGAAGACATTCCTTATCAAGCTTCATCTTTCATCGAACATCAATCCAAACAATCACTATCAATCACATCTAATGTGTGCTTCAATGCCACATCAAATCATCCAAAACAACTTTTGTTCCAAAACCAAGCTTCAAAATCCTGATCAATCAAATCCATTCATTCCTTTATCATCTTGGGATATCCATCCTAATCCTTGTGTTGCTTAACACTATCCTTGCATTGTTGTGTATCCTCAACAATGTTATCATCATCAATCCATCGATCTGATCAATCAACCTTAGCTTGGCTTTCAACAAAATCCCAAAATAGAGCATTAATATCATCACACATCCAAATCGTCAAAATCACGTGAAAATCCAAAAACACTCAAAAAGTTAGAAAAACATCAAAAACTTGGTCATCCGAACTATGTCGTCTCTGAGCTTAAACATAGGCAAGGCTAATCTTTGATCAACCCCTGAGACACAAAATCTAAAAACATTCATAAAATCTCAATAAAAAACACAAAAACATTTGAAAATCAAAAATCAAAACATTTGTAAAATCTCAAAAATACCAAAAAAAGCCTCAAAACATTTCCAAAACTCCAAAAACATCCAAATATTTGAAAAAAAAAATCCATTTGTCTCATCTCACTTTCACCCGCAATAATCAATCATCCATAATAAATCAATCGTCACCTTCATACTTTGGCAACACAAATAGAAACAAGTACAACAATCAGCAAAAAAAAACTTCAAACGTAAAATCAAAATTGAAACAACAAACCTTCAAATGCAAAATCAAACTCTTAATCATTTTCAAACATGTTAATCGACTTTATATCAAAATCCTATCAATCAACTTATCAGCCCATCATCATCCTATACAATGCATGTCCTAGGATATATTGTTCTGACAATGGGCATCAATTTGGATATCACTTTGGATACTTATCCTAAAGAAAACACATCCCCTTGGCTAGTGGTATGAAGAACATTGACTTGTTTGTGTACTTGATCTTTTCTTTTTGATTTATCTTTTGGCGCTCACTCTAATGACCTCTCGATGATGTATAATCAAAATGATCTAGAGAGAAAGGAATGGGGCAACGATCATTATATTTTGTCTGTTGTGCTTGTTGGACATTCTTGTAATATAACTTGGCAAATACTTTCTTTGTTAGGTACATCCTAGCAAGGTTTCCGTATGTCAAGTGTGAACAAGAATACTTCTATCTATTTTTTGAGTCAAAGTCCATCATACTAGCACAAGTCCATCCTAGTTCTTTATACCTTGATGCATCGTGCTTATGTGTGTTATCAAACATAAGGTAATTGGCCCTTTGAAAATCCCAACTCCTTGGCAAGTAATCATCATCATCAGCATCTCATGTCTTGTTGGAATCTCTTGTTGTCTTCTCTCTTTCTTTTCCACGCTAACATGGTACTATGACAATTAATTGTAAATCATCACTAATGCATCCATCTTGCATCCACAAACCATCTGCATATCATATCATATCATATAAGAAACATTGATCATCTCGCATGCATTGCATTTCATCACTGCATAATATAGATTGGTTATTCTAAGCATCTCATAATCCATACATTTATCATCCACTGCATAATCATAAAAGCATCATCATATCATATCATGTGCATCCATATCATTCATGCATCATCATATCATCCATTACATATAAACATCATAATCATCTCATTTATATCAACAATAATGTAATTGTCATGGTACAAATCAGGATCAAGTGTGTGTAATATATCAAAGTAGACATGAGGTTACCCATGGCCGATGACTATCTACATCATCAAATTTGTCTACATCAAACATTAGAGCTGAACTAATCTTAAACCTCTTTATCGTGAGATTGACCCTCAAATTGAACATTTTCACTCGATCTCTCGAGGGGGCAGTATACCGGCGTAATTCTCCATTCACTGGGGCAATAGTGGGGCACCCAAAAAATAAAATAATTTTTGAATTTTGATCAAGATAGTTTATTCTTTGAATCAACGCAACAAGTACATTACTTCAAAGATGGGAAAAATGTAGACACATAAAATATATTGATTGATCTCATGCACTTGATCTCGACTAACTAACATCGTTTCATCCTAAATCACCTCTTCAACTTATCATCACTATTCATCCCTTAATTAAATAAATAATCATTTATCTAATTAAGTCATCATCTCCTGTTAATTAAATAAATCAATTTTATTTAATTAATTCTATAATCCCCCTTTTAATTAAATAATCCATTTTATTTAATTAAATCTCTAAAGTCATTCTATTAAATTAAATCAATCTTTATTTAATTTAATCCAACATCATCCCTCTTTAGTTAAATAAATCAAAATATTTATTTAATTAAATCTAAATCATTATTCCTCTCTTTTTTATTTAAATTATTCCAAACATCTAAGTCAAAAGTCAAAATCACCTAATCTCCTATTAAATTAATCAAATCTTGATTAATTTAATCCTAATCACTCCAATCCTCTAGATTTTGCAACTTGCACAATTAAATCATTTATTTGATTTAATAATTCTCTATTTACTTTCAAAATGGCATCAAAAAGGGAATATTCCTCCAAGTTTGAAAATCTCCCCCCAAATGACTTGTCCATCCAACAAAGCATTTAAAGCTCTTACATTGTCTCTTACATGTCTCCCACTTGGCATTTAACTCATCTTTCATCCCCCCTAAACATGTCATTTCATCAAATTCAAATTTCAAACTTGCACATCCTTCATCCATCCATCTCTTGACAAGTGGCATCTTGGCATTGGTTGATTCTTAGTCCCACATTGCTCCATTTTGGAAATCTATTCAACTTGACATTCTATAAATAAGAGGCTTCATTCCTCATTTGATCATAGACAATTTGAGAAAACTTACTATACTCAAATCCATTCTCAAGCATAACAATTTTCATAAATTTTCATTAAGTATTAGCTAGGTTATGTAGGTTTTTCATTATGGAGCTTCATTGAATCTTCACAAAGTGGATCACTTTTCGTCAATCATCAACATTTCATCATTGGAGTTTGGAAAGGGCCAATTTTCACATCAAATTGGCACCAATTCCCCCATGGGATCAAGAGTCTTCATTGCTTTCAATAGGATTTAGCTTACTTTCTTGTTCTTTCATTTTATTCTTGTTTTATTTCCTATTTGGATCTTTCCTAATGGATTTCATGGGGAATCCTTGTTCTTACTTGCATATGATCTTCTAATGTGCTCCTTCATTGTGTTTTGAAAGTATTTGGATTGGGGTTCTACAATGCCATTTAGGGAAAACAAGTGAAAGTGGAGAGATGGAAGTTGCGCATGCATGGAATCTAGTCAGACATGCAAGTCAAGCGCAGATCCAACACAACAGTAACACCCATGCATGCTTGATCATTAAGGTCCACTACAAAGCGGTTACAGTCAATTGCATGAAGAATCTTTGTTGTCGGCTATCTTTGACTTGGAGCAATTCCTCATATGGACATTATGGTGTATGCCTAGCTGGCAGTGTCTTCCTGAACTTGGTGTATTAAATATGCATGTCAAGGTCAATACGCATAATAAATGCACATCTATAACCACTCTAAGAGACATTCATTAATCACATTCAAAATCAATATAGATAACCCACATATTATGCCAAATATCATTAAAGCTTGCAGAGATAGGATAATATCAAATGTCAATGGTTTGAGGAAAACATTATTCCAATACCTACACTTAAGCATTAAATTCCATGAAATCTATGTGCAAATAGATTATAGATTCTACCCAAAACTATACCAAAAACTAGGCTCATCACTCCCCCCAACCTAACATTTTGTTGATCCTCCAACAAGGGAAGAGTTGTTCTTCTGCTTGGTCAAACCTCTGAAATTTGCAATTGAGAGCTATCTGACATCATTGGTTCTAGTACATGAGTCAATATCCCAATAGAATCCTCCTAATCTATCAAACATGTTCCATCTCTGCCTTTCTGCAACAATATCATACTAGTAGAATCTGAAATTTGGCATAGGCCACATGAGCATGGGTGGCTAAAAAGTCAAGGGAAGCCAATGTTGTCCCTAAGTTCTCCCAATCTGAATATGCCTCTCAATTCTTTTTAATGTTGCAACATAATCATGGATGGGATGAGGCTCAGCCTATTTCAGCTCATCAGTCAAACTATTCCATCTCTAAGATAAACATCTCCTCACCATTTCCTCCTTTGTTGCTATTTTTACCTCATACTTAGTGTAAACTACCTCAATCCAAGGCATAATCCTATTTCCATAGCTCGGTCTGAGCAACATTCTATGCCATTCTCTGTAAATATCCCTTGGGTTGCTTGATTTAACTCTAATAGGCAGAGGGATATCAGACTCTAATTGTTTATAAGCACCATGTTGTTGTCCCAAACTAATATTATTTTGCACCTAAGACATGAATTCTCTCAAATGAACATCCCCAACATATAGCAATGGATTCCGATCATGGTATTTTGTGATAGCATAATTAAGTAAATAAAATTCACATAGCAAATTCTTCATTCTAGGTGAGGCAATCCTATAAGCATTGAAAAATTTCATATGGGTATCAATAGAAGGATTCAAACCTGAGGCAAGTCTTGACATCTTAAAAGAGAAATACCTCTCCTTCAGGAGCAGGGCATAGACTAGAGGATCTCTACATTCTAGAATCTTTGGCACCAAGGCTGCCATATCATCTACGCTTTGCTTCAGGGTGCCAATTTCTATATTTTTATCCTCAATTTCTTCATCCCTTTTTTGAATTTCCTCCTTCAATTTTTGTTTTTCCTTTCTCCATTCTTCCTCTCTTCTTTGTATTTATTGCCATAAATTCAAAAAATTTGTTTGCAATGTGAAATCAGGAGGCTTATGGATTCCTACCAGTATTTTTGGTGGTGGCTCCTCATATAGTACTATATGCATGGACTTAGGGTGTCCAATTATCTCAAGCTACAAAGGTACTATTTCTTCTTCCTTTTGTTGTAGCGACTCTTTTTCTTGCTCTTGTTGTGGCTGCAAGAACTTCTCTAGTTCTATTTGTTGTTGTAGGACCTCTTGTTGTAGGAAGTCTTGATTTCCCTCCAATTCCTCTGCAATGTTAGCAAGGTTGGTCAATGTTATATTTGATGCTGCCCTAAATATGTCTTCTTCTTCTTCAACATTCTCCTACTCCATTGGAGCTTCAGGGTCCTCATGTGAGGTCTCACTAGGTTTAGGGATTTCCTGTGGAGGCATACCAATCGTAGGCTCAGTTGGTATTGATTTCCTGGGAGGTCTCTCACATTTTCCTTTGGCTGCAGGATGAACATTATCAAATTTCCTCTTCTTAGAACTTGACACTTTTCTTTCTACAGGCTATGTTTAATCCTTCCCTTTTCTCATTTCTACCTCTCTCCATTGTGCCCTATTTTTCATGAGGGTTTCAAGTGGAACTTCATCATGAGAATTCGACGAAGAGCTTTCTTTTTTTGAGTGCTCTATTCCAAAAGAACTAATTTCTATAGCTTCTTCTACTACAGGAGGATTCACACTAGAGTCAGCACCAGAGGTTGAAGCACTAGAAATGGATTCAATCGTGCTTACTCTCCTGCTAGACCTATGAGATTGAGGTATAGTCCTAGGTGGAAAATTCTCAACATTGAAAAAATCTTCCTGATGATAATTTTAATCAACTTTGATAAAATATTCCTAAGTCATCCTAGATACATCACTCAGATATTTTTCAACTAGAAATTTAATCAACCAATGGTGGGAAACAAAATTATCCCTACCTTTCTAGGTCTCAGCTGCCAAGATTGAGAGAAGATTGTATAGCATGTTGGGCACAGTCATCCTCCTTTCGTGCCTCATGTGATTCAAAATCTTGAAGTGAATAGAATGCAAATTTGACTGGCAACCATCACAAGTGATGTATTTGATAACATAAACAACTATCTACTTCCACGACTTGAGAAAGACATTCTCTTTGCACACTCTTTGTCTATGCTCAATGGGGGGTTGTTTGGCTCTATGAATTCAGCCTAAGCCAACCTGGCATCTCTAGAATTAGGGTAATTTTCACCATCAGCAGCTAACCCTATAACCTCTCCAATTCTTTCCTTTGTTGCCACAACTTACAATCTTTTTATTGTGGATTTTTCCTCTAAAAATTTCTAGGAAAATTCAAGAGCAATACCTTCATCAAAACCATCCAACTTCAAAAATTAATCTATCCATCCATAGTTTTGAAATTCAAGCAGGCATTGTGCATCTTGTATTAAAATGCCATGCATCATGGGTTCATTTTGAATTAACCCACCTCACATTGTTTACAATCAATGAATGCTTTGCAACTTATTTTCTAGCAATTCCTTTTCTTTCCTGCAATTCCCTTTTGAAAATCAAATGCATTTCCCTATAGTATCTACTATATTCCAATACCAATCTGCTAAATTTCTAGTGCTACAGCCAACTGAATTTCCTCTCTTTTTTTTTCCTTTTTTCTTGCAACTCAACCTTACGATAGGGAAATAATGGAAAGAAAGGAGCGATAAAGGGAAATTATGATGGGAATAAATGGCGGTTGCAGTTATTGTTAGTTCACACATGCAAGTCACCCCTTCACTTGAATTTCTAATTGGCTCATTTTAAATTTCTGACATAGCTTAGTATGAATTGACACATGGGCAATAAATTCACAAAACATTTGCAACTTTTTGTTCCCCTCCTCACAACCTAAGTTTGGACATCTTTCTGCACATGTGAGATGGGAGTGGTGATTAGCAGGTAATGATGACATTTTATGTGAAAATCCATACTAATGTACAATGATTAAATGAATGCACTTAAAAGATGATTAAAGATAGAAATTAATGTGCACATACCTGAGTGTGTGGAAGATTTGTTGCAAAGATCGTAGATGAAGTAACACTTGCCTTGTTGGAAAATAAATTGAGCAATAAATGAAGATGAGGTGGAATGAGGTGAGGTGGAATGAAGTGATGGAAGAGAGAGAAAGGTGGTGATGGATGGGTGGATGGGTGGATGACGAAGAAATGGACTTCCACGTAAGTGAAAGTATTTATTATGAAAAGTGCATACCTCAATTAGGTTGAAGGAAGGATACTAGGTCCATTGCCTTCAACTGCAGAAAGTTATGAGTGTTGGGTGAATTGCTACAGGAACTCTTCTTTAGAGGCTGGCTTATGATATAATCTAAGGTGATGACCATTAACAAGTAATTTGAGCTTGATAGGGTCAATGGTGGTGAGCTAAACAGATCCATTAGGAAAGACCTCAACAACTTCATATGGTCCTAGCCATCTTGTCTATAATTTTCCTGCATTGTCCTAGTATTTTGAATCATAGAGCAAGGCCCAATCTCCTGGTTTGAACTTTTTGTCCTTGATAAATTTGTCATGCCACTTGATTCTCTGATTCTACACTACTTTTGTATACTGCAAGGCTACTCTTCTTATTCATCCAAAGCATTTAGCTGCATGATTCTTTCTCTCTGTGCTTCAAAAATATCCATCCCCAAATCCACTATAGTTCGCAGAGTTTTATATTCAAATTCAATAGGAATCATAGTTGTCTTTCCATACAACTCAAATGGGGTGAAGCCTGTAGTTGTTTTCCATGTCATCCTATAGGCCCAAATAGCTTTTGGTAATCTATTTGCCCAATCTTTCCTATTGATAGCTACTATTTTAGTCAGAATGACTTCAATCTCTCTATTTGTTACTTCAACTTGGCCATTGGCCTAGGGGTGATAAGGAGTAGACTTTTGTGCCTTATATTGTACACATTCACTAGTGATGCAACAAGAGTTAATGTGAATTATGGCCCTTGATCAGCCACTATTTCTCTGGGGACTCCATATCTTGTGAAAATCTCTTCATAAAGGAAATCTGCAACCTTGTTATCTCTTGCATGCTTCATGACCTTAACTTCTACCCATTTTGTTACATAATCAGTGCATACCAATATATAAGATTTACCATTTGATGGAGGGTTAATTGGTCCCACAAAATCTAATCCCCACTTGTTAAAGGGACTGCTTACTACCTGAGGGCATATTGGCATCTCATCAAATCTGGTTGGTCTACCCATTCTTTGACATCTATCACATTTTCTAGTATATCTTCTTGCATCCTTGTGGAGTGTTGGCCAGTAATACCCTGTGTTCAAAACCTTCATTACTGTCCTTTTGGTTGCAAAGTGTCCTCCACATGGTTCATTTTTACATGCGTGTAAAATTTCATATGTCTCATCTTCCCTCACACATATTCTCATGACATGGTCTAGTCTAGTATAAAACAAACATCCAACAATCCAAGAGAAAGGAAAATATTTTTCAATGAGTGCCCTTTTCTCTTTCGAGGAGAAGTGAGAAGGAACTCTATCTGTGACCAAGTAATTGCCTATATCAGCATACTAGGGTGTTTGTACACTGAGAGAGAATAGATTCTCATCAGGGAAAGAGTCATCTATGGGTTGATTTTCTTCTAATGTAGTTAGCCTTGAAAAAAAATCTGCAACAACATTAGCCTTCCCTGGATTATCCACAATGGTTATATCAAACTCCTACATCAAAAATAGCCATCTTTCCAATCTACCTATGATCAAAGGTTTATTCATGAGATACCTAATGGTTGCATGATTAGTGTGTACAAAGATTTGGTAGCCTGTTATGTAATGTTTGAATTTGTTCAGTGCATAGATTACTGTTAGCATCTCTTTCTCTGTCACTGTATAATTGAATTCAACTCCTTGCAAATTTTTGCTAACAAAGTAAATAGAATTTTCAAGAGCTCCCTCTTTTTGTCTTAAGACCGATCCTATGGAATAATCTAATGCATCAGTGTGGATGTGGAAAGGAAGCTCCCAATTGGGTCCCTTCAGTATAGGAGCATGGGCCAAAGTTGCCTTCAAATCAGAAAATGCCTTGTCACAAGCTTCAGTCCACTAAAATTCAACATCTTTAGTGAGAAGGGCATACGATGGTGCTACTACCTTGCTAAAATCCTTGATGAATCACCTATAATATCCTGCATGACCCAAGAAACTTCTAACATCATTTTTTCTTGTAGGTGTGGGAAGATTTGTGATTACCTCAATCTTTGCAGGATCAACTTGGATTCCTTTGTGGGAGATATAGTGGCCAAGAACTACACCTTCTTGCGTCATCATTTTCACTATTTAAGGACAATTTTTCGTCTTCACATCTTTGTAGGACTCTCCTGAGATTCTCCAATGCTTGATTAAAATCAGCTCCATAAGTGGTGAAGTCGTCCATATAAATCTCTATGCAATCATGAGAATTTTTTGAGAATATGCTAATGACTACCCTCTAGAAAGTTGTAGGTGCATTGCACTGAATAGGCATAGGTCCCCCATGAATAAGTAAATGCAGTCTTCTCTTGGTCTTCTGGTGCAATTTGGATCTGGTTGTAGCCACTGAATCCATCTAGAAAAGAGAAGTATTGCTTTCTTGTAAGTGTATCTAGAACTTGATTAATAAAGGGTAAAGTAAAGTGATCCTTCTTGGTGGTAGCATTAAGTTCCCTATAATCAACAAAAACTCACCATTTCCCTCCTTTCTTAGGAATAATCACTAATGGAGATACCCACTGACTATCTAAAATGGGGTAGATAAATCCTACGTATAGTAATTTTTGTAGTTCTCCCTTTACAGTTTCTCTTAGTGCAGGGTTAATCCTTCTTTGTGGCTATCTTACTGAAGTGCAATCATCCCTGATATAAATTCTATGGGTACAAATTTTAGGATACAGTCCTTTCATATCATGATAATCCCATGCAAATGCATATTGATGGGTCCTTAATAGGTTTGCCAATAACAATTGTTGCTCTTCATTCAATTTACTATAAGCATTCAGATATTTTCCCTCTAACACCTGGACTTGTGTAGTTAACTCTATCATGGATACTTCATTAATACATGGTACCTTTAGTTCATACGGTAGTAATGTATGGAACATACCCGCTACTGCAAGAAGTTTTTCTGTAGGAACAATGGCTGTAAGAAGAATGGTTGCAGGAAGATCATCTGCAGGAAGATCATCTATAGGAAGAATGTCTATAGGAACAATGGCTACAAGAAGAACATGCAGAAGTGTCCTAACCAAAGTAGAGGATGATGCTTCCTCCACTTTATAATGGCTCTGAATGAGATTAGCCAACACTTCATCCTCATCTTGGAGCTACATGAAAGAGCTTCTACCTAGAATCATAAGTTGCACCACAAAATTAACTCCCTTGGCCTCTTCACCAACTTGTGGACATACAAAATCTTCCCCATCATGAGATGGCTGAGCAGGTGGATAAAAAATAAAAAAAATTAGTACTCCTTCCATCTGAAATGGTCATCGCCTAACCAACATCCAATGTATGCATATGTAGTTTCCAACCAAAGCCTTCCAAGAATGATGGGATACCTGCCTAGTGTAGCCTTAGGATAAAGAATCATAAAATCTACTGGGTATTCCTAGGAGTCTAGAACTACCACAAGATCCTCTACTACACCATCATGCTTAACAGTAGAGCTATCATCAAGCTGCAAAATAGTAGGAGTGGATCTCATACTTGCAATGTTTAGTTTTTGCAGGATGTCTTTTGTCATTACATTGATTCCTACCCCTAAATCAATCAAAGCATTCTTCACTTGGATCCTATTTATGACAATTGCAAACATAGGATTGTCGGGGTCATTATACTTGGGAATAGTCACTTTTCCCAGCATCATATCAACTAGCTGGCCCACCACATGAGCTATAGTTGGTTCTCTCTTCTTCCTTCCTGGCTTCTTAAGAAAAGCTTCCTTGATAGCTTTGCCATAGATTGGGACATCCTTTATGGCCTAAAATAGGGGTATATGAACACATATATGCTTTAGTTGATCCAAAATGTCAAAACTGGTATCCTCTTTTTCTTCCTTCTTCTTGGAAACTTCCAATATCTGAGGGAATGGTGGTTCTTGTTCAATATGTTTGACTTGAATTGGTGCATGATTTTTACTTGCATTTGGCTGAATGGGATCATTCAGAGGCTCCTCCTCCTCTTCCATAGGAAGCTCAATGATAATTGGCTTGGAAGGGGTTGGTGGAGTAGTTCCTGAACACAAATGGATGTCACTTACACTCACAACATATGCAGGGAATTGATTTGAATCAATAGAGTATGCAGGTTGTTGTTGTAGTTTGCTATTTGGATTGGGTGTGGGATGAGTTGGTATCTAAGTGGGTTTATGTGAATTTCAGCTTGGATTAGTAGGTGTAGGAATTATAGCAGGTTGTTGGGGCTGAGAAGGTGGTTGCATGTAGCTAGTTTTCTGGGTAGGCCATTGTTTTCCTCCTCTCCATTGATTTATTCACTACCAATTTACTAGAGGTGGTTGCCAGTGCCCTTGAAATTGCTTCTAATTCCCCTGAGGTTGTTGCTACTAAGGTGGAGAACTCTAATGACTAGGCCAAGCATTTGGAGGGTTACCCCAAGGTTGTGGTGGATATGCTCCATAACTAGACAGTTATGGGGGTTTCCATTGGTTACCAGATGAATACGAGTTAAAAATATGGTCTAGCATAAGATAGTGGATCTGGTGGCATACCCTATCTTAGAGCCCAAGGCTTCCTTTTGTGTAACATAGTAGACCTGGATTTCTTCAATCTGAATTGGCTTGAACTCAGGTGGAATCTGATTGCTTTCAACATTAGCTACCATCTTGCATCTACAGTCCTTATTTTGTCTACGGTGAGGGAAATACTCTATCAACATCATCTTTTCCTCCTCTTGCTTCTTCTTGGCCTGAAGTGTATCTAGCTGAGTATCTAGATTGTTGATAATGTCATGTTTGAAGTCAGCCAACAAATGAGTGATCTCCATTATTGAGACTCCATTGTTAGTTGACTTACCCATGGAATATTGATAAACTCTCCCCTTTTTCAAATCTTCCCTAGAGTAATTATGGCATATTTTCTTGATATCCTCCCAAGGAACTTGGGAGATATCTCCTCCTACCATGAGGTCCAAGGCATCAATGCAACTATCATTGATTCCTCTCAAAAAAACAACTTTTGTGAGTTCTCATTAAGTGCATGGTGTGGATATTTTTTTAGGAAAACATGAACCTTGCAATGTAGTCTTCCAATCTCTCATCTTCCTTCTATTGCATCCTGAAAATGTAACATCCTCTCATTTCACTACCCCTACAGTATTCCATGCACTTCTCAAGGAATGTTGTCTTTATTTCTTCCCAAGTTTACATAGTATCTCTACCTAGGCTCATGAACCATCTTAATGCATCCTCTTTCAAGGTGGTGGGAAATAACTTAAGCCAATGGGAATCAATAGTATAATCATAACACCTACAAAGTATGTCAAACTCAAATAAGAAGGTATTAGGATCTTTTCTCACAAGTCCATAAAACTTGGGGAGTGTTGAGGCAGGAATTTTCTTGATGTTGTCAACTTCATTTTAATGTGCAATGGGGAAGGGAAAATCTCGTTGGTTTTGTCTATTCCTATTTGCATCACCCATGCCTGCTTGATGTGGTTCCAAGACAAAGGGGTTCTCAAGCTGATTTTGATCTTCAGAGGAAACTTCAGAGCTAGTCAAATTAGGATATGCATTAGCAAAGGGGTGTGGATCTTCTTCTTCCTCTTCTTCTAGTAATTTTCGGTACTCAAGTAGCTAGAATGGATGAGGATTGTTAGGAATAAATCTCCCATAAGCATCCCTTCTCCTTCCTTTATGCATGAAGTATCACTCACTATTAGTCAGTTCACACAAAGAATTGGTAAGGAATCAGGGGGGTGATTACTTCCTAAATGAGGATATTCTAAGAACAACTTCCAAAAATACTATAGCAAGAAAAACTAACAATGACTTCAAAATACTTCCTAGCTTGACACCATCTCTGACAATGGCACCAAAAATGTTGGCCTCCTACAATGATTTCATAACTAAGCCTTTACAACCATGATTCAAAGACTGGACATCTAACCTAAATAGCTATTCAATCATCATGAAGGTGCATTTAACTTGTTAACCTAGGGATGTGAACTTGAAATGGATCAACATAGTATGTGCACTAGGGGCTCAAGTAGTCATTGCATTCTACAACTCAAAAACACAATACTGAAAGTAAATTGCTGGAAAGAAATGAAGCAAATGCTAATCATCAAACAAAAACTATGGTAAATTGAAATACAGAGAAAGAATTAAAATATGAGCAACAAATAGGAGACTACTCTATCTACTTTGGCTACAACAATAGTCACAAAATGGAATTCTAGTTGCTACAAGAACAATCAATGCCATATTTCTAAATAAGTACTAAACAACAAGTAATACTAGACTAATGCTAAACTAGGAAGATAGATTACTCACCAAGTGGCCCCCCTTGGATAAGTATCCTCTAAACTAACAAGAACTCAAATGCTCGAACTCAAAACTTTATTTTATTCACTATAAATCATGCATACAAAGAGTAATATATCTATATTGTTGAAACTGGAGAATGAGAGTACAATATCAAATTGTGCAACCTCAAAGAAGGAGCATCAAATCATTATTTATACTACAGCTAAACAAGGCAATCAACTCCATAGCTTGGAGGATGCCATTTAGGGAAAATAGGGGAAAGTGGAGTGATGGCAGTTACTCATGCATGGAATTTGGTCAAACATGCAAGTCAAGTGCAGATCTAGCACAATAGTAACTCCCATGCATGCTCGATCATTAAGGTCCAATACAAAGTGGTTATGTTTAGTCACATGAATAATATTTTCTACCGACTTCCTTTGACTTGGAGTGATTCCTCAACTAGAAATTATGGTGCATGCCCAGTTGGCAATGTCTTCCTCAACTTGGCGTATTAAATCTACATGTCAAGGTTAGTACACATAATAATTACACATCTATAACTGCTCTAAGAGACATTCATTAATCACATGCAAAATCAATGTAGATAACCCACATATTATGCCAAATATCATTAAAGCTTGTAGAGATAGGATAATATTGAATGTCAAATGTTTGAGGGAAACATTATGCCAATACCAACACTTAAGCATTAAATTCCATGAAATCTATGAGAAAATAGACTATAGATTCTACCCAAAGCTAGACCAAAAAACTAGGCTCATTAACCCCTCCTCTTTTCACACAACACTAGAATACCCTCTTAACACACAAGTATTTCTCCCCATGAATTCACAAGGACAAGGTGGAATATTTGGACAAGGGGGAATCTTTGCTCCCTCATCATCAACATTTGCTCAAGGGAACACACCACCCATCTTCCCACCATTTCAACCTCTACCATTAAAATTTGCACCAATCTTCAGTTTAGGGAAACCCCCTTTACCAAACCTCAATCAAGAAAATCAAAACAATCCTCCAGTTGTAAATCAAGCCATCATACCAAATCCTCTTATCATGCCATTGATATTGCAACAAGTGGCAACAATCAAAAAAATCCAATAAATCACTACACCATCTATAAATGTAGTCTTTCAAGGACCTAGCATATCAATCACACCATCTACCACACAAACTCCTATCATCAATACAATAGCACCTCTCATCACAAAATCTCACACCATTCTAAATCTGCCACCACCACCAAGACCAAACATGGAAAATAAGTATAGCATCACATTACAAGTAGCTCAACAAGCCTACCAAAAGCCACTTCAGCAGTTTCAAGCTCAAAACACCATGGAAGCTACACAACAAGCACAAACTCAAGCTTTATTGCAACAACAACAAGCAACCCAAGCTACCCAAGCTATGCAAGAAAATCAAGCAACTCAAGTCGCTCAAGCCACACAATCCCAATATCAAGCCCAACACGTGCAAGTGCAAGTACAATAGCAAGTAGCTCAACAACAAGCATATCAACAAGCCTTGCAACAATAGCAAGCACAATAAGAAGCAACCCAACTATTATCTCAACAATAAGAATGTTTGGAACAAAAAAAACAAGACCAACAACAAGCATTGTTGGCACAAAAGCAACAAGACCAGCAACAAGCGTTGTTGGCACACCGACAATTGCAGGCATATCAACAAGCCTTGATCACACAATAGAGCTTGCAACAACCTCCCACAGGCATACAAAACACCCCACCCATCACTCAAATGATTCAACCACCTCAAAACATGTTCATCCCCACCTCCCAATCCACAAAATTACATAATGACACAAATCAAATTGCTCTCGCAACAAGTGCTAGACCTCCAATCAAGTAAAACAATGAAAACACCAAGAAATTTGTGCCCTTATCCTTTCGACAAGAGCCTTGAGATGGTACCATTTCCAAAAGGGTTTGAAATCCCTAAATTTGAAAAATATCATGGGACAGGTAACCCTAAAGATCACATCAAGGAATTCTAGGTACAATGCACATAATTTGCATATGATGACACATATCTAATGCAAATATTCCCTTGAAGTTTGGATGGAACCATCATGGAATGGTTCTCTTGCCTTCCTCCTGGAATCAAAAATTTCCAAGAGATTATAGATGCATTCATGCAAAACTAAGAATTCAACATAGGTATAGATGTGAGTCTAGAGGAACTATATTCTCTCAAACAAGCTAAAGGGGAAACATTCACTTCCTTCTTACAATGATGGTGATCCAAGGCCAATAAGAGTAAATGGACCATGCCAGAAGAACAAAAAATATGCACTATCATTTCCAATCTTGAGAAAAACTTGTCCTTCCATCTAAAGATGTAAAGCATCACCACATATGACCACTTGATCCCCAAGGTTCTCAACATCAAAAGAGCTCTTATTTCACAAGGGGGGACACCCACATATCAAGAATATCAATACAACCACCCATTGACCAGTTACACTGAAAAACCTTGCACGTGGGAAAAGAACAAAAATGTCACTAATGATGGTGTGGTTGATGCCAAGGTCATAATCAGTGCTCCAAACCAAAACACACAATCATACCAACAATGGAAAAGCAACAATTGAAACAACACACAAGCTAACGTGGTATCACAACAACCACCCAATAATAAAGTCAACTATCTGAATAATCAAGGGGGACCACCCCCATGGAACAAATAATATCCCCAAAAATGAAAATACATAGCCCTTGAGGAATCATTCAAATTCATCATGAAGAAATTTGTAAATGAGAATCTTATTAAAATTCCCATTTATGAGAATTATTAAGAGCCCCAAGTGAAACCACCATGGTACAATGAAAATCACCTTTGTGATTTTCATAAAATCAAAGGGCACATGACGACCACTTGCATGAGTCTGAAAAAATTGATCCAAGACAATATCTATGATAAAGTCATAAACATTGAAAAATCTATAGGAAATCAAGACCTCAAGATATACATGAATCTGATGCCAGATCACAACAAAGGGAACAACCATGGAAAGACAAAGTATGGAAATGAAAACCATGTTTATGATCATGTTGTCACATCCCTAGATGAAGAGGTCACTATTGTTAACATCAAGGGAGTCAAAGTTGATTGTGGAGTCACCACATGTGGTGACAAAGTTACCATTGTTGGATCATCACAACCACCTATGGCAGCCACCTCTAATCAAAAATTTGTTCCTAATGGTTACAATGTCTTGGACCAGTTGAAAAGAACCCCTACTCAAATATCCATCATGGAGTTACTAAAGATTTTTCCCACATAGGAAAATCCTAGAGGAAGCATTGGCTTCATCCACCATCTCTGTGGATCTTGATGCTAACCAGTTCCATGCTATGGCCAGACACATCACCACCCCATATATCCTAACATTTTATGATCAAGACTTCCCCACTCAACCATTTCACAACCGTGCACTCCATCTTGAAGTACCGACCCATAAAAATAAAGTCAAAAAGTCTTGTTGGATGGGGATGCAGGTCTAAATATTTGTTCACTCAAACTAATTAAAAATTTGGGATTCTCCAAGGATGCCATTGAAAAGGGTAAAGGTATTACAATTAGGGAATATGATGATTAGAAAAGAGTGTCTCAAGGCACTATTCAACTCCCTATTCAAGTAGGGCCATCCATCATGGAAACCACATGCCAGGCCCTTGACCTTGATTTTCCTTATAAAATTCTCATGGGGTGTCCATGGATCCATGGGATGCAAGCTGCCGCATCCACCTTCCATTAATGTGTGAAGTTTCCCTATCAGAATCAAGAGGTGATGGTCCATGGTGATCCCAAGCCCTTTTATTATTGAAATAACTTAGAATCCAAGTACCACAAAATCCCTCAAGTCCCAAAGAATGATGAAGGACCTACAACTCCATATGTAGACCCAGCTACCTTGGCCTCCACTTTTGAGACAAAGACACCTGCCATTCCCAAAATTTATGAAATCAAAGTCATTATCCAAGACAATGGTTTGGGGATTACAAAATAAATAAAAGTGATTTCATAATAGGAGAGTTACTTCAATCTCGTAGGTCTCACAGATAGCCCCAACTAACTGAAACATCATCCCAAACCTTCAAAATAGACCCCTCTAGATTCAGTTGTTGGGGACACCTAAGTCGAGAAGTGGTAGATGAAAAGAACATATCAAGTCTCCTATACCAAGATGAAAGGCCCATTCTTGATCTTCCCATGGATGAGAGCAACAAAGAACTACAAATGGTGCTTATCATGGGTTACAACACAAACAAGAAACTTGGGAAGAATGATAATGGCCTATTAGAACCCATTGTTGCTGAGAAGCATATAAGAAATCTTAGCTTTAGATGTACCCCTCTGAAGGTAACCATAGTTTTCAAAGGTGCCCCAGTTAAGAAATTCAAAGCTACCCCTTAGTTGTTGGTGTCCACAGGTCTACCCTTAGACAACTATACATTTGAAATAACTGATGTATGTGACAAGGACCCCCTAACTGACTTACATATGTTATTCAAGGATTCCTCCCTTCTCATGATTAGTACCTTATCTTTTGAGTCAAACAACCAAACTAATGAGCTAAACTTAGTCTATCCCCAACTCATCAATTGCGACCAATGAGGGCCACCAATTTTTGACACATTCAAAAATGATGAGGCTCTCTCAGAATTCATGGGATTGTGGGATATGATACCATATGGATATCACAAATCTAGATTCGATATTGAGCTTGACACACATTCCTATTATGGGGAGACGATTGAATCCTTCAGTCACAAAAGTGAAAATTTAAGAATAATATATAGGTCTTTGAGTGAAAACCACACTATGGCACTCTTAGACATAAAAATAGTAAAAAAAAGGGGAAACATCCAATGGTGAAACCCTCTCTAAGGCACCAGAGGATGAAGGATTCAATATTCCCGTTAGTGCTATTCATTAGGAGAAGTCAATAGTTTTAGCAAAGAAGTGCAATCCAGTCAACCTAGGAACAAAAGAAATGCCACATATCCCCTTCTATGTAGAGTCACTCTTGACAGAAGAACAAGAACTCCTAGCTACATCCCTAAGAGAAAGAAAGATAAAATTTGCATGGACTTATGCCAACATGCCTAGGCTTGATCTAGAAGTTGTGGGTCACCACCTAGTTGTATATCCTAAAGCAAAACTGATAAGACAAAAACTGAGGAAGATGCATCCACAAATAGCATTATTGGTCAAAATGGAATTATAGAAGCTCCTTGATGTTGGGTTCATATGACCAATTGATTATCTAGAATGGGTTTCAAACCTTGTACCTATTTGAAAACCCACTGGGGGCATCCACATCTACACTAACTTTAGCGATTTGAACAAAGCATGTCCCAAGGATAATTTCCCTCTCCCAAACATAGATATGATTGCGGATATGATGGTAGGACATGAAATGCTATCACTAATGGATGAATTATCAGGATACAATCAAATCATGATAGCTAAGGGTGACCAACACAAAATGACTTTCACTTGTCCATGGGGGACATATTGCTGGAATATGATGCCATTTGGGTTGAAAAATGTAGGAGCTGCCTATCAAAGGGCCATGACACTAATATTCCATGACATGATTCATAAAACTATGTAAGATAATGTGGATGATATATTGGCCAAACCAAAGAAATTTCAGGATCACATAGCGGCAATAAGCTCCATCTTCGATAGGCTAGAAGAATACAAGGTCAAGCTCAATCCAAAAAAGTGTGTCTTCAAGGTACAATCAGGCAAGTTACTTGGATACATTGTATCTATGAGAGGAATTGAGATAGACCCTACCAAATTCAAAGAAATCCTTTAAATCGAGGCACCAAGAACCTTGAAGAAATTAAGGGGTTTGCAGGGAAGACTCCAATCCATCTGTTGGTTCATAACATAGCTAGTAGATAAGGCTATCCCATATTCTCATCTACTCCACAAGGGGGTAGCATACAAGTGGGATGAGAAATGTGATGAAGCCTTCAACAAGATCAAGGAGTACTTGCTTACACCACCAGTTCTCATGCCACCAACTCCAGGAAAACCCTTAATCTTATATATATCATCAATAGAAACCGCCCTTGGTGCTCTCTTAGCACAACATGATGAAAATGGGAAAGAGAGAGTTATTTATTACATCAGTCGAATCATGGTGGGACATGAGCTAAATTACACATCCTATGAAAAATATTGCATAGCAGTGGTGTTCATAGCATAAAAATTTAGGTACTTTATGCTAGCACACTAGATAAAGCTCATTGCCAAGATATACCCTCTCAAGTATCTTGTTTCTAAAGCAATGCTCACAGGGAAAACAACTAAATGGGTTATGGTCCTAATAGAACATGACATTGAGTATGTAGAACAGAAGGTCATTAAAGGAAAATAAATTACAAATTAGCTGGCAGAAGCACCAATATGTTCATAGAACCCACTTCTACGAGAGTTTCCCAATGAGTCAATCTTTAACCTAAGTGTAGCAGATCACTTGAAAATGTACTTTGATGGATCCTACACACAACACAGGTCAGGAGATGGAGTCTTCTTCATCATACCACAAGGGTATTGCATACCTAAATCATATAAGTTTTCATTTCCTTGCACAAATAACATTGTAGAATATGAGGCTCTTGTCATAGGGTTGACAATAACAATGCAATGGAAGATCATGGCACTCAAGGTCTATGGAGGTCACTCATAGCTTATCATCAATGAGGTCAATGATGAGTATCAAATAAAGGATGACAAGTTGACTCCATACAAGAAACTAGTGAAAAGTCTCAAAGAGTTCTTCATTGATATCACATTCAAGTAGATACCAAGAGAAAATAACAGAGCAGCAGACACTAGGGAAACAATTGGATCACTATTGGATATCCCGCACAATGTCCCTAACCAAGAATTCCTTGTAGATCAGCTTCTCATACAAACATACGAGGTACCAGAGTCTAAATTTGTGTGTGAAATTTTTGGTCCCAGTGATCCCTAGTATCATGATATATACACCTACTTGCAAATAGGAGTCCCTCCCACTAATATAATCTTGAACCTTAAAAGAATGCTTGTCAAGAATTCATCCCATTTTGTCATCCTATGAGACACCCTGTACCATAGGAGCATTGAAGGAACCTTGTTACGATGCTTTAATGCTGAGGAAGCTTTGACTACATTAATCAACGTACACAATGGAATTTTTGGGTCACATTCAAGTGGTATGACCTTGGCTAAGAACCTACTGAGGACTAGGTACTATAGGCCTACAATAGAGAAGGAAGCTCATGACTATGTCCAAAGATGTTTGCAGTGTCAACAACATGGGGATCTCATCCATGCACCAGCTCAAGCACTCCACCCAATCACTACACCCTAGCCTTTTACACAATGGGGGCTCGATCTCATTGGAAAAATCACCCCCACCTCATCTGGTGGACATAAGTTCATCATCACTACAATGAAATACTTCACAAAGTGGGTAGAAGCCATTCCCATGACCTACATCATAGGAAAACAAATATCCAAGTTCATCCCGAACTACCTAATTTTCCACTATGGTGTCCCTTGGGCCATTATCTCAGACAATGGTGCACCTTTCAAAAAATAGGATGTTCGATACCTATGCCAAAAATTCAATATCCAACATCTCTTTTCCACTCCATAATACCCTCAAGGAAATGACCAAGCTAAGGCTACAAATAAAACCATCTTAAAAATCCTCAAGAAAATAGTTAATGAAGTTGGTCATGACTAGCACTTACAGTTGAATCCCGCCTTATGGGCCTACTAAACAAGTATCCAAATACCAACAGGTGCAAACCCTTTCTCCTTGGTCTACAGATCAAAAACCATCCTTCCCATTGAGATCAAGCTCCCATCCTTAAGAATATCATTGCAGAATCTCATCACAGATGAAGAATATCGGGTGTCACAATTGAACGAGCTAGAACTATTGGATGAGTAGTGCATGGATGCCTTAAACCATTTGCAAGTTTATTAGAACCATCTCAATCAGAGCTACAACAAGAAGATTAAGAGTTATAATTTTTAGGTTGAAGTTATCGTATTAAAGGAGAATCAAAAGAATGTACCAAATCTAGATAGCAAGGAAAAATTTAAACCCAATTGGTCAGGACCCTTCATTGTCACAACAAGCTACAAATCAAGGGCATATCAGCTATCAACGCCTAAAGGGGAGCCTCTACAGGAGCCCATGAATAGATCCCATCTCAAAAAGTTTTATTCCTAATCTTACAAGGTATAAATCCAAAAATTTCAAAAAAACAAAATCAGAACAAGGGTTGAAAACAATAAAGAGAAAAATTGTGCTCTAGTGAAAACCATTTTAGTGGCGCTTTGGGCAAGTACCTTGGTGAAAACCTAGCAAATAGGTTCCTTGTGTAAATAAGCACTTTCCATCCACCATGATCCCTACAACTCATTCTGCATCATCCATCCATCACACTTCCATTGCATCCTTCCACCACCCATCCATGTTTGCACCATAGCTTGATCCTATGTTTGTATCATGATCCCTACTAGTACTACTCAGCCCATTCCTAAAGTAAGTTTGTCCTCCCTATAC
Organism: Sequoia sempervirens; assembly: GCA_007258455.2. Classification (NCBI taxonomy): domain Eukaryota; kingdom Viridiplantae; phylum Streptophyta; class Pinopsida; order Cupressales; family Cupressaceae; genus Sequoia; species Sequoia sempervirens. The sequence continues at coordinate 725,701,560 of VDFB02270651.1, read as the reverse complement.
TGGAATAGTCTATCATACCACACTAGGGGCATGTTCTTATACCTGCATTGGATCAAATTCATGTATATTCTTGAAGTATTCCTTTAAATCAAAAAATCCAAAAACATTCATAAAATTAAAAAATATTCAAAAACATTCAAAACTATCAAAATCCAAAAAAAAAGTTAAAAAGTCATTCAAAAATTAAAAAACAGAGTCCTCTTTTTGAACTATGGATCTCTGAGCTCTAAACCTCGGAAAGAATGATCTTTGATCATCCCCCAAGACACTAGGTCAGTCCTTTAGGAGTCTGTCATAATAAACTCACAATCCATTTGTTCATATCTCATCAATAAACAAGTCTATGTCATTTGAACTACATGGTCTCTACATGTAGAACGTAGGCAAGGCTCATCTTTGATCAGCCCCCAAGGCCCCTAGGATAGGTCTTTAGGTTAGGTCCTTGGTCAAAATCTTAGAAAACACCGCAACATTAAAAAATTTGAAAATCAAAACATTTGTAACATCTCGAAAATACCAAAAATAGCCTAAAAAACATTTCAAAACATCAAAAACATCCAAATATTTGAAAAAATCCATCCATCCCATTTTTCATCCACTTGAAATAAACATCCACTCATAATAAAAAATCATCTCCCCCAAACTTTGGTGAAACAATTAGAAACAAGTCTAGTAGTTCAAAAGTGAAACACAAGTGTCAAGGTCCCAAGTCTAGGTCAGTAGGTAAACAATTTGGTCAACTCTTGGTATTAATAGACCATCATCCAGTCAATCCCAAATCATTTGATAACATCATGTACTAGGATGCATCCTTCCTACAATATAAATCAACATCAAGCACCACCGTAGTTTAGTCTTGGCTAGTGGTATGAAGAACATTAGCTTGTTTGTTTACTTGATATTTTTCTTGTTGATTTATCTTATTGCACTCATTCCAATGACCTCTCAATGATGTCTACTCAAAATGATTTAGAGAGAAAGGAAATGATCATTATCTTTATTTGCTATGCTTGTTGGATATTCTTGTAATATAACCTTGGCAAATACTCGCTTTACTAGGTATGGATGGAGGGTCTTTTAGATAGCTTGTTTACTATTGCATTGTAAGGTTTTTCCATTTTGTGTTTTGGTCTCAAATTTTTGTGTATAGGAGTAAACTTGGACCCCATGTGTGAATTCCCCCTTTGCCTCCTTTCACTTTAGAAAACCAAGTTTGGAGGCTTAATTCCACCTAAGCCCACTGCTTGCATCCCACTTGGCACCTATTTTGAGCATTAGTGGAGGCATTTCTATTGGGGATGCCCGCACAATGCGCAAACATCCATATGGAATGCTTACATCCCTTGTAGATTCCTACAGTTGAACCTACAGAGGCATTACACTTCTCATTAGGGGTCAAGTTGTAACGCCCCCTTTAGTTGACTGACCCAAATATGGTCTTTTCTTTCATTCCTTCTTCAAATTCATCTCTTCAATAAGAATTTCATCTTCTTTAGAACCTTCTAAGCATTCAATCCAACTCTTCACTCCATTCACAAGCTCACTTCACTCACTCTCAAGCTCTCAAGCAACATACTAGCACCTCATTGCAACAAACAAAAAACTCCATCTTTGGTAGAGCAAGTTGGGAATGAAACACCATTGTAATAGAGGCTCAAGTACTCTCATTTTTTGGCCCAAGCAGCCTTGAGTGCTCTTGGTGGAGGGGGTAAGCTTCCCTTCCTTTCCTTCTATCAGTTGGTTGAGTTAGCACTTTACTATTTTGTCGTGCTTTTTTGCTTTTCACTATATTGTTCTCTTTATCTAATTTCGTTTGGTTTTCCATGGAGGTGCAAACACCTAAATGGATGTCTGACTGAGGCAAGCCCCTATACAACCACTCAACATTTTTCTCTCTTTCTATGTGTAGGTGGACGTGCTTTTGAAGAACTTGTTGGTGACCAAATTTCTTGGTGAATCATTTTTTCCTTCTTCACTCTTGCATTTATGCTTTATAATACTAGAGAATACTTTATTTACTTAATCACATAATTTTGGCCCTTTAGTTAGTTAGCTGGGCCGTTAGCCCATTTTGATAGGTTTGACCTTGTCTCTATTGTTGTCTAGCCATATAGATTCTAGCACACTTTAGAGACACCAGTGTGCCACGCTATCATCGAAGGACCACACTTTTGTCCTTGGGAACAGAGCTTCCTGAGGTGCAGTGTTGAACCTGAAAATCAGCTCACCTAGTGCCACTTTCAAACTCAGGATGGCATAGTGGTTGTAGGACTTTATTGTCCTGATCATTCTCATCGTCATACCCTAAACATCACATTTAGTTGAGGTAAGTTAGGGCATCTTTCCACATCTTGGCCCTTTGTGACTTGGGGTCTTGCACGAGGTGGTCCCCCTACCTTACATTTTGGTGAACCCGATGTGAACCATTTTGGTTCCACTTTTGCGATACTAACAGTTCATTTCCTCATACTCTTGGAGTGTTGTAGGTGTAAGTGTTCTGAGGCTATTTCCTTACAACCCAACCTACGACCGCTAGTTGGTGTAGTTGGAAGGTTCCAAAGGTATTGAATGATGAAACATTAGTTGGGTCACTATCTTATCCTTTTACCTTTAGGGACTCTATGGAAGTACTGTCTAGTGTGTGTTATGGCCTCCTTCTTTCATCAACCTATCCCCTTTGTGCAGCTTGTGGATAGTGGTACTGGCATAACCTTTACTTCACAAGACTTTTCAGTAGAGAACTATCTCCTCTATATATTCCCACATGGATCAATGGGAACATCGTATTGGGTGTTCTTGTTGACCCGATCTCATAAGTAAACACAATCACTAAGGAGATTATGTTGATAAACCTTTTACATAAAGATGGGTATGATGCACCCATGAGTAGTATCCACACACATGACGGACTTTTCGTGCCCCCTTTAGGTAGTATCATCCTATTGGTCCTAGTGGGACCTAAATTTGTGAACCTCTTATTTAACATCATCCATACATGTGAGCTCTTTAGGGTGAAATTGGTATCCCTTGGTTGGTGACGATGAATGCAATACTCTCCATTGTGCATAAATGTCTAAAATATATCCATAGAGGTTTCGTACATGTAATCCACGACATCAGTTATAGACCACCAGTTGCACATGTTAGCTACTCCTTGGACTACTCTTGGAATGTGCCCAATGGTCCTCTCCCACCTAGGTGGACCTTCTACATTGAACATATCAGAACTATAAGAAAGGGCATATGAGGCCAAGTGTTAGATACCATCCCTCACCTTATGCTATTTCACATAGGGCTTGCTTAAATGTTGACAACAATACTACTAAGGCCCAAAAGAAGGAAGAAGAGAAGCGGTCCCACAATCCTCCTTCTTCCTCTTCCACTGGCCAGTTTGATGCTTCTTCTCACTTTGTTGTGGTACCATCAGGTTCTGCTCCTCATCTATAGGAAAATCCCATGGTGCCCGCTTGGCACAAGCCTAAGCGTCCCACATTCAGGCTTACTTTTATGCCGATGGATCCAAGAACCATTTTATATAAGAAGAAGGTCTCCTGAGGAGAGTCCTCTTTGTCTCGACCTTCGCAGCCTCCTACTACCCCTACTCTCAAGATAGTGAATAGGAATAGGCATGTTTCCAAGGCTCTTGGCTGACTCATCCTGTTGCTGCTAGACTTGTTCCTCCTGCTCCCATTCAAGAATTTGTTCCTCCATGAAAAATGGCTATAGTGGACATTCCTATGGTTGAGTAAGATCCCTTTACTCCTTCACAGCCTCTGACCTCCAGCTCCAAGAGCTGAAGAAACCGCCTTGCGTGCGAGTGCAAGCACTAGTGAAAGACCCTCTTAGCTAAGCAACCTACCTCACAAAGGAAGGAGGAAGAGACAACCACCCTTCCTTCAGGGCCTCCTACAATGTTGCCCTCTTCCCTCTCTTCTGCTTCTCTCCAATCTATTCCTGTGCTATTTCTAGCTTTCGTTACTAGTGCAAATGTACCTAACCCCAAGGGGGTACAAGTATTCATTACTCCTTTAGTGGAGCCACCTTTGTTGATCCCCATTCTGGATATTCAACCTTTTCCAAAGCTCATGGATATGATTAATACCTTAGTCATATCCATTGCAATTTTTTCCTCCTCTTCCTCTACACCTGTAGCCTCGTCTATGGGGAGTTCATCTCCTCCAGTGAAGAAGGAGGTGGAGAGTGGTTCTTCTAGCAATGAAGGGCATGAGAGGAGTCCACCTTTGTTACAAGGTGGTCCTATGCTAACTTGTTCTATCTTAGTGACGGATCTAGTCCTGACTTCCCCTAAGTTTGTCACCACTCCTGAGTCATTCAACGAGCCCAACGATGAATCTCAGGCTTAGCATGCCCCGTCCACTGAAGTTAGACATTGTGCTCCTATGGGGTGCATATTTAATTCTATTGATGAAGTCTCAGCCTTATCAGCGATCTTCACAAAATCGTTGACCTTGACTCCACAAGAGCTCAGTGGAGAGGACCTCAAGGAGCCCTCTTCCTTATCCCTTATTGCAGGAGGGCCGAATACCCCTCCTCTTAAATCCCTCCACTACAGGCTCATCCTCCTTCTCCCTATGATGATCTAGAGTGGGAATAAAATGACCTCTTGGCTAATCAATGTTAGGAGGAGGCCTCTTCTTGATCTTGTGTGTGTTTTTTGTGATGTGTTCCCCTATGATCATGCTATGTGTGCCTTGATGACCCTTGTCACCCCTATTGGTGCTTGGATATAGGTGTTGTTTTTGTGTCATAAACCTTCTTCTATTTGTATCATCATTCTTCCATGTTTGTGCTTGATTTTTGATAAATTAGGGATGATGCAAAGCGTTGGGGGAATTTATGCTTCCCTTCTATGTTGACCCAATTTTTTATTTTTTACTTTTTCTTCTTGTGCATTCTTCACATGGTCTGATATAATAGGGGGTTGATGATAGTTCATTTATATACTATTACCATACATATCTAGATATATTAATGAGCTGTTCTGACCCCAAAATATTAGGCTACCCATGCGCCCTTTGTTTGTGTTTGTCTCTTTTTCTTTCTCTTTATCTTCCTTTTCTCTTTACTTTATCTTTCCCTTTTCTTTGCTTGAGTTGTCCCTCCTATGTGCAACAACTTTCTTCCTTCAATGTTTTGGTTTTTAGAAAGCAAATTTGTTGTCAACGAATCCTTTCTCAAAAATCCTTGCAAACCTTTCCTCAGAATTGTATTCTCAACTTAGAACCCTAATGGAACATGTTTCCTTCATCATGGGTTCATAAAGAAAGGACCTAAACCTTCCTCTAAAGCGGGAATGACTTTAATCTTCCCCTCACATGGGGGCATATTCTTCCTTTCAAATTTCTTGATGAAGTGAACATCTTTCAAAAGGATTCATTGATGAAGGATTGATTTGAGAGAAAGAACATCTACTTCCGAACTATGTGTCCCTTCAGTGGACCCTCTCTTCATGACGAGTTCCCAAGGGACCCCTTCAATTTTTTTCAAAACTATTGACAGTCTATGCAATTGTTTGCTCACTTTCCTACATGGATGCCTTCTAACTCTGCAGAGTTCACTTTCCTTTGAGCTTCCTCCATGTGAGAGATGTTGGGGGTAGCTCCCATACAATATTGAGAGCATGTAGGGCACTTTCTCAGTTTTTCTCCATGGGTAAGATCTTGGGCATTACCTTCCCTATAGGACTGAGAGCCTATGGGGTGCTTCCTTGGGTGTTCTTCATGCTTGAGTTCATGAAGAATAACTTCCCTATAGGATTGAGATCGTATGGGGCACTTCCTTAGGTATTCTTCATACTTGATTCCATGGAGAATACTTTCCCTATGGGACTAAGAGCCTGTAGGGTGCTTCTTTTGGGTCTCATCCATGCTAGAGTTTTTAGGGGTCACCTTCCTTACAGGACTAAGAACCTATAAGGTGCTTGCTTCACGGGGTATCCTCCATGCTATATTTTTTGGGATGTGCCTTCCTTATAGGACTGAGAACCTATAAGGTGCTCTCTTTTCAACTTCATAGGTCTAAGTAGCTATGGGGTCTTATACTTTCCCTGTGCCTTTAGGTACACCAATCCAAGCTCTACTTCCTTGATGGTTCAGGTATACATTTCTAGACTTACACTCTCCTTGATCTACTTTACTAAGCACTCAATTAGTATTTGTTCTCGATAAACTGGGAAAAAAATGTATAGGAGTAAATTTTCACCCCATGTGCAAATTCCCCCTTTTCCTCCTTCCACTTTAGAAAACCAAGTTGGGAGGCCTAATTCCACCTAAACTCACTACTTGCATCCCACTTGATGCCTATTTTCAATGTAATTGTAGGATTTTCTATCAAGGATGCCCATGTGGTGCATAGACATTCACGTGGTGCACTTATATCCCTGGCAGATTCCTATGGCTAAACCTGTAGAGGTGTTACATGTCTCATTTGGGGTCAAGTTGTAACACCCTATTCGGCCAACCAACCCGAATATGGCCGTTTCTTTCATTCCTTCTTCAAATTCATCTCTTCAACAAGAATTTCATCTTCTTCAAAACCTTCTAAGCATTCAATCTAACTCTTCGCTCCATTCACAAGCCCACTTCACTCACTCTCAAGCTCTCAAGCAACATACTAGCACCTCATTGCAACAAACACAACAATCCATCTTTGGTAGAGAAAGTTGGGAATGAAACACCATTGCAACAGATGCTTGATTACTCTCATTGTCTCCCCCAAGTAGCCTTGAATGCTCTTGGTGGAGGTGGTAAGCTTCCCTTCCTTTCCTTCTATCACTTGGTTGAGTTAGCACTTTACTATTTTGTAGTGCTTTTGTGCTTTTCACTATATTGTTATCTTTATCTCCTTTACTTTGGTTGTCTATGGAGGTGGAAACACCTAAACGAGGGTCTAACTGAGGAAAGACCCTATACAGTCACCCAACATTTTCCTCTCTTTCTATGTGTAGGTGGAGGTGCCTTTGAAGAACTAGTTGGCGACCAAATTTCTTGGTGAGATCATTCTTGCCTTCTTCACTCTTGGATTTCTACTTTATAATATTAGAGAATACTTTATTTACTTAATCGCATCATTTTGGCCCTTTAGTTAGTTAACTAGGTCATTAGCCTATTTTGATAGGTTTGACCTTGTCTCTATTGTTGTCCGTTGTATAGACACTAGCATGTCGCACTATTTTCCAAGGACCACACTTCTATCCTAGGGCAAAGAGCTTCCTAAGGCACAGTGTTGAACCTAAAAACTGGCTCGCCTAGCCCCACTTAGAAACTTGGGATTGCAAAGTGGCTGCAATACTTTATCGTCCTCATAATTCCCATCTTCATACCCTAAACATCACATTTAGCTGAGGTAAGTTAGGGAAGCTTTATGCATCTTTTCCCTCCATGACATGGGGTTTTGCACATGGTGGTCCCCCTACCTTATTGTTTGAAATTTCTAAAGTACATCTTAGTACAATTTTCATATGTCAGGTGTGAATAGGGATACTCCTATCTGATTGTCGAGTCAAAGTCCACACACTAGGTGCAACACCATCTTGGTTCTTATACCTTGATGCATTGTGCTTATGTGTGTTATCAAATATAAGGTAGGTAAGCCCTTTTAAAATCCCAATTCCTGATAAGCATTACATCATCATCATCATCATCTCTAATAAAGTCTCATAGATGATGTGATTGGTTGATCCTCATTTCTTCTTTCTTCTCTACACACTAACATGGTACCATGGCAGTTAATCAAAAAACATCACTAATGCATCCATCCTGCATCCAAAAACTGTCAGCATGTTACATATCATCCATATCATATCATATAGGAAACACTGATCATTTCGCATGCATTGAATTTCATCATTGCATAATATAGATTGGTTATTATAAGCATCTCATAAACCATACATTTGCATCCATTGCATAATCATAAAAAAATAATTATATCATCCATATTTCCATCATCATGTAAGCATCATTAAAACATCACATTCTTGCATCATGCATACATATACATTGCATCATCATGGCATACGTGAAAAAGGTACTAAAAAGGAAAAAAGAGTATGTCATAACATCTCATAACATCTCATAATCATAACATATAACATCATCCATTACAGGAATAATATAGATTTATTAGTCTAAGCATATGAAAATCATTTACAGGTACATCCATACATTCATACTCCATACATCATTATCATAAAAATATATAGAAAAGATACTAAAAAAGAAATTCATCAATGACATCCATCCATAATGCATAAATAAAATAGGGCACATCTCATAAAAAATCGATCATATCATATATATATATAAATGTAAATATCATTATACAAAACAAGGATCATGTGTGTCTATCAATCAATGTATACAAATACGCATAGGGTTATCAAAAATGGAGCTCGTGGATCTCAAAAAAAGAATGCTTCAAATCAAAACTGTGTGATATAGGCTTGATGGTTGCTCCCCTCACCTGCCTGCCCTCTGGCTAGTCCTTCATGTACATTGTCTATTGAGAAAAATCTGGCACCCAAGCTGCAGGAGGCACTACCTATCAATAATTCAGTTGATAATACTTAGCATCCTGTAGTACCATGTGGTACATCCACACAGGGACTGTCTTGCCCTATGATGCAAAAACCATGCTCTCTAGCTACTATCACTTGCCAACCTCCTGAGCCAACTGTAGCTCTATCATCTATCGCTACTATCTCTCCTCACCTCACTTGGTAGTGAGGGCTTGGACCTATTGTCTATCCTGATCCCTCTCTACTATGAGTGTCTATACTTGAGCCCGTAACCCCTGAATCTTCCCCTCTGACTATTGTATCAAGGCGTATCTTTGACCAGGTTGAGGTGGCAGAGGTGGTGGTGGTATCAGCTAATCCCTCTACAGTGACTGTTGATCTCTCTGCCTACCCCTTTGCTAGTCTTTGGGAGCATCCCTCTATTGGTCTCCTAGTCCCCTCTGATCTTGATGCTAATATAGCTAGGATACCATGTCTGGTAGGTAGTGCTTGATCATGGTTATGCTCGTGCCCCTGCATTAGTTTTTCCTACCTAGCATAGAATAACTATTGTCCATCGTCATACCAGGCCGACATTTGTAGCCAAGTTCTCTAGGTGAACACTATCATCTGATCCAAAACTCTCTACCAGTGAGGTAGGCCAAGTTGTCCTATATGAGTAAAGCCGCCCCTATACCTCCAAACTGCTAGGTCGTTGGGCTAGACATCAACCACTGTGACCCTCGATCGAAGCATGATAATGTGCTCCCAGGCCCAAATGTGTAGTAATGTGACCCCAACACCAATCACTTTTCTATCATTGTAAGAAAACTTGTGAAGATCATGGTACAATGAGGCTAGCATCATTGGTCCCCATGCAAATAGGCACCTCCTAAACAACATTCGCTCCCAAGCCAAACCACATCCTGGATTGAAGTATCAACCTCGCCAATCTGAGATACTAGTCCTAATATGATCGTGGCCACAATCAGTCAGAAATTCGACACTCGACCACTGTAATACTCAAGATTGATCTATCTCTCAGTAAAAACAATCTCATATATCCCCATGATCTTGTACCATACATCGGCATTGGCATCCATGTCATATATAATTCCCACACCATGCATGGGAAATCACAAAATATGCGAGACATCCTCCAATGTGATGGTCGCCTTCTCGTTGGGAAGATGAAACAATGAGGTGTCACTATGCCACCTCTCTACCAATGCAGTCATCATAGCTAGGTGGGTCCTAATAGAGGCGTGTAACCAACGTACTAGAGGAAAATCATGCCAAGGTGCTCCTATAGTAACTCATGTTGTCTGCTCAATCTACTTAGCACCAAGGTTCAATGCTTGCCTGAATGCATAGGATTTTTGTCCTCCTGCACCCATGAAGCCACAATGTCAGGTTTCGTAAAAAGATTGGACCTCATTTGAATTTTTCGACACTAAAACAACAAATGTGTCACTATTCGCAAAGGTGTCACTCTTTGAAAACTCCAAACAATAATGCTAGAACCCCCCAAAGTGTAAACCAAGCAGTGACATCATAGTTTGCATGCATGGGCCTATTTGACTAGAAACTCTAAGATGTAACTGAAGCATAGTGTTGCCATTTGCAATGGCATCACCCTTTGAAGTTTGAACCCATAAACCTAAAATGCGACATGGCATTGCAAGTCATATTAGTGGTGCAATTTGAAGCTTAGTGCCATCGATTATACACTTTTAGCATCGCTATATAGTGACATTGGACAAGTTGACCCTTCAAAATGTAATAAATGTGCACAAAAATAGAAATTAAAGGTCGGGTTAGGATAACACACCACTGGTCCTGCGCCTAGAGGTCTCTAGTAGACTCAAACTTGCCCAGAAATGTGTCAAGGAAGCACTCTTTGCACCATTCTACAGGAGGGTCAGAGCTCAAAACACTGGAATTCTCAAAGTTTGAATGTGAAAATGAATTTAAAGTGACCCCTTGAACGCTATTTAAGCATGAAAAATTAGCGTTTTTTGCCTTGTTTTAGCCGCTAACCTATAGTTTTATGCCCCAACTCCATTTTTTCCCAACTGAAGCTCGTTTTGCATCTTTTTTCCATGTTTTGGTACATTTTCAGCATCTTGGAGTCTTTTTGGACCCGTCGGGCCGCTTGTCTTCTTTTCTCGCGAGATCACCCAAAAATCCAAATTTTCATCTAATCTCTTTAGGGGCAATATACCAACATAATTCTTCTACTTGGGCAGCAATGGGGCATCCAAAAAAAACATTTTTTTTTTTAATGTGTGATCTCGACAAGGTTATTCTTTGAACCAATGTCAATAGCTACATTACTTCAAACAGGGGAAAAATGTAGACACGTAGATTATAATGATTGATCTCGTGCACCTAATCCTGATTTACTAAAATCAGTTATGCCTAAATCATCTCTCTACTAACCATTTAATCAAATAATCTTTATTTGATTAAATTCATCACTATCTTCTATTAATTAAATAAATTAACCTTTATTTGATTAAATCTAACATCATCTCCTTTTAATTAAATAAACCAATCTTTAATTAAATCTAATATTCATATTCATCTCATTTTGATTTAAATAAATCCAAAAATATAAGTCAAATGTCAAATCAACTAATCTCCATCTAAGTTAATTAAACCTTAATTAACTCTAACTCCAATCCATCAAATCCTCTAGATTTTGTAACTTGCACAAGTAAATCAATTTAATGGATTTTTTAATTCTTCTATTTTCATTCAAAAGGGCATCTAGTTTGAATATTCCCTCATTTTAAAATATCCCTCCTAAAAGGACTTGTCCTCCAACATGGAATTTAAGCCTCTTACATGTCATTTTTCTTAAGCCAAGTGGCATTAAATCCCTTTCATCTCTTCCTCTACAAGCCATCTTTCAAATTTCAAATTTCCACCTAATTGCATTTATTTGCACATTGATCAAAATGTGCTCCACCTCTCTTCAATAACATGTTGACAAGTGGCATTTTGCTATTGGTTTATCTTTAGTGCCACACCCTTCATGTAACTTTTCATTCCTCCATCCTTCTTTCCTATAAATGGAGGACTCTTCTATTTATTTTGGATCCACAACTTGAGGCAAAGTCACTATCTACAAATTTGAAGCAAAGTTCATCCATTTTCATCCAAATTTCATAGTTTCTCATCAATCTTAGCTAGATTATTGCAAAATTCATCAAGGAGAACATTGTTCATCATCAAAGCTTGCAAGGAATTGGGAAAGGGCTACTTTCCACATCAAATTAGCACCAATTCCCCCATGGGATTGAGGGTTTGAATGTTTTGGATAAGATTAATTAATTTTCAATAGATTTCATTTGGTTTTGTATCTTTTTTTTCTTGTTGTTGACATTTCAATGAATTTTATGGGGAATGCTAGTTTAGATTTTTTTATTGACTAACATTGTGTTGTTTGTCTATGTTTGAGTAGGTCTAGAGCTACCATTTGCAAGTAGGAACAAAAATCTAGTAGAGACAAGTCTAGAACACCTAAAATCTGGAAATTTGACTATACTGGGACTCATATGCCAAAATTGGTGTATCAATCTTACCTGGCCTTTTTGGAAAGTAAAATTCTATTTTTTCTCTTCAATCTCTACTTTGTCTTCTCAATCTAATATCCAGATCTGAATTGTTGAATTTTTCTTTGTAGAGGTCTTTTAATGATCTTCTAAACAAGGTGACAACTTGGACAACTTTACAACCTTGATAACTCTTCTCCAATCTTGTTGTTCAATATGTCTTCAATCTAGATTTGCAAATCACACACTAAAGATAGGGGGAAAAAAATTGTTAGTAGAAATGGGTTTTCCTTGGTCAAACCTCATTTTGGTAATTAAACCTTATAATGAAATCAAATGAAAAAGAGGAATGATGAATGAACAAAATGATATGTTGCAACTCACCAAACCCTAAGAATAAAATATTGCAAACATGTATGAGATGGCTCTAATGGATGTGTATCTTGACTCTTGCTTGAATTTTGTAGATCTTGACATGAATATTTGCTTGAATCATGAAACCCTACATCAAAAATGTTAGCTCAAAAACATACATGATGCATGATGACTTTGACATGATGCTTGATACTTGAATAATGCTCCAAAATGCTTGATAATCAACTCTTGAATGCTCTTGAATACTCTTGTGAACTCTAATTTTCTATTAGGAATTCTCTCATGAAATTCTTAGGTGAAGATGTGTGAAATAACCTTGCATTTATACTTGTTTATGTAAAATTTTCTAAAATTACAACACCACAAGATGACATCAGATCTAGGAGAATAAAATCTTGCAAAAAAATTAATTTAATTTAGGTTTAAGCCACATTGGTCTTAGTGTATGAGTCCCATTAGGCTAAGCTTTGGAACACATTTTTCTAGAAATTCTTAGATTGATGTAAAATTAGGATCGGGGCCCTGAAACTTAGGTGGGACTCATATGACCAAGGTGGCTTATGAGTCCCAAATCACTAAATCTAGGTCATACAATCAAAAAGCATTAATTTATAATTGGTCAATACATATGTGTCAGGATTATCCTTGGAAAGATGTATTAATCAAGGCTTGTTGATGCAAAATAGGACCAAATGAGGCATAAAGAAGCCCAAATTATTAATGAAACCCTAGATTAGTGTGAAATTTTAAAGGTACACTTTACAACACCCTAAATAAGGCACAATTAGGTTCATTTAGTTTACAAGGGCCCAAAACCTATTGTGAATATGTTAAACAAATTACAACACTAAATCAAGGCAACAATAGGCTTAATTCAATAGGGAGGGCCTAAACAAGTGTGAAAATGTAATGGATGACATTTTTTGACACTACAATATCCATCAATTTTCATTGTGTATTTTCTTTGTTGAGTACTAATGATGAACCTAGATCCTACAAGGAGGCTCTTTCTTTAGAAGAATGTGAGTCTTTGATGCAGGCCATGTAGATAGAGATGATTTCTTTGGATAGTTGTGATACTTGAGATCTTATAAGTTTTCCCAAAGGAAGAAATACTATTGGTTGCAAGTGGGTATTTAAAAATAAATTTTGAGAATATAGTTACAACAATAGAAGGCCAAATTGGTGGCCAAGGCATACTCCCAAAGAGGGAGTTGATTTCAGTGAAAATTTCTCTCCTGTTGCTAAGTTATCTTCTATTAGATTCCTATTATCCATTGTTGTAGTTTAATATTTTTAAAAAGAGAAAATGGATGTTAAAACTACTTTCTTACATGGGGATTTTCAGGATGAAAATTATATGCAAGAACCTTATAGTTTTGTTGTGAAAGGGAAAAAACACTTGGTTTGCAAGTTAACGAGACCTTTATATTTTTTAAAATTGTCACCTAGGATGTGGTACCATAAGTTTGATGAATTTTCTTTGAATTTTGGTTTTATTCTAGGAATAATGAAGATCACTTTATTTACATTAACGTTATTGATGATCAGATACTAATCATTGTCTTATATGTTGATGATATATTTATGGGTAATAGCAATATGATGATTAGGGAGATTAAGAATCATTGTTATGGCACATTTGATATGAAGGATTTGGGGGATAAAAAATATATCCTTGGTAGGGAGATCAGTAGGGACCGTGTTCACAAAAAGCATTGGTTAATTTAGCATAAGTATGTTGATGCCATTTTGCAGAGGTTTGGTATGCATGACTATAAACCAGTTAATATCCCATTTCCAATTGGTACTAAGTTGAGCTTAGACATGTTTCTTAATTATGATGATGATTTTAAAGAGATGTCTAACATTCCTTATGCTAGTTTCGTTGCTAGTTTGATGTATGCAATGGTTTGCACTAGACAAGTTATAACCCAAGTAGCGGAAGTTTTGAGCAAGTTTATGTCTAACCCTAGTAAAGAGAATTGTACTTTTGTTAAGAGGGTGTTCAAATATTTGCATGGTAATTCAGATTATTGTTTGGTTTATCATGGTACTAATAATATAGATAAATCATTTGACATATAGGGTTTTGTTGATGCAAATTGGGAAAGTGACTTGGGGAGTCAAAGGTACATTAGTGGCTATGTTTTTGATTTGTTTAGAGGTGCAGTGAATTGGATGAGTAAGAGGTAGCCTATAGTTTCATTGTCCAGCATTGAAGAAAAGTATATGGCTTCTACACATACCTTTAAGGAGGTATTTTGGTTATAAATACTTGGTAATCGTATTGGTTTTGATTACAAGATAGTGAGGATTGAATGTGATAGAAAAAATTCCATATGTTTAGCCAAAAAAACCCATGTATCATGATCATACTAAGAATTTTGATCTTCTCTATCACTTTGTGTGAGAGATGGTTGAGAATTTAAGGTTCTACTTGAGAAGGTTGACACTTTGGATAATGTTGTAAATTCTCTCACAAAACCAGTGACCACAAATAAATTCCCTTAGTGTAGGAAGGCCATGGGCCTTGATCTGTATACTTGATTATATGTTTTATTTGTATCTCATGGATGCAAGTGCAATGTATAATTCCAAGTGGGAGAATGTTAGGATATGTGACATTATAATTTCTATCCTAAGTTGATAATTGTGTGTCTTCATGTTCTTTGGAAAATTTTCTAAGAGGACATGAGGGGCACAATATTTATTATTTATTTTCCTATGAAAAATTATAATTGTATTCAAAGAGGTGGACCCACTATGGTCATGGTTATAGAGCATCCTAGGAGTATATTCCCTTTTGGTTTCCAACTTCTAGGAAGGGATCACTTTGCAATGCATTTCTTTGTATGTTCTTTGTATTTTTTGCATGGTGGGGCACCCAAGTTTGCATGTTGGTGCATGTTCTTACATGAAGTCATTAGAGCGGTTAGAGAGTTATCTAGGACACAGTATTGACCAATTTTCATTTACTATAGCTCAGGTACCCATTTTAAGGCCATGTGATCATTAAATATTTTTCACCATCCTTATGGGTTGTCCATTAAGGGGGGCATGGGTTTTTCTAGGTGGTTTTTCATGTTGTTTTTAGATACCATTTGTAGTATTCTCTCCCACAAACTTCTATATATTAGAGCATTAAGATGGTGCTTTACAAGATTTTTTTTGTAGGTTTTTAGAGTAACGAAGTGCTACTGAAATTTAGAGAGGAGTGTTGTATTAGTGTATCTCATTTGAAGATTAATACTAACATTGGATCTCTTTAGGTATGGATTTTTTTCTACAAGCATTTTTCCATGCATATCTTGTGTCACTTATGTTTCTCAACTTGTGGTATTACTATTTTTCTTTCATGTTTGGAATTTTTAACCACATAATCACTTTATGCAAATATTGGATACATAATTTAAGATTTTCTAACACATTTTTATGTTCTATTACTACAATTTTTACCTAGGATTTCCAATAGTATGTGTACTACATTAAATGATCAAGCATTCAAGGCACCCCTTTCATTTTATGAATCCATGGTCTACCCAAAAGAAGATTGTATGAAAGATCATGGGGCATGACATGGATGGGAGTTTATAACACAACCATACCAATTTTGATAGATAATAATATTACACCAAGTGGTGTTCTTTCCACATTATTGTAGCAATGGAAAAAGTATCCATTTTCCTTACTTAATTTGGGAATAATCGATATATAATTAACCTAATAGTGCCTCAGTTTAGTGTTGTAATGTGTTGTACACATTCACATTAATCTAGGGCCCCTTTTAACAAAATGTACTTAAATTGTACCTTATTTATGGTGTTGTAAAGTGTTGTAGTATAGTTTCACACTTATCTAAGGTTTCATTAATGGGTATGTGCAGGATCATGATGGGCCAAAAAGTGGCAATATGATGGGTATTTGTAGGGTATGTGGCTGACAACTATTTTTTTACACAAAATTGTTGAAATGAAAAGGGTTTTTAAAGGAGATTCTCAACTTTCCACCAATATAAATTATGCTTTACTTTGAATTTAATAAATAATTATTATTCATTTTCTATTTGAATTATGACTAAAGTCCTGATTGATAGGCTAATTGAAAAAAATCTACAACTTTCAAATGGTATCACATTCTTGCTTCGCATACTATAGGATTAAAAAATAAAAATTGAATTTCATGAAGTTTTGACCAAGTTAAGGTGGTCAGACATACGAGTTTTTTATATTTTTGGAAAGTTGTAATAAAAAAATCATAATTAATTATTTACTTGCAAAAAAATTACAAAAAAAATCCATCACATCTGGACATGAGTCCTTTACTTATTTACAAAATCTTATAAAAAAATATTATCATTTTATTATGGTTAGGGTGGTCAGACAAACACCTACTTCTTATTTTTTCCCTGAAATTTAAGTACTACTGCATTGAAATTTCAAATTTTCACCAAATAGATTTTTTTAAAATTAATAAATAAACCTAGTAGTTTAGAAACTACATTCAATTTCTTAAAGATTCTATTTTTACATATTTTTGAAATAATATAGATAGCTTATTCAAATTTTTACGTCAAGTTGCCTAACTCTGATTTTTCTAATTTTTTTGCCACTTAAGGGCCTATTTTTTCCATGATGATCTTGCACATACCCTAATTAATTACTATTAATTGAGCTTAATTATACCCTTTAATTCAAACTTTAGACTTATTAATGACACCTTTTGAAGGATATATCTTGACACCCAATAATCAAATTGCATAACATTTACTTTGGAAAAATCAAGGTCCTAGAAAATGGTGCTAGGACCCATACGCCTTTAGTGGTGAATGGGTCCTCTCCACATGGGACACCCATTTTGATGCATATTTGAGGTGGGTTTTTGATGTTCTTTCAACCCCTTGAAGCAAGGTCCTAGAAACTTGTGTTAGGATCCATTTTCCTTTAGTGGTGAATGGGTCCTCCTTATATATAACACCTCTTTTTAAATTTAATTTTGGTGGGATTATAATTATTTTCAATCCTAGATCTAGTGTTGGCTTGAATTATTTGAGTTTCAATTTTAATCTCTAGATTTAGTATAAATATAAGGCTAATTCACATTATTTCACCTAGCAAGTTCAAGTTATCATTAGAGCACTTTCACAAGAGAATTATAGAATTTACAAGAGCATTTCAAAGACATTCATAGGTAGATTAGTGAATTCTATTGCAACAATTCAAGATCATATCATCATGTAAAAGGCATAATGCATTCATGCATGTTGTTGAGCTAAGATAGTTGATGTAGCATTGAGGATCTATTGCAAGCATTGTTACACATCTTATTTGATATCAAGATCTACATTCTTCTTTGCCACTTCATGTTAGTTTGCAGATTTATGCTCCAAGACAACTTCCAAGGTATCAACATTCCATTATTTCATGTTCATACTTCAATTTCATTATTTCATCATTTGTTTTAATTACATAAACAAGGTTTGACTTAGGAAAACCCCTATTCACTAACAATCAAAAAGGTTTTTCTCCTCTTGAATGTGTATTTATAGATTTATAGGTTGAAGATCAAGTGGAGAACAAGTTCAAAGCAAAATTGTCAAAGTTGTCATTCATAGTGTAGGAATATGGAAAGAAGGCTACAAAATTTGCTATAGGTTTTCAGGAGTTGACAATTGAGGATTTGAGAGTGAATGGATCAAGGAACAAACCCAAATATCAGTTTTAGAAACCCTAATAGGGACCCATTTGCAACTAAAGGCGAATGAGTCCTTTGTGACCTAAAAATAGGCTTCTTGTAGCAAGCTCCACACCATTTGGAGCTCTAAAAACTCCCCTCATAGTTGCTATAATAGTTAGGGTTAGTTTTTTATTGTTATTTGCAACTTATCACACATAAAATCACATGTATTAGGGTGAGAATTAGTGGTCTATCACTTTGATTTTGGTAAACCCTATTTTCCTCCTAAACATTAATGGTGAACCTGACCTTTTAAATATTGCATTTTTCTAATTTTGAAGTATTTTATTGCATCCTAGGTTATCCCTTGCATTCATTTTCATTTAATTTGCATTGAATTAAATTTCATTTTTGGTTTCTTGCTTTGCATTCAAACTCACATCTCATTTAGGGTTTAAAATTGCATTGTTTTGCATTCTCTAAATTTGGAAAATACAAAAAAAAAAAACATTTTGTATATCATTTAGATATCATTAAATTGCATTTGAAAATCAAAGCAACATTTCTTTTCAAATTAATTCTTTGCATTCATAATTTTATTGCATTTTCACATTGCATTTCTAGAAAATCTAAAACTGAAAGTTACTGTCTCAAACCTGGAACTAAAAGACATCACAAAAAGCTTGAAAATCATTCAAAAATAGTAAAAACACCCTAATGAAGGACCCACTCACCTTTACTAGTGAAATAATCCCTAATCAGGCTAGGTGTGTATTTCCTAGCATCTAAAAAGCATTAAAAATAACTCAAAAATCAACAAAAACATCTCACAAATCCTTAACTAGGATCCATTCACTCTTACTCGCAAATGAGTCCCTATTAGATCCTGATCTGTATTTTTTGGAAATTGAAATCTCAATTTTAGGCTTCTGTTTGCTGCTATTACTTTCTTGTTTCAACTTTTTTATTTGTTGTTTCATCAAATTTAGTGAATCTAGCTTAATTTACTTCATCTAGTGCATTGTCAAAAATCAAAATTACATTTACAACATTTCATTTTAGGTTTATTGCATTGTGTAATAGTAAATTACATTGTGTAGAATTTGAAAATTGTATTCTAGGTCATTTCATTACCCCTTTCCATTTAGGGTTTGCATATTAGGTTTGTAAAACTTGTATGAGATTTACAACTTGGTGTCCTATTAGCAATACTATTGTAAGACATAGTTTGAGGATCATGCCATCCTGTGATATCTCACTCATCGTGAATCTTTGGTTTTCTAACCCTCTCTCCAATAGTGTTGATAATCAAACCTATATGGCTCATAGTTTGCATACTAAATTTCCCATGACTTCACCTCCTACAAACAATGTGTTTAATGTTAACAACACCATTCCTACCATAACCACTTGTATTGAAGCTTTGCAGTCCACTCAAATCCAAGGTGGAATTCCAATTCCATCTTCTACAATATAAATATTCATTCCTACATACACTAGTACTCAACCCACAACAACCCTTTGACCTACAACAACCCTTTGAAACCTACAACAACCCTTCAACCTACAACAACCTTTAAATCATACCTACTAGCACTGTGTACACTTCCTTAGGTATTCCTATAGGAAACCCTTCTAGTTTTATCCAATCAAACACAATAACTCCTCAACAATCCAACTTGAACTTACAATTCACTAGCCCTCGACATACATACACTACTCAACCTTATTACCCTCAATCTTACAATCAAAATGACCCTCTCCTTAACTCAATTTTGCAAACAATGACATCCCTTCAACATCAAGTTGTAACCTTACAACAAAACAACAATAGTCAACCTTTGCAATACATCAAATCCAATATGCTATCCTTTGACATATTAAGAGCACAAACACCACAAGGTACAAAATTTCCTCTATTTGAGAAATATGGTGGAACATGAGATCTTGTAAGCCATGTTTTTGCTTTTATGGCCTTGTGTAGTGATTTCATATTTGGAGATAAACTCTTGGCTAAGCTCTTTCCTAGCTCCTTGAAGGATACTACTTTAGAGTAGTTCTCTTCTTTACCAAATAATTCAATCGGTTCATTCAATGAACATTTTGATTCCTTTTACAACCACTTCCATATCCATATCTAGGTGCTAAGATGACCCTAGCTGATTTAATGTCATGCAAACAAAAAGAGGATGAGAAAGTGATCGATTTCATCGCAAGATAACAAAAAATTTACTCACAAGTAAACATTAAGATTCCTGACATTGACCTCCAATGAATTTTTATTTCCAACTTAAAAAGTAAATTACAAAGAAAAAATGAAATGTTCAGATTTCCATCCTTTACACAGTTATGTATAGCCCTTCATGATTATAAAAATTCGAATTGTATTTGTGATGTCAAAAATCCCCCTAGTCATCCTAAAAAGTATGAATCCACAACTTAAAATAGTTATCAAACTTTTAGGAAGCAAAATAAGGGCCTTTTACAATTGAATTCCCATAAAACAAGTCAACACGCTAATAACCAAATGGTTGCTATAAAGACAACAAATTCTTTAGGGGATAGGGAAAGGGAGTTCACTCCTTTTCCTGATACCCTTCATAATATAATGTTGCAACTTGTTGAGAAGAACATGCTTACCATACCTCCTATTAGAGAGCGCGATCTTAATATACCATTGCCTAAAGGATTTCAATGAAATGCTTATTTTGATTATCATCAACAAAATGGACATGGTACAAAATACTATAAGCATCTTACACAAATTTTGCAAGACCTTATTTACTTTAATCACTTACAAATTGGAGGTGTGAATGATCAAGGCAATAATTTTGTAGCCCCTCCTAACCAAAACTTACAAATATTTACCAATCCCATGCCTAAGCACACTACTTCATTTGTCAAAGCTAGTAAAACAAATAATGATGTGATGAATGTGGACACAGATGATGAAAACACAAAAGATATTAATGAATAACAACTGATTAAAATGGTAAGATTTATTGAAGCTAGAGCTCGTAAGGGCTCAACTTAAATTCCTCTTAACATTGCTTTCTCACAAAATGACATACATAAATGTGCACCTGATGGTCCTCTTTACATAGCTAGTCAAATCAATGATAAGCCCACCAATGGGATATTGATTGATCTCGTCTATGGAGAGAATGTGACCACTAAATAATTCCTATTCATGCATGAACTATATCAAGATACATATGATAAAACGGAAGCATGGATCAAGATGCACAATGGTTTTGCTTGTCCTACAATGGAACAGATAGATCTCCCTTTAAAATTTGGACCAAAAATAGTAAATGTCACATTCACCATCATCCCACAATCAGACCAATTTCATGTGAAGTTAGGCTATCCATGGCTTTGCTCCATGAATTTCGTCGCTTCGGTTGTGCATAAATGTATAAATTTTCCATTTTGCAATGATAAATTTACTATGCATCATAGTGGATTTAATCCTACATTGGCCCGATGATTCAACTTTTCATTAGATTTATTTTGGCCTGAGCCTATGGAACCTATTAAGCCCCATGAGGACTTCTTTTTCAAATCATATCAAAATTTCAAGGTAAAGAAATTAGCAGAATTATCCCTTTGAAACATGCCTCAACTTATAACTAAACCACCCATGCTTGATGAAGAAATGATTGAGCCAAAATCCCTTCCAAGAATTCAAGAACAACCTATATAAAATCCTCCTACCATTTCCTATAAGATACTGTGAGATAATCAAAACAATCTCATTGGCCCTCCTAGAGTCAAACAAGTTTACAAAGATAAATAGAAAGTGATGGAACAACCTCATGTTGTTTCTTCTATTCCTCCCAAGGAAGAGAAGGAATCTATGATTGACAAACCCTCTCTTACAAAAACACAAATTGATAATAGATTGAAATGAAATCCAAGTGCTAGAGAGAGTATGCATAGATATCATACTATTGCTTGTAAGTTACAAACTCAAGAAGACAAGAACAACATAGAAAAAAAAAATGAATTAACCTGAAGCAATGCATGATGATCCTATACCCTCACCACAACATAAACAAGAACCTTCCATGGGAATTTTCATTCGACCTCTCGTTGTCATTAATCTAGATGATCATATTGATATTGCAAAGATTGATGAAGAAGTGAGTGATGAATTGAACATATTGTTTTCTTCTTCTATGAAATTAGATGAAAAATATCCTAGAAAGAGTGTTGAACTTGGTGTTTCCCCTAGTTTGACACTTGCTCTTGTCCCTTTGGCTAGCTTTCTGCCTTCCATTTATACAGACTAAGATTAGGATGTGGGTGACCTACTTTAGTTTGAATTTCATGTGCCTTATTAGTCTTTGGCTTTTTCATGTTTCTTCATGTGATTGCATGTGCATAATGTGATCCCCCATGATGTTTTTTTTTTATGTTTCTCTCACTCTTTTTGTGACATTCCTCTATATGTACCTACATTCTTCTCTATATCATAAACATTTTATCCTTTTCATTTGTATTGTGTTTTCCTTTCAGGGATGATGCAAGATGTCAAGATATACATGTCTCTTCCATGTTGACCCAAAATATTTTCCTTTTATCATTTTCATTTGTCTTGTGTTTTCCTTTTGTGGATGACACAAGCCATCGAGATATCCATGTCTCTTCCATGTTGACCCAAAATATTTTCCTTTCATATTTTTCATTTGTCTTGTGTTTTCCTTTTGTGGATGACACAAGCCATCGAGATATCCATGTCTCTTCCATGTTGACCCAAAATATTTTCCTTTTATCATTTTCATTTGTCTTGTTTTTTTCTTTTGGGAGTGATGCAAGGAATCGATATATCCTTGTCTCTTCCATGTTGACCCAAAATATTTTCCTTTTATCATTTTTACTTGTCTTGAATTGTTTTCCTTTTGGGGATGATGCAAGGTGTCGTGATATCCATGTATCTTCCATGTTGACCCAAAATATTTTCCTTTTATCATTTTCATTTGTCTTGTGTTTTCCTTTTGGGGATGATGCAAGGCGTCAAGACCTTTAGGTCTCTTCCATGTTGACCTGAAAGGTTTTTTCTTTTTTCTCTTTGTGCCATTCTTCCAGTTCTATGAGTATTTTGGGAATGATGATAGTTCTAAGCTCTTAAACAACAAGGTAGCAAAGACATATTGACCCCAAATCCATAGATCGCTTATGTAGTTTTTGGGGAAACCTTTCTTTTCTATTTCATAGTGTTCCTTTATATTGGAAACATATGACTTGGCATAGGGTTTTTTGAGGAAAGCTCTCATGTCTTAGGAAAAAACGTTTGGTTACTTTAAAACAATTTCTCACAATAATGGTGTTAGCAACCACTTTAATTGGGGGCATACATCGATGACATATTTTGGCATATTTTATGGCATGATTTTCTTTTTCTTGTGATGTGTCCATTTATTGGTGGTGACATTGGGTTTGATGTCCTCTAAGAGTGAAATATTTCCAAGCATATGATCCCCCTTCATGTCATGGTGTGAAACAAGAGGCATCCCATAAGTGGAAATCTAATATTCTTGACTTTTCATTTCTTAGAGACATTAGCCATGATGCTCCCTAAGAAGAAGACCTTACATGAACAAAGAAAATTTCCCTTTAAAAAAAACTTATAGAAATGGAATTCAAAAGCGTCTACAAAAAGCATTACATTGTGGTGCCTTATCAAAGTTGTCAAGAGGATAACTTTGGTATTGTATGGGAGGCTAATATGATTCTCTCATTTGCTACTTCATTGGGATAGCTCACCTAGTGGATAGACTAAGGTTACACTACCCCAGAGTGAGAATACATGTTGGGATAACTCACCTAGTGGATAGACTAAGGTTCCACTACCCCAGAGTGATCTTGTTGGGATAACTTGTGCCTAGTGGATAGACTAAGGTTCCATTACCCTAGAGTGAGCAACATATGTTATAGAAAAACAACCTCATTCCATGTCACATTCGAATGGTTGTGCTTGATCCTTTGTTTTTCATTATTTTCCTTGGCCTTTGATATGGTATGACTATGCACCTTTGTTATTGTTACATACTTAAGTGTCTTGAATGTCTACTTAGTGTGAGAGTTTGTCATGGGGGAAAACTATCACTAAAGTGGGGGGAAAATGTAGTAATAGAAAAAGTATACCTTTTCCTTACTTAATTTGGGAATTTAATTGATATATAATTAACCTAATAGTGAATTGGTTTAGTGTTGTAATGTGTTGTACACATTCACATTAATCTAGGCCCCCTTTTAACAAAATTTACTTAAATTGTACCTTATTTATTGTGTTGTAAAGTGTTGTAGTACACTTTCACACTTATCTAGGGTTTCATTAATTAATTATGGTTAATTGAGCTTAATTAGCCCCTTTAATTGAAATTTAAGCCTTATTAATGAAACCTTCCAAAGGATGTATCATGACACCCAATAATCAAATTGCATAACATTTAATTTGGAAAAATCAAGGTCCTAGAAAATGGTGCTAGGACCCATTCACCTTTAGTGGAAAATGGGTCCTCTCCACATAGGACACCCCTTTCTATGCATATTTGAGGTGGGTTTTTTATGCTCTTTCAACCCCCCAAAGTAATGTCTAAGAAAATTGTGTTAGGACCCATTCAGCTTTAGTGGTGAATGGGTCCTCCTCACATAAGAGACCCCTTTTTGAATTTAATTTTGGTGGGATTCTAATGATTCTCAATCTTAGCTCTGGTGTTGGCTTGAATTATTTGAATTTCAGAGTTAATCTCTAGATTTAGTATAAATATAAGGTTAATTCACATTGTTTCACCTAGAAAGTTCAAGTTATCATTAGTTTACAAGAGAATTTCAAAGAAATTCAAAGGAAGATTAGTGAACTCCATTGCAGTAATTCAAGATCATATCATCATGTCAAAGGAACAATGCATTAATGCATGTTGTTGAGCTAAGATAGTTGATGTAGCATTGAGGATCTATTGCAAGCATTGTTACACATCTTATTTGAGATCAAGATCTACATTCTTCATGGCCACTTCATGTTAGTTTATAGATTTATATTCCAAGACAACTTCCAAGGTATCAACAATCCATTGTTTCATGTTCATGCTTCAATTTCATTATTTCATCATTTGGTTTAATTACCTAAATGGTGTTTGACATAGGTAAACCCATACTCACTAACAATCAACATTTTTTTCTCCTCTTGAATGTGTATTTTCAGATTTTAAGGTTGAAGATCAAGTGCAGAACAACTTTGAAGCAAAATTGTCAAAGTTGTCAAGTTGCAAAGTTATCATTCATAGTGCAAGAATATGGAAAGAAGGCTACATAATTTGTTATAGGTTTTTAGGAGTTTACAACAAAGGATTTTAGAGTACAGGCATCAAGGAACATAACCTAGATCTCAATTTCAAAAACCCTAACAGGGACCCATTTCCCACTAAAGTCGAATGAGTAATTTGTGACCTAAAAAGAGGCTTCTTGCAACAAGGTACACATCATTTTGAGCTCTAAAAACTTCCTTCATAGTTCCTATAAAAATTAAGGTTAGTTTATGATTTTTATTTGCATCATATCACAAACAAAATCACATGTATTAGGGTGAGAATTAGTGGTCTATCATTTTGATTTTGATAAACCCTATTTTCCCCCTCAACAATTATCAAAACCTTTGATTGAAAAATCAATGGGTTAAATTAAAGTTTTGTTCATTTTTTTTCTATCCAAAATATATACCTTGTAAACATTAAGCCTTAAACCGTTGTAAATAAGGGTGTGTCTAATCCCAACCTTGTTAATACTAGCCTTTATCCTTAAGGAATCATTATGTTTTTATGTTTCCAAAGGGAGTAACTCGCTTCGATGAAAGACCATGTACAAATTAGCTTCATTCATAACTTCAAGAAAAGCTACCATAGTATTTGGTTGTGCAATAGGAGGGAAACAACTTTCTACAAAGTATTTTGAAGCATTCCATGATAAATAGGTGGTGTTTGAATTAAATCCCATAAAGAGATCTTAGTAGGAGTGTTACGAAGTTGCTCAACAAGATCAAATTCTTTACCAATACACTACAAAATGTTAGGTGTGAGTGGGAGGTATGGTTGAGCCAATGGAATGGATACTGGAGTTTATTTTGGTTGCTTATTATTTCTAGTGTTGTATGTGTGAGTAACAATATGATAACTTGGTTGCTTTGACAAATGATTACTAGTAAGTTGTTTTGCAAAGCTTAGGATATGGTCATGAGATTTAGGAGGTCCAATAATTCAAGGGGTTTTAGGAGGTCCAATAATTAAAGGAATTTTAGGAGGTCCAATAATCAGAGGAGATCTAATACCTAATTGTGTGCTCATGACCTCAACAAAATTTACTTCTTGTTGATGTTTTTCTATCGAGGTGAGATCTAATGTCACCTTAGCATCTTCATCTATATAATCCATCCTCTTATCTTTTGAAGGAAATTTTGTAATGATTCCATCCACTTGTACAATAACATCTTCCAAAGTAGGAGAGGTAGGTGAAGAGAAACAAACAATATTGTCATGATGCTAAATGCTTGGATCTCTAACACCAAGATACCTTCTTCACAAATAGGAGAGATATCAGGAGAAGAAGAAAACATAATTGTCATGATTGTCAATGGTTGCATTATCTTGCACCAATGTATCCTCAAACATAGGAGAGATAGTGGGAGAGGGATCAAGGAAAACAACAAAAGAGGGAAAATAAACTCATTGTGACATTGCTTGTAACAAAAAATCCTTAAAATTATTAACAAGATTGGACAATAGAACACATGAATTAATGAAAACGCAAGATTTTTGAAATGAGAACATGATGTTATGTCCTATGGATCAAGATAGCAATGTTTTTAGAAAAATAGATACTTATAGGACCGGTATTTAAAAATTGATGCTAGAGTTGAGTAGATACCAAAGATAAGCTTCTGTATAGTGAATTTAAGCCCAATTTGGTAGGACTAATTCACCATGAGTGGACCAAGTCACCATATGGCATCTATGTATTGCATAGATTTTTTAATGTTTCAAAATTTTATTATGTACTATACCATTTAAGGATCTCAGGTCTTCTTGTAAACAGGTATAATAGTGAATTATTTAATGGAATTTACTTAGTTTATGACAATATAATTCAGAATACAAGTGTATAAAAATGTTGAAAATGTTTTGAGAATTTTGAATGCAATTTCTAGATCTAAGATGCAATAGGTGATTGATTCTAAGATACCAAAGTCTGAAAATGATGATTTTGATGCAATTTTAAAACAAAACAATGTACTTTTTGCACTTTTTGAGCTATATGAAAGATGCCTAAATGCACACAGTTAAGAAATTCCAATTAGAAATTACCAAGAAGAAGAAGACTGTGAACATAGATGCATAGATCTAGGAAATTTTTTGTTGATCCAACTGTATTAGGACAAAGACACACACAAACGTTTATGTCCTTGATAGGGTGTCTGGAAACTAAAAGTTTGAATGTTTATTAGAGTGTCTAAGGATCCTATTTATATATGACATTAGCTCTGCAAGTGAATATTTTTCTAGAATTTTTCTCAACTTAAGACAATGTGACTCAATACAAATGTGTAACAATGATTATACAACAAATGACAACTATGCATGCAATTTTGAATGTAGACTGATCTAAATGACCAAAATAAATACTAAAAGTAAACCTATGATGAAATATGATATGCATTTTTATTTTTGAATTTTATGTCTTTTATGATGTAAAAATAAAACCATAAATGAACAATGCAAAGTACAATGCAATGTAATGCAAAACATAGATCTAGGGTCATAGTTTAAAATGCATATAATGTTAACATGTTAGGTTCACCAAAATGAAACCCTAGAAAAGGCCACACACAAATTGATACTAATTTTTATATATTAAACTTAGGGTCCCCCTTTTTATAAATTTCACAAATAATTTAGAATTTCTATTTTATTGAGGAAAGATTAGAAAATTAATACAATTTTTTGGGTTTTTAAAATTTTAAAAATATTAGTGATATATCAAACTATGGATTACTCTCAAATAATTAGGAACAACTTCCTTATTTGTATGAATTTCAATATATATATAGATATTTTAATATTATTGGATGTATTTCTAACTAGTATTTATATATTTATAGTGTATTACATTACTAACTACACAACAATTATGGATTTACACTTCATGTAGTTATATTTCTACAGCTAATAAATTGTTAACTACACATCTTCTCCTACATTTCAATAATACCTTTCAATCAATTTAGCATCTTCTTATGGTATGTGAGCTTTACCAGTTGTATCATATGTAGCCTTAATTTCTATGGCAGTATAAATGTTTTGAAGTTTGAAAATTGGAGTTTGATATGTAAGCCACCTTTCCCCTAAGTGGAAGTTAATAATAATTGCACAAGTTATAGGAAAAAGGATATTTGAAGCAGAATGAATCATGATGCTAGGCCTATAGAGAAGCAATGAAGAGGAATGTGACAAAATAAGATCTCATAGTAAACTCCTATACTTGTGCATTTAGAGAAATTATTATAGAGGGAGATTATTTTTACACCATATTCATTGAGTCATCAAGCCATGATCCTCTATGTTCTATGGTGTGGTTGCCACTTTCCTTCTTGTTACAAATTATGTTCAGAATATTTCATCATAAATTTCTTTCTTTTTGTTTTCCCTAAAGATTACTAAGTGTTCTCAATGTTGAATTTATTATTAAGTATGGTATCAGGACTATACTATCATCTCTTTTATCCATATGCAGGGTTTATTTTATTAGCATTTGGAAAGCACCATGAATTTGAGGTAAATTGCACATCCCTTCAATGCATGGTATCATGGAAGAAATTAAACCCTTTTTCCTTGTAATGCACATCATTTCTTTGTAAAAAATAATTTGAATGCTAGAGGTCATTTTTTGAGAATACCCCATATTATGGGAATCTCTAGAAAGGGTAGAATTACATGATTTAATAGAACCAAATTATTTTCTTCAAAACCTTTAGAATCCAATGGAATAGTTGAGCTCCCTCTATTTTGAGTCCAATTTGTGCTTTTCTATAGTACAAATCTTTCTTTTCACATATATATGAATATAGGTACAAAATTATGATACATACACTCTTGCAAGAAGACCTTATGATGGGAGAGGGAATGCCACTCACCAAAATTTATCCATATACGACCATCAATCTAAGGATCCATACCCCAACTTAAGCTTTGCAACACTCATACTTTCAGATTTACTATCAAACCAGTGATAGGAACTTACATATTAAAGAACATATTTCACTCTGATAACATTCATTCATTTATATGCAATAGGAACTATGTTAAATCATATGAACATTACATCCATTGAATAGTTAGTAATCAAGTTTCCAATAAAAATAAAATATCATTATCAATCCACACACAACAATTTATTCATTAATCAACATTGCTTATTACAAATATTTATTCTCCTAATGTAGTCTTGAACTTGTTATCCTCCAACCTTCTCCTATCATTTCATTCTGCATATCTTTTACATTCCAACTTGACCTCTTCCTAAACTGCTGCGTTCAACCCTCTTTTCTTCAAGATTCTTCTACTTTCAGCAACTTCATTCCAAATTGCCACATCGGCCTTAATATAGACCTCATCCATCCATTTGACACCCCATTTGTATCATCTTCCTTTCGGCCTCCCTTCACTCGAGACATTTCTACCTAGTTGATTTCTTCTAGGACATAATTTTCCAACCTCCAACTTGGCCTCAGCCTACTCCTCCATTATGTGGCCACTTCGTTGGCCTTTCCTATTTGGCTTTCTTTTGTCTTCTATGACCAACCCCTCCATCTTACATTTGAATCTTGTTTATGCATTCTTCCTTGTTTGTTCCACAACAAAATTTGAACCATCCTTGAACTACTTGATTACATGTGCTATAACTGTCTATTCTAGTTGCCCGTAAACTATTCATCTCCACATTGTCTTTCCTTGAACTACTGGATCCTTCACAGTATAACTATCAAACCAAACTATCCACAACAAACTATCCATAACTGCTTATTCTTCTATGTCGAAGGCAACTTATATTGATTACCTACATCCTTCCCACGTAGTGACAATAAGCAAAGTTTGCCACATTCTATTAACTTTTGATCTTCCTATCCATATAGTGACTGTAAAGCAAACCTATCTCAACCCATGGAATCCTCCTACCAATGTTACAACATGAACTTCTATCTTCCCTTACTCTTCCATCAAACCCAAGAATTCCAAACCAAAGCCTACTGCTACTAAACTTAAAATATGACAAAATGAAAAATTAGATACATAGGATGATGCCCCTACATCAGACTCCCCAGGGGACAAATAATTCATGTACTCTTGTACATGGAGTCATATTTAAAACTCATCTACCTCCATTCTTTTCTTTCACTTCTTCCACGGTCTTTCTGGCACCTAGAACATATTCATCCAACATCAATGTTCATCATACAACCCAGTGCTAACCATATTCCCTACTATCACATTCACCCACAAATAAACCATTCCAAATGTACAAGGATTAAGGAACTCTACACATACGTCCCTAATTATTTCCACTTCACCCATCGGGGAATCTATTATACCAAAGGCATGCTTAGCCTTATACCAATTTTCATCCAACATTACATATACCTCCTTCCCAATGTCCCAACTAAATAGCCACACATCATTTTTTAATACCTTCTCACACATCACAAGCCACAATACCATGCTTTACTTCATAATTTTTCTCAACCCTTTGATTGATCAACACACTAAAGAAATATATATCCAAATTCCTAGAAAAGACATTTTTGTTCACCTCTATCAGCTTTGTTGCACCAACTTCATTGTTACTAACTACAACATTTCTCCCTTCATCCTTCTTTGGTTTCCTACTTGTATTTATTCCTTCACCAATAATATCCTCTTGCAATTCTTGTTCGACCTCAGAGGATTGAACCTACAAATCATCTACATCATTCGTGTTTGCTACCCTCTTCAATTTCCATCTCTACCTTGTTTCCATCATGATTGCATTTATCTTTACCTATTTTATTCTCTACTACCTTAGCTTCCTCTTCTATATTTTCTATTACTCCTCCTTCACTCTCCATGTATTCCTCTACTTTTCCCTATTGGTTTCCATTCCTTTTAGCTAACTCATTCTTCATACCTCTCTTGTACTCATTACTAGACATTCTGCTTCATCTTCCTTTACTTTCCTTCCTCATTCTATATGTTTCTCTTCTCATTTTCCTTTCATCCACAGTCAGCCATGACTTTTCCTCATATTCATAAATTTCATTCAAATCCTCAACATCATCATCATAAAAATCAAATTGGCTACATCTTACCTTTCCCATACCATGTTGATTTTCCTCTAACTCTGTTGCATGCTATTGAGCCTTATCCTTCTTGTCATACTCTATGGGTTTTATCATATTTTCTTGTCCCTTGGACTTGTCTTCTTCTTCACAGCTTCTATCATCTTGCATTGTCCTCTTATGACCATCTTCTCCTATTGATATCCCATGCTTCACTACCCATACTTGGGTTTCCATCTTCTTGGGTTGATTCCTTGATGCCTCTACACTAAGCCTAACCTCTTGTCTCCTTTGAATCTTTGTCATATCATCCATCCTTGATACTAATTTGCTACTATAGGCTTTATCTCCAGCCACTCCTTGCCTCACATCTCTTTTCTATACATTTTCAATCAATTTCATTTGCCAATATGGTACTATATAGCCATGATCCACTAATTTACTCTTCTCCTTTATGTCTTGCATATTCACATTCCTATGCTTACTTGCATAATCAAAATCACCACCAAAACTCACTTTTACCTCTTTAGTGGTTTGTTGTCCCAATTTTCTCACATTATTGGCTTCATGTCTTGCCATCTCCTTCTATTTGTAAGCTTCCTCCTTTTCTTTAATGATTGTCTTTTCATCTTTCAGTACCTAGCAATGTACCTCTATTGTTGCTGCAACTTTCTTATGTTCCTTCACATATCCAACTTTATTTATGAATACTCTTCTTGTCTCTTTTGTCATCTTCCATGTCTCATTCTCAACCTTTCTTATACCTACATCCACATTCTTAAAAAAATCATTAGAAAATAAATCAAGAGACCACTGAGATGTCTCCTCAAGTGCCTCCTTCATGGACACTATCTTCTCTTCTTCTTCAAGTTCTCCTTGCTACACTTTCTCTTTTCTCTTTTCCTTACTATCTTCATTCAAGTCCTCTACAATGAGAACTGTCTACTTCTCTTCTTTTTCACTTCCTGTAATCACAAATTTATTAGGAAAATAACTCTTTTCCAACATATCCATTCTACTTGCAATCTTCTCCAATTCCTCTCGAAGTTTTCTACTTTCCACTCCATCCAAAAATCTATCCCAACATGGTATTATGATGGGTCTTCTTACATCGATACCCATCCTTCTTACTACTGCAATCCACAATCTCTTCTCAAACTTCAAGTGCAAACTACCTCTCCTTCGGTGAGTGGTTCACACAACAATCACTCGACAATTGCAAATACTAGCACAAGTTACCTCTCCTTCGACGCTCTACTTATGCAAACTTGTATCTTTCTTTCTTTTGATACCTACCTCAAGATACTCTTCCCTTTGCTCTGCCCAATATTTTGAACCCAAGTTCTACTCTCTTCCTCTATCAATATGCAACACAAAACTTACCAATAATTTATGCTTCCATTAATCTACCCAAATAATTAGCAACCATTTACAACCCAGATCTTTTGGGGCTCTAGGTTCCTTCAATAACTCGTTAATCTACAAACACACATAACACTCCAAGAATCTTATGAACATCAAACTACCAAAAAAAATAGCAAAATTTTACTACCCAGATCTTTTGGGTTTTGAAACCAATTGATGGGAGAGGGAATGTCACTCGCCAATATTTCTCCATATATGACCATCAATCTAAGGACCCATGCCTCAACTTAAGCTTTGTAACACTCACACTTTTAGATTTACTATCAAACTAGTGACATGAACTTACATACTAAAGAACAAATTTCACTCTGATAACATTCATTCATTTATATGCAATAGGAACTATGTTAAATCATATGAACATTACATCCATTGAACAGTTATTAATCAAGTTTCCAGAAAAAATAAAATATCATTATCAATCCACACACAACAATTCATTCATTCATCAACATTCCTTATTACAAATATTTATTCTCCTAATGCAAGCTTGAACTTGTTTTCATCCAATCCACTCCTGTCATTTCATTCTACATATCTTTTACACTCCAACTCAACCTCTTCCCAAACTACCATATTAAACCCTCTTTTCTTTGAGACTCTTCTACTTTCAACAACTTAATTCCAAATTTCCACATTGGCCTTAATGCAGACCACATCCATCCATTCAACACCTCATTTATATCATCTTCCTTTTGGCCTCCCTTCTCTCAATCTATTTCTACCTAGTCAGTTTCTTCTAGGACATAATTGTCTCCAACTTGGCCTCAACCTACTCACTCTACCGATTACTCCTCCATTTTGTGGCCACTTCATTGGCATTTCTTAATAGACCTTCTTCTATCTTCTATGACCAACCCGACCAACCCTTCCATCTTAAATCTGAATCTTATTTATGCATTCTTCCTTATTTGTTCCACAATAGAATTCAAACCATCTTGAAATTGCTTGATTGTGTGTGCCATAACTATCTATTCCAGCTGCTCATAAACTATTCATCTCCACATTGTCTTTCCTCAAACTACTCGATCCTTCACAGTATAACTGTCGAACCAAACTTTCCATGACTACTTTACTCCAAACTATCCATAACTACTTATTCTTCTATGTCGAAGGAAACTTATATTGATTACCTACATCCTATCCACATAGTGAAAGTAAGCAAAGTCTACCACATTCTCTTAACTTTTGATCATGCCATATAGTGGCGGTAAAGAAAAATTGTCTCAACCCATGGTATCCTCCTACCAATGTTCTGACATGAACTTCTATCTTCCCTTACT
The DNA here is from genome assembly GCA_007258455.2 of Sequoia sempervirens. Lineage (NCBI taxonomy): Eukaryota > Viridiplantae > Streptophyta > Pinopsida > Cupressales > Cupressaceae > Sequoia > Sequoia sempervirens. Next base: position 725,667,357 of record VDFB02270651.1, on the reverse strand, counting down.
CTTCCATCAAACCCAAAATTTCCAAGCCATATCCCACTACTACTAAAGTTAAAACATGAGAAAACTAAAAATTAGAAACTTAGGATGATGCCCCTGCATCACCTTAGGTTTGGGGTGATCTTCACAGATCATGTCTCTAGTGTAGTTGAAGTGGGCTATGTTGTAGAGGATGTTGAGCATGAGTTGATTTGAGGTGGCCATTTCTACTTGATATGGAAAGGGCAATACAGTTTCAAAGTGATAAGATATGTGAGGACTATTGATTATTTTGTGGTAGAGGTTCTTAATATTTTGATCATGGGACAAGGTGACAGTGTTCCATCATTGCAGATCTATGATATCATGAAAAGCTTGAGTTCTCCAATTGCAACTTTCATAGTGAGATATTTATGCAATTTATCAAGATATATTTATATTATACCCATGATAGTTATCATATTTGAGTCTATTGTTGGAGTGATTTCTAGTGTGATTTATATCTCTACCCCTATATCAGAGGTTGTAGTACTTCCTCTAGTGCTACTTTTGGAGGGTAAGGACTAATAAATGTCATATTGGAGGTTCGTGGCACTAGAGGAACAAGGAATTTCCATCATCTCAGTCAACTTCTCACTTTGAGATGGTGCTTTACATGAGAAGCATTTTTCTTTCCTCCTTGCTTTCCTTCTTGATGTTGATAGATTTTAGGAAAACATATATTGTGAAGTTTGTTTTTTGGAAATAGGTAAGGGATTTCGTGTTGAACTCAATATGGATTATTTTTCAAAAAATGTACAAGACTTTGATCAATAATTATACCCTTCTGATGGTCATCAAACAACTTGATGGAGCTCTATCACAACTAAATATGGATTATTATTGAATAATTTTGGAATTAGTGATTTGAGAGTTCAAGAATAGGGTAGTCTAAGAACTTGGGAATTTAGCTCAAAGCTACACCCTTTGAGGGTCATGAGGTAGCTTGATGGAGTTCTACTTGATTCAAGATTCGTTTCGTCAAAGGAAGATCTTCTCAAGAATGTATATGTATTTTGTAATCAAGTTTTTTATGTAAACCTTAAGGAGGGGTCTTGGCAAGGTGAAATTTGAGTTTTTATGGGTACATTAGAGGATCAATATAATAAGGGGGGAATATTGGCATTTCACATTACTAATCACACAAAAACTATGTATTTATAATTCATGCAATTATATTTCCATAGTTACTCAACTATTAACTGCACATCTTCTCCTTGTATAAATTTTCTCTTGCATTTCAATAATACCTTTCAAGCAATTTATCCTCTTCAAATACTTCATATATACATGGATAACTATTATATTATTTTATTTATTTTAGAATTGTAAATTGATATATTTTAGGTTTAAGAATTACTTTATCTTATTTACATTATGTACTTTATTATTATGCAATAGAAAAAAACTTGAACATGATATGTTTAAACATTATTTAATTATTATTTTATTATGTAATAGAAAAAACACTTGAAGTACCTAAAAATTATAATAATTCATTTAGTTATTTTTTTAAGAAGTATAATACATATTATTTATTTATATGTAACTTACATAAAATCTATAATATTTCTAATATCTAAAATTTTATATATAATTTTTCTACTTAAATCTAAAATATTACTTGCTATTTTATGTAATCTAATTTTAATTTAAAAAAAAAAACATTAACATTATTTTATTTATTACAAGCATTCAAAATATATCTAAAATATTAGAAATTATAAGATAATAAAATTAAAAATGAATTTAATATAATTTTATTTACAAAATAAATTTAATAAAATCAATAAAAATTATAAAAAAATACGCATGTATTTATGTTTCAAACCCAATAAATTGTAATTAATAAAATTATGATAAATTAGTAATCATTAAAAATATATTGAAATTATTAAAAATATTCAAGAATGCATAGTTAAAAATAAGTTAAACAATAATTATATTTATGAAATGAATTTAATAAAATTGAATAAAATGTATGTATGTATATGTATGTAAGATATTATGACAAATGAAAAAATAATGTTAATAGGGTTTAGAAGGATTAAGAAAAAAAAAAGGAAAAATTAAAGGTATAATAGGGGATGAACCAAATAGTAGATGGAGGAAGAAGGAACAACATAAAAATAAAGATATTATAAAAAATGAGAAAACTTAATAATGGAAATAAGGTTTTGGAGGATTAAGAAATAACAATAAATGAAAAAGAAAAGGTATAATAGGGGAGGAAGCAAACACTAGATTGAGGAAGAAGGGAGAGAAAAGAATCAAGGAGAAAGATAATAAAAAAGGTTAAGAGGAAGGAGGGGAATGAAACTAAGAAAATTTGGATAGAATGAAGAGGGAGGGAAGAGCCAAGTGAATGTAAAGAAAAAAACAATAGATAAAAAAAGGATAAAAGAAAGGATGGAAAGAAAACTAAAAAATATGGATGCAATTACAAGAGATGGAAGAATTAAAGGAATGCCAAAAAAATGTATGTATATCTTAGAAAAATTTAATAATGATTTCTACATTAAACTTAACCATCATTTCTAGTTAAAATATATAAGATGGTTGTCAATTTCAATAGTTTCTATCAATTTTCTCTTTAAAATTTTTTCTCTCAAATACCATTTTCTAAATATATATGATATTTAAAATTAGAATAACATTAACTTTAAAAATTAATCATCACTTTTATAAATCTCAAAATTTTAAAATAAGCCTAAGATTTTTGGTAGATGATAGAAAACTTCCCACAACTGAAAAAGGGTTTGAAAGTGAACCAAACAAATAAAAAATAAAATTTAAGATCCCATTAAAAATACCTTCGATAAAATAGCACAAAGGACAAAGTGCAAATCTTAATTTATTGTAAATTTCTACTTTCCTTTTGTTATACATAATGGCAGATTTGACAAAATAGAATATCTAAACCTTAGATCTAAATATCTGAGTTTAAGCTTGTAATTATGTTTTAATCCATGTTGTAAAGATGGATATGACTTCTTTGTTTCAAATTTCAGCCGCCTCTTAAAAAGTGGGTCATTTTTCACTCTTATCTTTTACAGAATAACTCTCTATGAATTTTCATGACACTTGGAAGAAAAAGTTGTATAAATCTTACAAGATGTTACCCTCAAAAGATCTATCCAGCACTCGGAAGAGCAATGATGAATTTCTAGAAAAAGAAAGGGGCCCTTTAAGTTCAGTGCATGAACATGAGCATTTGTTAAGAATCTACCTAACATGAGACATCGATGACCTCTGATGGCTGCTTAAAGTTGCTTTAAAAAAATTTATATATATATTTGTGTGCTTTGACGTAGATTTACAGTGATGCCAGATTTAAAATTGCCTTCCTGTGATCGACGTGACAACGTCATGGGAGAGGAAATAATGAAACCAACTACAGACAGTAAAGGTTGGCAGCGGTCACTTAATTTATCAGCTCAACTACTTTTCTTCAACATTTTAGTACAAGAAGCTAATTTTATTTTGGTGGAAGGCTTGTTGCATGCCAATACGTATCCTCTCATCTTAACATGGAAAAATACGAAGCTTAAGAATTATATTGAAATTGCATTTCAATGTTGAAAATAAGTCGTATCTGGATTGATGATAAGTCAGTTAAAGAGGGGTCAGTAGCATAGTTGGTAGAGCACTCCAATAGTAAATAGAAGGTCCTAAATTGATGTATGGTTTTAGAAAAGGAAAATGTCATAAAATGTAAGAATCTATAGTTTCAACAAGGGAATAATTGTCAACTTATCTAATTATGAATAAATAATCATCTTAAGATGCAAGGCCAACTCCAAAACTAAGAGAAGATCCTAATTATAGGGAGTATATTGTATGATACCTATAGAATCTATGTTATTGTCCACATGCTCCAACCCATCATTAGTAGTAGTTTCTTCCTAGTTATGAGCCTCTTACTTGGGAATCTAGGTAATCATGGGTAGAGAGAGAAAAATAGAGTTGAGGAATTTTTCCCTAATCATGAGTAGCCCACCCACACTATTGAGAAATATGAAGGAATGATGTAAGGGTGGGTACCACCCATCTTGGTGGTCAAAAGACTATGAAGGAGGACAAATCCAACTAAAATGTTTTCAAGTGGGCAATGATGGAGGTGGAGTGGAGGCCATTCTAAAACTTTCCTAGTGGTAGTGATTGGACTTTGAATGGTTATGCATCCTCACTAGTGAGGTGATCTCATATAATATAATGAAGGAAACATCCTAACCATCATGCAAGGCACATTTCCCCAATGGTCTATCAAGGTTTGGAGATGTTAGAGCTCTAACACAACCTTGGTGGATTTATCTTGAATCTACATGAGTGAATTAGAGATAACCAACAACTTGGAGTGAATAAAAAAATGATTATCTATAGTAGTATTAGAAAAATGGTAGAAACTCCTATCATTTCAAAATATAGGAAAGAATATCCAATCTAAAATTATCCCACAAGTGAAAGCGTTCAATAGGAATTTTTGCCCCATTTCCTAAAATGACATTATTCCAAGTAAAGAGCTCAAGCCTTAAAGGTTAGAAAAAGTATTGTATCTAATGCCAAGCATCTTGGGCATGAGCACAATACCCTGAAAGGCAAGGAAGATCTCCAAGCTTCCAAAAAACACCAAGATGCATCAAGCTAGTACCAATAGATATCCCTTCATTTAAGAAACACCAAGCAAAGTAGCAATTTTAGGCTCCACATTAGCCTTCCTTATTGTATGAAATTTGTTGGGCTAAATAAAATATGGAAACTAAAGCTACAATTTTTTATTCAATTTTTGAATCATGGGAAAATGAGGAAATATTCATTATACTTTTTCTTTAAATGTAATTACAAAGTATTGATATATAATTTTCAATCCTTCCACTAAGGCCTCAAATATCTCACAAAAAATTATGCATATATTGAGAAGAAAAAAAATTATTTATAGCTTGAGAGGTTCAAAACTTAGCTAGAAGCTCTAATAATTCCATGTAGAATTATCCTTAAAGTAAATATCCTAGGCTTGATTCCCCTTCTAAAATAACTTGAGGGAATAAATCCAAGGGGTGGTTTCAAGCGAATTTTCTTGAAACAAGATGGTGGGAGACCACCATAAGGAGTGTTAATTGGTGGAGAAGCCATAGAAAAATCCATCACCATTCAAGAGCAATAATGATTTTATAGAATTGTAGTCTTTTTATATAATTTTTGGTGACAAAGGTGCCATTGATTTTGATGGGATCCAAACCAATGAAAAGAGAATAAAATCCAAAGTCATGCCAAGAAGAATTATCAGACACTAAGGTACAGGTGATATAATTTCTCAATGCAATTTTCCAATATGTGTTCCTATTATAAGCTTTGGAAATTCACTTAAAATAAAGATTAATATGATGTATGAAAACATTAATAATACCAAGCCCGCATGGATACATAGTAAATAAAAAATATCCCATCACACTTTATGAAATGTATTATTAGAATTGAATTTTCCTTAGGATAATTCCTAAGAATATTTCTAGCTTATGGTATGATACCTTAGATGTGACACAAAAGAGTAGTAAACCTCATTTGCATCTACAATTTAGAGAAAATTGAGAACTTACCTACTAGAAAGAGTTGGTTGGTGATATAGATTGTAAGATTTTTTAATTTTTTCAATGACATATTTTCAAAGCATGGACTATAAATCTTGTAGGGCAAATGGAATTCATAATTTTTAAAAAAAAATTATGATGTGAAGCAAAGTGAGAGGTTGGGAAATTTTTTTCTATAATATTATGTTTAACTCCATTGGAGGATACAACTAGGAGCAAGATAAAATGAAATTCAAAAGCTTGGTGTATGTTATCTTCTTTTCTAATGAAAATAAAGAAACAAATATTGTAAAGATTTCATCGAATTTAACTATTAGAGGTGCTATCAAATAGAGAAACACCATTGAATTTTCAATGTTAAATATCATCACATACAATGATGGCACAAGAGGGAAACCTTATCTTCTAGAATATAAAAGAGAAAAGGGTGTATATTGAAAATCATTAATGGTGAGGTAGGTAGAAGCATAAAAAAGGAGCATTTTAACGAATTAGATGAAAGTGGAACCTAACTCAAATCTCTAAGCATGGAAAGAATAAAATTCTATTTAATCCTAGCATAAGCCTTTCCAAACTCATTTTTTATAAAAATAACGTACCATATAAACCTTCACGCCCATTTTATACCCTCCAAATAGTTGTAACAAAGATAAGGATTCATCTACTTGTAATGAATCTAGTCTTCTCAGGGGGGATAATCACTAAGAAGAGATTAGTATGTATAGAAAGAGTTGTAGCAATGGTTTTATAGAATACATTCAAAAGGATGATGGGCCTCCAATTACATACCTACTTCAAATCATGAACTTTAAGTATGATTTTGATGTTTCCTTGTTTGATAAGGCTTGGATAATTAGAATGAAATACATAAAGATAAATTTGAAGCAAATCATGACCAAAATAATCATAGAAGATGTTGTAGAATAGACAAAGAAATCCATCACAACTAGGAGATGTGTCATTAGCCATTTCAAAATAATCATGCAACATTCAAGCACAATCACAAGCTCAAATGGAGATATAATATTCTTGTTTATTGCATTACTTTATTATTTTAACTTCTATTTTTTCCTTAATTTTTTTTTTTTTTTATAGTTAAATAATTGCGATATGGGGCAGCACCCTGTATTGCTTTCAGAAAAGATATTACAATTGGTAGTACAGTGATCATATACTTTGTATGCTAGCCTTCACCCTGATAACAACCTAACTTAATATTTTTAGGTCAAAAATTCCAGGGCCAAAGACAAAAGCCTAGAAATGTTACATATAATGTCCTAGACCAGACTGCAAATAAGCCGAATTGACACCAAAAAACCTTATTGAACCTTTCTAAATATACTGGGCGGACAGACTGGAGAGACCTTTATATAAAGCATATTTAACAACACAAATTATATAAAAAACCTTTAGACACCAGATTACCAACCCTACTCATCACTATCCTCATCAGAGACGAAGTGTTTCTACTAGGCTTTGAAGACTGCAATCACTGGACAATCCAGACCACAATTGGCATGAGCTAGAATTTTGGCCTTCTGTTCTAGATCCCGCTCATCATTATTATGCCACTCCTCTCCCAACCCTAGTTCCCAATCTTCCTAATCACTAACCATAATCTCATTCACTAGCTCTTCATCCTCCACATAGCGCAGGGACCAACCGCGAGGCAAATTGGTGACCAACTTCACATCACAAAGCAGGAAAAAGATGCTACACTCATGAATGCCCCAAAGCTTTTCAAAAAATTTAGGCTCTATGGTTCTAATAAAGGGAAACTTCATGATCTCCCTATCGTGCATGCAAATCATGTAATAATTTTGAGGCATGAGAATCAGTTTTTTTTCATCCACATTGTCCAAAGTTGCATTGATTTCCGCTAACCAGGCATGCTTGAAGATCATATGAGTAAGCATTTTGGCAATCTCCTTCAAAACCTCCATCTGCAACAGAACTACCATAAGCATAGCAGGAATTTCAGAATTGAACCTTGCCCTATGATAAGCTCGCAGGAACTCAGGACCCAGGACCCACTTTACTACCCAAAGGATTACTGGGTGTGGAGACCAAAGCATCCCCTGAAGATGCTTCTCTGAGATTTCACCTCTAAAAACTTGTTGTTGTTTATCTAAACTAAGAGCCAACGAAGTCTCCATTATAGGCTAAGTGCTAAATGCTAACAATTGTTGGAATGAAAGGCATCTGTAACCCACCTGTTGCTCTGTCATTACTAATATATAAGTGATACTTTGAGAGGATTCTTTAAGGTAATAAAGTTGCATTCAACACTGAAACCAAGGCCTGACACCCCATTATTAGGAAGTAAGTCCTTTGGCTACCTAACTATTACAAATGAGATCTTTTGGCGTATGACATAATTATCCCAACTCATTGTTGATGGAAAGGCCTTATTAGATGTCCTTCCACATACTTCACACGTTTAAGACTATATCCTTTTGGTTTCAAAAATGTCGATTTAACAGGAACTTCCCCAAGCCTAGGTGTATCCATGGTGGGCCCTAAGTGAGAGTTACTTTACACTTGCCTTGCCACATGGAATCCACATGAGCACATCCTAAGGGTATCGTGTAAAACCAATACCACTAGAAAACTAGCAACACTACCATCATGTGTGAGTAGATCCCAAAGTAATCTAGTTGTTGAATTTCAAAAATTCCCGGGTATTTGAAAAATCTTAGCCTTAGTTATTGCTTACTACTTCTGTCGCCAAAAAGTTTGCTCTTTGGTTCCCTTCTCTAAAAATATGAGATACTTTATACTCTTTGAACCCACTCAGAAGATGTGTTATTTCCTAGAGCAAGTGATTCAATTTCCAATTGGGACAATTGTTCTGTCTTATCGAGTTTACAATGATTAGGGAGTCTCCTTCTAACTAAATCTTTTTTTCCTTTAAGTGTATACCTAATTGGATTCCCATTAGAGCTGCTTGGAATTTTGCCTCATTATTTGTACAGATTCCTAGACGTTTGGAATTCTCTACCATTGTCTCTCCCTTCTCATTTTTGGCTACACATCTAGCACCACCAGGGCCCGGGTTGCCTCGAGATGCCCCATCGAAGTTAATCTTGATCCAGCCGCTTCTCGGTGGTTCCCATTTAACTTCCCTTCTCTTTTGCTGGGAAGCCTTGTGACTCGGCCCTATAATTTTAGGAATAAGAGCCCCTTGAAAGCATGCTTCATCTAATCATCCCAATTCGAATATGTTCCTTTCTTCCCTGAATTTGATTTGACTGATTCATTTACTGTTTCAGTGATCATTCCTTCGATTTTCTCACACAACTTTGTTGACTGCATTTCCTTATTTTGAAAGATCCTTCTGTTGCGAGCCTTCCATATTTCTCATATTATTATTGAAGGGGAAATGGGCCAAATACTGTCAAAAAATACCTTCCTTCAGGGAAGAAGCCACATATTGAACCATGTAAGTAGGAATTTTGGTAGGGGGCTTTGCCAATTGAGTTTTCTCATGAAATGTTGTTAGCATTATGTTGAGTAAGGGCAGTTGAGAAGCAGATGGTCTGAGGTTTCATTATCCTTTTTGCATAAAATACATCTCACTGGACCCTGAATTCTGAAAGTGGCTAATCTATCCTCAGATAAGATCTTTTTTTGGATTGCCAGCCAAGCAAATACCCCAGCTTTAGGTAGAAAATTTTTCCCCCATAGTAGTTTACTCAGCCAGCTCTTCCTTGCCTCTGCTTGTTCCTTTAACTTGTAGCCAAACTTGACTGCATATATCCTAGTTGAGGAACTACACCACCTGATAATGTCATCTTGATTGGAGGGAAAAAAGGTTCTTTCTTTTAATATTGTTGATAGAACATCCTACTACTTTTGTGGGGCTTCTAGATCTTGAAGGGAGTTCCATTCCCATTCTAGAACTCCCTCCCTAACTATCATCCTTCCATAATTTTATACCTTTTCATCCCAATTTCTTTGAGTTTTTGTTTTGATCAAGTCCAGTCTAGGAAGAGTTGCTAAAGCTTCTTTGCCATTCCATGAATCCTACCAAAAAGATGCAGACTTGCCATCCCTCAACTCCGAGGTCACATGTTTTGTGATTATATCCCTACATTCCAACAAATAGTTCCAGATGGTCGAGCCTCGAGGAAGGTTCATGATTCTAAGGATTTGAGTTGGAGAATCTGAATCTAGATATTTTCTCTGCAAGATCCTAACCCATCTTTGATTTCCTTTTGCATACATTTCCCAAACTAGTTTTGCACCTACTACCATGTTCATTAGTTTAATTTTCTAAGCCCTACTCCACCAGCCTCTTTAGGGTTGCAGACTCTTTTCCAGGCCACAAGTGGAAATTTTTTATCATCTCCTATGCCACTCTAGAAAATTTTCCTAAAAATTTGATTGATTTTTTCATCCACTGCTGTTGGAATTTTTAGGCATGCCATAGAGTAAATTGGTATTGCTGAAAGAACTACCTTTACCATCAATAATCTTCCTGCTGCAGAAATCCATTTCCCTTTCCATGTCCCCAAATTGTTCTTACAACTATTGATTAACTCTTCCCAATAGCATTTTTTATTGATGCCTACAAAAAGGGTGGTGCCCAAAAATCTACTTGGAAAGTTTTCCATTCTCAATCCCAAAATTCTTGCCAGATCTCTTTGAAGGCTTGGTTGAGTATTGAGAATAAAAACCTTAGATTTATGCTATTTTATGCTTTGTCCTAATGCTTGGAAATATTCATCCAAAAAGGATTTTATGGTTCTCACTTCTCTTCTGCTAGCCATTCCAAAAAGAGTTGTGTCATCATCAAATTGTTGATGTGTTGAATTTTCAACTTCATTAGCAACTTTCACTCCTTTCCATTTTCCTTCTTGCCTTAGTGTTGTTATCCCCCGACCCATGAATTTTTCCATTATGATGAATAGGAAGGGGGAGAGGGGATCTCCCTGCCTTATCCCTCTCGAAGATGTGAAAAAGCCCCGAGCTGACCCATTAACTAGTATTGAGAATTTTTCCATTAAAATATAGCTTTTAATCCATTTAATCCAATCCTCTTGGAAGCCAAACTTCTTGAGTACCTCCAGTAGGAATTCTCTATCCACCATATCATATGCTTTAAGAATATCCAGCTTGATAATTGTTCATGGATCTCTTACCTTTCTAGCCAAGTGCAGGGTTTCGCAAGTTGATATTATGCCTTCCACAATTGATCTGCTTGGGGTGAAACCACTTTGTTCCTTTGAGATAATGCTATCCAGAACTCCCTTAAGTCTGTTTGAGATTATTTTTGTGATCACTTTGTAAACTGTATTGCACAAGGAAATTGGTCTATAGTCTCCCATCTTCACCAGGTCCTTTTTCTTTGGGATCAATGCTAGGAATGTGTGATTTGTTGCTCCCAACATGGTAATCTTTTTTCTTGATTCTTCTGCTGCCAGGAATAAATCTTCTCGTACTATTTCCCAAAATTTTAGAAAAAAACAAGCTAGAAAGCCATCTGGGCCTGGCAATTTATCTGGATTTAGTTGAAAAGTCACATTTTCCACCTCTTCTTTACTTATTTGTTTGAATAGCATTTTGTTTTGTTCCTCCCCTATGATCACTGGGGTTGAAGCTAGCATTTTGTTCCTGACTTCCTCATTATTCTCCGATGGTCTATTTATTATTGCTTGAAAAAATTTAATAGCCTCCTCATTTACTTCCTCTAATGACTAGCCTAGTGATCCATCATCTCTTGTTATGGAAGTTATTTTGTTCCTACTCTTGTTGGTTACTGCCATTCTGTGAAATTATTTTGTGTTGCAGTCTCCTTCCTTGATCCATATTTCCCTAGATTTTTGCCTCCAAAAGCATTCTTCTCTTTTTAAGATCTCTGACAATTCTTCTTTAAGAGCTTTTTCTGACTCAAAGTCCATCCCATCCATTCCTTTGTCTATGATATGTTCATTGAGAGTGCATAGTTCCTTGGTCACCCGATCCTTCTCTTGAAAGATATTCTTGAAGAGATCTTTATTCCACTCCTTTAGTTTATTTTTCACATAGTTCAATTTTCTATTCAGAATATATAAACAAGAATGGTTCCCAAGTTGGTGCTCCTTCCACCATTTCTTGATCAATTCTGGAAGCTTTTCATCTCTGAGCTACATTTTCTCAAACTTGAAAGGGTAGCCAGTGGGGGTTGTGTCTAGCTGTATTAGTAGCTGCACTAGGAAATGATCTGAGCCCACGTAGGGTAAGATAGTGGCTTCATATGTTTGGTTGCTTCTTCCCCATTCACCAAACAAAATAAATCTATCCAGCCTCCTGGTTATGTTTGTAAATCCTTTCCTTTTGTTTGTCTAGGTAAAGGTGTCATTTTTTGTAGTTATATCCATCAGATGGTTGTTGTCTACAAACTCTTGGAAGTCATGTTGAACTCTTGTAATTCTCCCTACCCCACCTCTCTTTTCTTCATGGTTTAGGGTTGCATTGAAGTCACCTACTATGATTCATTTTTATCCTCCATGGATCGAAATGGCCTGGGTGATTTGTTGTCAAACTACTCTTTTCTCACTTGTTTGAGTGGGGCCATAAGTATTGATTAGTGTGAATTGTTCTTTTCTTTGTAACACTCTACATTTAATTGCTAACCAATTCTTATTTTCCTCTAACAGTTCTCCTATTACTGTGAGGGGGTTTCAGATAACACCTAACCCTCCTAAAGCTCCTTTTGCCCTTACATAGAAGCCATCCCATTGTTTCCACCATTTCATTCTGATTTTGATCTCTTATGAGTTTGACTTTGTTTCTTGTAGTAGAAATATATCTACTTTTGATTGGTCAATTTGGCACTTGATCATGTGCCATTTGTTAGGGGCATTTAAGCCCCTAACATTCCATGTTATGATTCTCATTGCATCTGAGGAAGGAGATTCTCCTTCCCTTTCTAGAGTTTTGTTTGTCCTGCTACATTGGCTACTATTTCCAATTTTGCTTTGTTGGTTTTAGGGCCTCTCCTACCCTTACCTTTTATACTTGGTTTATTTAACTTGGATTGAATCTATTCCAGCATTCTTTCCTCCCATAATTCCCCTTCTTCAGCTTCCTCTACACTCTCTTCATCTGATCCCCAATCTTCACCTGATTCATAATCTAATTGGGCATTTTCTTCCTCCGCCTTTTCCTCCTGATGGTAATTTTGAGATGTGTTGCCTTCTTTGACACTTGACTCCTCCTTTTCCTTTGCTTCCTCTACTTTTCTTCCTTGGGCGTACTTGATCTCCAAACTTGTGGAATCCAGGTTCTTTTTGGTGCTCAAGACTTCTCCTATTTGTGATGAAATGACTTTCTCCAAGTCTTTGGTGTGTTCCAAGAGAGTGCTCAAATCCTTTTGAGCCTGCAAAGTTACTTCTTCAGCATTTGACATGTCTTGGCTTAAGATTATATTTTCTTTCCATTCAAGGTCTCCCAATTTTCTTTTTTTGGGGCTCTTTCTAGACAGTTGTTCTAGGCCAACACCCCTTAAATCCAGTTTACCTCCATTTCCACCAGAAATCACTAGTGGACCTGTATTGACATTTTTCTTTCTACTAGGGGTATCCACTTCTGCTATGCCAAAGCTTCTATTCTTAATGTCCTCTCTGGAAAAACACTTCCCTATCTTGTTGACATCACTCTAAGCTAATTTTTGAATCCAAGACCCAAACTTAGAGATGATTTCTAGGCTCTTATAGATCCCTACACCTTCCTCAATCTCTACCAATATTTTTGGCTCAGCATCTTCTTTCCCATTTATGAAATCTTCATCTATTCCTAAGCAAACCCCTAAGGAATCACCAATCTTAGTCATAGCCTCCACACTCCAATATTCTAATGGGAGGTTGATTAGTTTTAACCATGTTGGAGTTTGTTTGATCTTGTAATTCCATGGGTCAAACTTGGATTCCCAATTTTTACAGTGAAAGTTGTGGCCATTAAAGAATAGGGGTTTACCAAACACTGTTTGTTGTTTTAGATTCCAATCTATACATTCTATCAAGTAGAAGGCATTAGGAAGGGGGTTAATACTTACCTGGTCTTTAAATTTTTGCTGCCACCATTTCATAATTTATTCTTTCAGATCACCTGGGCCGCACCATTTCGCAAAGAGGGCACACTTGCACAGCCTCTCCACTCTTCGATTTATGATCTCCATTGGCATTGTGAAAATATTACTATCCTAGGGTTTAGTATTCCTTTCTGATCTATTTCATTCCTTCTTCTATTTCCAAAAGGGCCTCCCCTTTTCCAACTTTGTTTGGGATTTTGATGATTCAGACCCCTTGGAGGTTCCTTGTTGTTCTAATGGGCTCCATGGTTCTGGAGATTGACCCTACGAGTGTGGTCTTCTCCTAGGCGATAATCCTGGGGGCTCTGACTACTATTGTTGTCATTCTTCTTTTGGCGCAAGTCTTCTTGACTAAAGTTGCTATAATGGCCAAATTTTATGTCCCTAGTGTTGTTCCAGTGTCTTACCCCTAGCACCCTAGGGCTTCCATTTTTCCCGAGCCGCCCACTCCTAGAAGCACTAGTGTTTAAATTTTCCTTTGGAATCCAACTACCCGAATTTTGTGAACGCCACCTTCCTTTCCAATGATCACTGTGGAAGCCATTCCTCTGATCGATCTGATTTTGGTTATTCCCATAGTCACCTTCCTGAAGCTTGTACCAGAGATTGCATTTATCAATCCATCTCCCATTTGAGAACACCCATTGAGGAATGTGGGTTTCTTCTTTACCCTTGTCTAATTCGAGCCCTATTTTTCTCAGAAGCTTAACCTCAGGTTCATCACCCCATCTCCTCTTCTCCTAAATGGTTGCTTCTTGGTGTGATTCGCCTTCTACCAAATTTCGCTCTGACTCTTCTCCTTGCACCATTCCAACTTAGTTCATAATTCACCCTTAAATTAAATTTTATGTCTTGCTTGAGTTTGAGTTTAATTTCTTTCATGTACATCAAACTCACACATTTAGCATAAAACTGACATCCATATTTCTAGCACACCTAGTGTGACACTTACCTTAGAACTAATATTAATTCATGGAGAATATTTTTTTGATTTTTTTATGTCTTTGGTATTCTTGGACTTTTTCCCATGTCTATGCCATTTTTATCCTATATTGTAGTTTTTGTTCTTAAGAATACCTATTTAAACATTTTTGTATAGACAACACACTACCATGGTGCTTGCACATACACTATGAGGTCTATGAAAAGAACACTCTCCCATAGTGAATGTTCCTTGGCCCATGGAACCTCTATAGATTTATTTCCTTCAAAACACTAACATTGTTCTTTTGTAGGTTTTTGGGCTCCTCAAATTTTCTAACATCATCCTCTAGGTTTCTTAGGATTTTCCTTAAGCGTGTTTTTTTTTTGTTTATCATGTTGTATACACATTTTTTAAAGGAATTTCTTCACTTCTTTTTTCTTAAGTGATGTAACATTATAAAAAACCAAAACAAAAAGAATAATGAATCTACCCACAATATTATCAAGGATCAATGAAAAAATACTTCATCTATTGTGGATCATAGCAATACCACTTCAACCCATTTCATGATGTAATATGTAGCTATGACAATAAATGTGTTCTCTTGAGAAGGAGGGGAAATTTTACCAATAAGATCTACACCCCACACAAAAATTGGCTGAGGGGAAACATGAGCATGAAGTTCTTGGGTAGGAGCATGAATCAAGTTATCAAGTTATTATGTTGTTGAAATTTAGGAATTTTTTATGAAGGAAAATGAATCTTGTTCCACATTTTTTCAATAATAACCAATACAAATTAATTTTGAAATCTAATATCTACAACCAAAGTGATCTCCATAAGTACATGAATGGGCTTCCTCAAGGGTGACAAGAATCTTTGATTTTCTAAGGCAACAAAGAAGAAGAATATTATATGCCCTTCGATATAATACATTAGATGGAATGGTGCATCACACTACAAGTTTTTGAATATGAGCTTAGGTCATTTTTGGAGAAGGATCAAGAAAAGTAGCATCACACAAATATTGAAATATATGAGAGTACCATTCATTTGAACTAATATTAAGACAACAAACCATCTCATCTCTTACATTTTTTGAGATTGATGGGGAGGTGAGGTTATGAATAGTGAACTTAAAATCTACAAATGAATCATCAAGGTATATCAAAGAAGCAATTCTTTCCATTGCATCTGCATGTTGACTATCTTTCCGTGGAATATTGTCAATGGTATATGAGGAAAAATGTTGTAATGTTGCTAATGCCTAGACATAATATTGGGGTAGTTTATCTTTTTTTCTTGAGAGGATCCATTTATTTCTTTATGATTAGTTGTGAATCTCCAAATATATAGAGATATTGAATATTAAGGGACAATGTTGCATGCAAATTGGCAATAAGAGCTTCATATTCATAATGTTATTAGTGCATAAAAAATTTAAGGCATTGCTATGATAAGGTAATTAAATTTCTTGAAGGAGCTATCACTACAACACTAGCATTGGAGCTAGTTCAACACTTAGAAACATCAATGTATAAATACCATGTTTTTCAAACTTTTAATGATAAGACATGGTCATCGAGAAATATCTCTTTCTTTGGTAAAGAAAATGGTGAAGGAGCATCAAATAAATGATTAGTCAATTATTGACCCTTAATTACCTTTTATGAGATGAACTTAAGGTCAATTTTTATTAACAACATTACTCATTTAGCTAAACATCTAGATAGATCAATTTTTGAGAAAATATATTTTAATGGATCAAATCTTATAATAACATGAACTTCAACATTTAATAAATATTTTCTTTGTGTAATTTTTGCAAATACAATATCCAAGCATTATTTTTCTATTGTGGTGTATCATAGCTCATAATAAAGTAATATATGACTAATATAATATATGGGGTCCATTCTTTACCATTCATATTATATTGCACTAATAATGCAATAACAACACTAGATTCAAAAGTGTAAAGAAGGAAAGGATGTTTCTAAATTTATAACTCATTAAACTAGAACCATACAAAAAAGAGATTTATTATAACTAATTTTAATGGTCATGCATTCTAGGTAATTTAGAATTATTTTACTTTAGAGAGAAATTTTCACACCAAAAATATAATGTAATGGCATCAATTCATGGACCATATTAGTGATAAATGTCTATGGACCTTAAAAATAAAGATCATTTAGAGGAGCTTATTAATTTATCTCTCAAATTTTAATTTTGTGAGCATTGCATCTACAGAAAGAAGAATTATGCTCAATTTTAATCTATTTCTCATAACTCTTCTAAGTTGTTCGATCTTATTATTTTTTATTTATTTGGCCCTTTAGACTCTCCTTTCTTTTCAAAATTATTGTATTGTTTTATTTTATTGATGATTATTCTAAAAGAACATAGGTTATTTTCTCATAAATAAATTTTAGGTTTTTATTTAGTTGATAGAGTTAAGTCTTTCTTAAAAAACTATAATAATGAAAAGATTAATATTTTAAGGATTGATAATGGTGACCAATATTTTCTATAGACATTGATATATTCAATAAAATGAATGACATTGAAATGCATAAGACAAATACATGAACCCCTCACAAGAATGAAGTTACAATATTGATGGTTCAGGCTAGAAATATGCTTAGTAGGTCTTGCGTAGAATTTTCTCTTTTTGGAAAAATCAATTGCTAGTGCATGTTGGTCAATATATCTTCTAAATAAATTGTTGTTGACAAAACCTAAATGGAGATATGGATTTGAGAATCCCTAGATTCAACATATTCATGGATTTGGCTGCAACAAATATGCTCATGTTGTTGAGATTTAACTTTATTGGTGCAATGACATGTTGCAAAACAAACCTATTTCTTGGCTTGGTGGACTCATTTGAAGAAGGATTTCACCCACCTGATTTTCCATTGCATGATAAGTGATTGAATGTCTTTGCGTACAACTCTTCTTGCATCTCTTCAAACCTAACAAATTCATCCATTTGGGCAAAGAATTTCTTTGTGAGGTTTCGGTCACAAAAAACTCACTAATACCCTTTTCTATGAATATGACTAATGAATAAAACTGAGTGTGATTTGAAAGATCAATACAAAAAAATATAGAATTTATTTTACAAATAATCTCTTAAATACTACAAGAATGTGGAAAACTCATACTAATATTATAAATATTCATGATACCAACAAAAATAAAAGATCCTATACAAAGCAAATGTAAAAAGAAAACTTTGCAGTGCTATACATGCAAACAATATAATGAAAATTGTATTATATGAAAGGAGGGATTTTAGACAAGCTGTCAAATTTTATATAGAATTAATATATAAATAATTAATATATGATAATTTTTAGTTTTATCTCTATATATTTTTTAATTGATTAAACATAGCATTTAAGATCACACATTAATTTATTGAAAAACATACTCGATTAAAACCAAAAACTATTATACACTACTTCATGGACTTTGGAAAACTCAGACGAACTAATATATATAATTTTTTTTTAAATAAGATATCTTAATATATGTAAAGGGTGATTGTCAATGAAAAATCTTGAAAAGAAAATGTTTGAAAGGCAGGGTCGAGAGTCAAATCTAGCTCCTGATTACAGTTTACCCATAAAGAGTAAAACAAAAAACTACAGAGAAGTTTGACAATGTTGTACCGGCTTTTGAGGCAAGGCTACTTCAACGTCCTTCAATGTATTTTTTCAAAAGCAGATCATCTTCAGGTTGTTAAGACCTCAGAACAATGGACAACTTTGTAAACAGTCACAATTATAATTTCGGATTCCTTTTGGACAAATCCAAAGCTTACGTTTCACTTTGGATGTTTTTGCATGTACTGTTGTCGATTGAAATAAATCATTATTCCCAGTAATCCTGAAATAGACGTTTTCCGTACGAAGATTCAGATGAACCCGTTGGTCGTAATGAGTAAAAGATTATCAAATTCCAAAGGATTGGAAAAAGATGGGAAAAATGTGAACTACTGTCGAGTCGAAAAAGTCATGGCGCCCGAGTTCCAGGCTGGTGCGATCAAATCTGTTAATTAATGGAGCATTAACAAAGTCCCCACTGACTTTAACGAGTGTCAAAAGTGAATGCACCAAAAGTGAATGCACCAAAACAAAAAAGGCCTCGTTGTCGTAATCGTGGTCAACACTCAGTTTCGCTTTATGTTTTTGGGAAAATGCAATGCCCATAGATCATCATTATGTTTGTTGCCATATTTTTGGATGCTTCAATTATTAGAAATGCTCTTTTTCATAAAATCGACAGGCTGATTTTTATTTTTTAAAGAGATATGGGTCTGAGGGAATACGAAGAGTTCGTTAGTTTTACCAGAGCTATTTTACATGGTATTAATCAACAGAAATAGAATCTAAAAAGTGTTATCAAATGATTAATAGGCATTATTTCAAATCTATCTATTTTTACAATAAATTTGTAGATAAAGTATTTTAAATTAACCAACAAAAATTTAAACATTTATTTAACCAACAAAAATTTAAACATTTAGACTTATTAATCATTTGATTACACTTTTCACTGTCGTAACTAGTTGTTAAAGAGTTTCATAGATGATAAAAAAGAAGCAATTTCAAAGGAATTTTAATTTATTAACAATAAAAATAATTTCCAATGATACTAAGAATGGCATAATAAGTATTAAACTTTAAGACAATGTATGATTTAATAATAATTTTCTTTTCTTTTAATTATATAGAAAGAAAAAGGTTTAAGAGACATGTATCCTTATTTTTATCAAACACATTTGTAAATGCTTCACAAAAACTTATATTTTGTGAGTGTTTTGAGTAACATTAGGATTTGCAAGTATAATGAATATTGCTAATGAAACAAGATTCATCCCTCTTGATCTCCTTAAATATCTTCAAAATTACAATGAATCATGTACATTATTTCTTGTTAGTTTTATAATCTTGATGATTTCCTTCCCTACATTTATTAAGTTGTGGAAGACTTTCTTTTAAGGATGAAGAACAAAATAAAAGTTTGATGTTCCAAAAAATTGAGATATGTACCTAATTTAGAATTGTGCTATTTGTTATAGTATTTGTAAGACCCCATCTCTTGCTGTCTTGTTGATCCTTTGAGTCAGTCATTGATGGTTATGTCCAATATCTTATGTTCTATTATGTAGGATAATATACATGAGTGGTGATTGTTCCTATACAACAAAGATGTTTATATTTTGATTGTTAACGGATATGGTAAACTAACTAATCTTATTTAACTAATGGTTGTTGTGATTTCTTGTGATAGCCAGATGCATTTCATTCCTTGTCTAAGGAAGTATGCAATGATTGAGATGTTCAGTTATTGGTAATACTATTCTATCTATTAAGTGGTTTACATTATGTTAGGTTATTATATACTAAATAGATCATTAGCATAATGGTGATATTTTGATAGAAAATAGTATGATCAATTATTGGTTGACTCTGATAGGTATTATGCAAGTAGGGAATGTTAATTTATATGTTACTTATGTAAATTAATAGATTTAATTTTCTAGTTGATTACTATTCTTGGAATATTATTTTTCATAAGTAATTTGCTTCAATTATTATTAATCATGAGTAATACTGACACCTTTTTCTATTTGATTACTATTCTTGAAATATTATTTTTCATAAGCCATTTTCTTCGATTATTATTAATCATGAGTAATACTGACACATTTTTCTAGTTGAGTAAACAAGTGAAAATTTTTACAATGTGGATCAAGGGGTCACATAGCCACTTCCTTTATGTTATCCTTGTGCATTTTTGGTTTTGTCAAGGAAATGTGATTTAACCTTATTTTCTATGGTAGGGGTTGTTTGTATGTGAGAGTTTGTTTTATTAGTCCCCGAAACCTAGGAAATAGGTTTAGTTCTACCTTTTAGGAGATGGAACTTGGGGTTTAGGACCTATTTCACTTAGTTCATTCAAGGATACCTCAGAGATTTCAATCCAAGGATAGAATGATGGAAAGAGATCTGAAATAAGGTGTCCTAGGGTGTGCTTAAAGGTATAAAGGGGGGTTCACCACCAAGCTAAGGCTTGGAAAGACAAGAAATGCAAATGATATGAAAAACCTAATTGTATGACCTAGAAATGAATTCAAATCAAAACAATAAATTAAGAAAGTACAAAGGTGCACCTAAAAACTTGAAGAAGCTTGAATGAGGGTGTGAAATCCTAAAAAATGTTGATTTTAATGCACACTGGGACTCATACATCAGTAGGGGTGATTTAGTCCCAGTTTAGGGTTTTGAGCTAAAACTAGAAGATCAAGAATTGCTAAATCATGATCTACAAAAAATGTCTGAAAGTAGGTATACTAGGACTCATACACCAGAAGTGGTGATTTAGTCCAAGTATCAAGGTTGCTCTAAAGCTTTGATATCCTCTAGTGATATGTTGTAGCTTTCCTCCTATCAAATCTTCGGCTCTGAAACACTAAATTCTGCTTTGTAAGTGACTTTTTGTTATCTTGCAAGGTAGATGACAACTTTGACAACTTGACAAATTTTCTCCAATATTTCTCTTGAATGGATCCTCAACCTAAACCACCTAGATCTGCAATCACACATAAAAGAGAGGGAAAAATGTTTTTTTGTTAGTGGATAGGGTTTTTCCTTGGTCAAACTCTATTTTGATAACCAAACCTTGAAATAAAATGAAATAGAAAGGAGGAATGATGAATGAACAAATATGCAATGTTGCAACACACCAAACCCTTGTAACAAAAGCTACAATCTTGTATGTAAGGGATAGCATGAATGTGGATCTTGATTTGAATGCTTGCTTGAATCATCAAATCCTACATCACAAATGTTAGCTCAAAAAAAAAACATGATGCATGATGACTTTGACATGATGCTTGATACTTGAATAATGCTCCAAAATGCTTGATAATTACTCTTGAATGCTTTTGAATTGCTAGGATGCTTGAATGCTTAGATCACAATTTCTCATGAAAATTTCTAGGAGAAAATATGTGAAATAACCTTGTATTTATACATGTTTATGCCAAATTTTCCAAAATTACAACACTACATGCCGACATTAGATCTAGGAGAATAAAATCCCACGAAGAATTTGAATTTAAACTAGGTCTAAGCTAAGCAAGACTCATATGCTAGTTGTGGCATATGAGTCCCATTAGGCTAAGCTTGGGACATACTTTTCAAGAAAGGCTTAGTTTAATGTGAAATCTAGCCATGAAACCTAGGTGGGACCCATTTGCCCAAGGTGGCGTATGAGTCAAAAATCACTAAATCTGGGTTGTACAATCCAAAATTGTTAATTTGAAATTGGTCATTTGATATATTTCAGGATGATCCTCAGAAAGATGCATTGATTAAGGCTTGTGAATGCAAAATCGGGCCAAATAAGGCATAAAGAAGCCCAATTTTTGTAGGGAGGGCCCAAACAAGTGTGAAAATGTAGAGGGATACATTTTCCTACACTAAATTTAGTCCCCAATTTGGTGAGAGGATGAGCTTGCCTCAGACTCATGCTAAAGTAGAAAAACTCACATCAAGAGGGGTCCAAACGTACCAATGCTAGTGAGATAGGATTAAAATGACCAAGAGAGATGATCAAGCCCCCAGGATCAAGATCTTATGGCAAACCAACATAGGAACAAAAGAACACACATGAAAATAATGTATGGAGCAACAAAAAGGCACAAGCATGCACTGCCAAAGAATAAGAGAAGAAAGCAAAAGAAAAAACAAAACAAAAGGGTTGGATCAAGCTTCAACCATTTTTCCTGCATGTTTTGGATCAGATCTAAGCTATTTTTCCAAGAAACATTTACAAGTGGAACATGATGTCCACTATGTAAACCAAACACACACTCACAAGGGCTAGTGGAACCTTAGGCCATCCACTAGGTGAGCTCCTGGTAACGAAACACATACACATGTTGTCGGTATGCACTGAAATAGACAAGCAAGTGGCCATGGGAAAGTCACACCTAAGTTCAGCTCCCATATGTACAACTGTACCAAAGCTATACCTCCTGATAAATTTGATAAGGTGCCACACAACAATGAACTTCAAGCTTCATGAGGCAAGCAAAGCTTCATATGCTTGAAACTCATGAACAAACAAGATGGCACCATAGGCAAGCAAAGTGTGCTATGCAAGGTGGCCATATAACAAATATTATAAATGCAAGGTTTTGTAAGGTATGTTCAAAGGAGTTTTTCTTAGTTCATATAAGGTCTCAACTTAGGGAACATTGTGCCTAATGTCTCAAAGAGAAGACCAATCAAAGAATAGAAGATTCACAACTTAGGGCATGTAGTATGTTGTATCAATCCACTAAGAGAAATATAATATGCTAAGAGAGATCACACTCTCAATCACACCAGATGCCAAGTCATATGTTTTCAAATGAAGCTATGTCATGAGAAGGGGTTGCCCCCAAAATGAAATCCCAAAATCACATAAAAGATCCATGGATTTGGGGTTAGTATGCCTTCG
The DNA here is from genome assembly GCA_007258455.2 of Sequoia sempervirens. Taxonomy (NCBI): domain Eukaryota; kingdom Viridiplantae; phylum Streptophyta; class Pinopsida; order Cupressales; family Cupressaceae; genus Sequoia; species Sequoia sempervirens. Next base: position 725,644,232 of record VDFB02270651.1, on the reverse strand, counting down.
CTATAATGTTTTTAGAGAGCTCAGAGCTGCCACCATTCCCTAAATACTCATGGAACATGAAGAATGACACAAAGAGAGTGAAAACAATTAAAAATTGTTTGGGTCAACATGGAAGATACTTGAATATTTCAACACCTTGTGCCATCCCCAAAAGAAAAAACCTAGACAAAGAAAAGATAAAAGTTTACAACATAGAGAGGATGTAGGTACAAATAGAGGAGTCTTACAAAGAGAGATATATCAAATAGAATAGTATGGGGGGAGCACATTACAAACATGCAATCACACAAATGGAAATAAAGACAAGACTAGTAAGGCACATGCGAGTCAACCTATTACTAGGTCATCTGCATCCCAATATTTTTCATTGTATATGGAAGGGGAGCAACTAACCATAGAGACAATGACAAATGTGCTTCTAGGACAAGGCTATCTAATTCTTTCCTCCATTGTGTGCAAGACAAGAATGAATCAAGATAGGTGATGACTAAGAGCTCCTTGTATTTTGAAATGATTTGCAATGAATGTAAAGAATGTAATAGTGAGAATATTAAGATCCTACAACTATACATGGCAAGGGGTGGAAGAACATGCTTTATGGGATTATTTCTATTATATCAAACTTTTAAAATATTCATTTTAAAGCATGACACTCATCAGTACTATGTCCAAAAATTCTATGATATCTACAATGAGATGTGTTTATGTTCTTAGGATTCAGAAATCAATTTTCTTGCATGGATGGTAATGTAATAAGTCCTTGACTTAGAAGTATATGTAGAGTTCTTTCAATTGAAAATGGTGGACAAGGGAATTGTAGTTTCTTTAGTTTGTAAGGCCTTCCTTGCTTTCAATATTCACCAACTTCTTGAGTTATATGTTGAGGATGAGGACCCAAGATGATCCTATCATCCTTAGCATCATTACGAGGCATTGGTTGTTCTACAGGAAGAAGGAGATTTATATAAAGAGGAAGATCTTGATATCCTAACCCTTTGGTATTTGCTCTAAGAGTTGATGAATTCCATGTTCACATTTTGTATCACATCCTTGTTTACTTAAAATCATGAATCCTTTTCCATATGTCTCTTCTAGGTTGATAGGAGTGTTTGTTAATTTGTAAGTGTAGAATGGTTGAATGTTTGCTTGATTAGAGGAACTAGGTTCACCTATTGTAGGAAACTTAGGCTTAGCTTATGTTTCAATTTCAGGATGCAAATGACCAAACATCTCAAGTGGTGGGATGATGGGATATGTTGATTGTTTTAGTGAAGGATAAAAGGATACATTAGTCTTGAGGTTGTCAAGGAAATCATTTATGAAGTTTATGATGTCATCATCTTCTCCAATGATGTCAACATCATGAGGAGGGCATGTATTAGGAGTTGAGTGAGCATGAGTAAGTTCAATTTCATTAGGGTCATTTCCAAAAGCACATCTTGACAATTCGCTAATGACTTCAAGGACATCCAAAGCTTACCAAAGCACATATCCATGATGAAATGCAATACAATAACCTAGAATTAAATGTGTAAGTGCAACTTTTAAATTATGCAATTGACAAAATGAGCTAAATCAAGCTAGATACAATGAAATGAAGAAAATAGAAACTTTGCAAACTAAAATAAACTTTAATAATAGCCATCTAAAACACATAAACAAAGTTTTTAATACTATAAAATGTAGTTTAAAATATAAAATGGGATTGAATCACCTAGAGGGCATATGAAATTACCAGCCAGGGTTTTTCGAGGGTTCAAATGTTGATAAACAATCATCACAAAATACCCAAAAATTTGGAAAAACCACCTAGACTAGGACTAAATCGCCCAAAGGGCCATATGAGTCCCAGATTAGGGTTTTTACACAATTTCTTGAAAATTCTAATTGAATTTTAAGTTTTCTAGTTTGAATGATGTCTATCGTAAGTGCAATTACAGATTTCAATTGAATTTCAATGATGAAAGAGGCAAAAATGCAACCTATATGCACTTTGACTAATGCAAGATTTTAAAACCCTAGATGCAAATTAACTAATGTAAAATTTGATGTGAAGTTAATGTATGCTAGATCTAGGACTATGATGTACTCTGAATTAAAAATAAAGTGTTATAAAGGCTAGGCTCACCAAAATGAAACCTAGGAAATAGGTTTAGTTCTACCTCTTAGGAGACGAAACTTGGGGTTTAGGACCTATTTCACTTAGATCATTCAAGGATACCTTAGAGATCTCAATCTAAGGATAGAATGAGGGAAATATTTACAATAAGGTGTCCTAGGGTGTGCTTAAAGGTATAAAGAGGGTTCACCACCAAGCTAAGGATTGGAACTTACAAGAAATGTAAATGGTATTGAAACCTAATTGTATGACCTAGAAATGAATTCAAATCAAAATAGTAAATTGAGAAAGTACATAGGTGTAGCTGGAAACCTAAAGAAGCTTGAATGAGGGTCTAAAATCCTAAAAATATGGATTTTGATTCACACTAGGGCTCATATGCCAATAATGGTGATTTAGTCCCATTTTATGGTTTCAGGTCGAAACTAGAATCTAGAACTACTAAATAAGGATCTACATAAAAAGTATGAAAGTAGATATACTATGACTCATACGACACAAGTGGTGATTTACTCCTAGTATCAGGGTTATTCTAAAACTATAATACCCTCTAGTGATCTGCTGTAGCTTTCCTCCTGTCAAATCTCTGACTCTAAAACACTAAATTCTGCTATGTAAGTGACTTTTCGTGATCTTGCAAGGTAGATGACAACTTTGACAACTTGAAAATTTTTCCCCATATTGCTCTTTACTATATCTTCAACCTAAACCACCTAGATCTACAATCACACATAAACGAGAGGGGAAAATATTTTTTTTTATGGATATGGGTTTTCCCTGGTCAAACCTCATTTTGGTAATCCAACCTTGAAATGAAATGAAATAGAAAGGAGGAATGATGAATGAAAAAATATGAAAATTTTCAACTCACCAAACCCTTATGACAAAGGCTACAATCTTGTATATAATGGCTAGCATGAATGTGGATCTGGAATCTTTCTTGAATGTTATGGATCTTCATTTGAATGCTTGCTTCAATCATCAAACCCTACATCACAAATGTTAGCTCAAAAACAAACATGATGCATAATGACTTTGACATGATGCTTGATACTTGAATAATGTTCCAAAATGCTTGATCATCACTCTTGAATGCTTTTGAATTGCTAGGATGCTTGAATTCTTAGATCACACTTGATGATAAAAATTGCTAAGAAAAAATATGTGAAATAAACTTGTATTTATACTTGTTTATGCCAAAATTCCTAAAATTACAACACTACAAGCTGACATTAGATCTAAGAAAATAAAATCCCACCAATAATTTTAATTTAAATTAGGTCTAAGCTAAGTAGGACACATACACCAGTTGTGGCGTATGAGTCATATTAGGCTAAGCTTGGGACACAATTTTCAAGAAAGGCTTAGTTTAATGTGAAATCCAGATCTAGGCCTCGAAACATAGGTGGGACCCATATGCACAAGGTGGTGTATGAGTCCCAAATCACTAAATATAGGCCATACAATCCAAAATCATTAATTTATGATTGGTCACTTGCTATATGTTGGGATTATTCTCAGAAAGATGCATTAATTAAGTCTTGTGGATGCAAAATATGACCAAATAAGGCATAAAGAAGCCTAATTTTAGCAGGGATGGCCCAAACAATTGTGAAAATGTAGAGGGATACAATTTTTTACACTACAGTCCTTGAGTCACATTTTTAATATGATTACATATTTAATGTTCTATGAAGCTCTTATGTAGTTTTAATTATTTAAAAAGTTCCCTAGGTGGTACTTTTATGGGTTAGAGATCTTTCTATCTCATAAAACCCCTTTAATAGAGTTAGGAACCCACTCTAATTACCCACTTACAAAAAGTGGAAAAAAATTGAGTTGGTTGGGTGGTTGGGAAGTTATGGAGATGTAGTTTCCTTTCCCTTTCTATTTATTCTCTCTTTTTCCCTGGCTTCTCTCTTTGTCTTGCTCTTATCTTTTGGTTTCTTTCTCATTATGGAGAACTCTTAGGAAGAATGGAAGGAAGGGACTTGAGGAAGAGGGGCTTCCACATGTTGGATAACAATCTTTTGGTAAGATATTTCCTTTGTAGATCTTTGTTGATGAGTACATTATTGTTATGGTGTTTCTAATTCTTTTGTGAAAATTTATGTTAAGGTTCCTTAAACTTTGGATTGTGAGTTGTGTGTTGGGACTTTCTTGTTTTGTGAGAATAAATGGTTATAAATGTCCAAATGATTGTAAATATGCAAGGTTTATGGGGAATGAAACTTTGAGGTTGTCCATGTAAAAAAATGGTTACGTGTGTGTGCTTGGGAAGGCCCATGTGACCCTTAGAGCTTAGGGGTGGATTGAATTAAAATGTTATGGTTGGGAGGACAACTTGTAGCCATATTATTATTTTTTTCGTATATATATATATATATATAGTGGGAGTTAATGGTGACTCCCCAACACCCCCAAGAATAGTTGCTAGACCAAAATATCTTCCACAAGAGAGATAATGGAAATAAATATTGCTTAAACAATGCAAGTTGAATATTGGTTGAATATGGTTGAATGCAAATGTACATGAGATGCCTTTCTTATAAACGAAAGGTAGAGAGATAGGATTAGGAAAGATCATGACAAGTGTCTTAATCCTATAACATGAGACAACACTAACTACCTATGAATCAAGCAATACTAGCTAGATAAGATCATTTCTAGAAAAGCCAACTAAGACTTCTAGAAGGGTATGTGCAGGATCATCATGGAAAAGACAAGCCCTTTACGTGGCAAAAATTTCAAAAAAAAAAGAGTTAGGCAACTTGATGTAAAAATTTGAATAAGTTATCTATATTATTTTCAAAAATATGTAAGAATAGAATATGTAGAAAATTGAATGTAGTTTCAAATATTAGGTTTATTTAAGAAAAATATATCTATTTGGTGAAAATTTTAAATTTCAATGCAGAGTACATAAATTTGGGAAAAAATAAGAAGTAGGTGTTTGTTTGACCACTGTAACCACAATAAAATGATAATATTTTTATAATATTTTAGATATAAGTAGAGGAATCATGTCCTGATGTTATGCATATTTTTTGTAATTTTTTTCCAAGTAAATAATTAATTATTAATTTTATTACAACTTTTAAAAAATATAAAAACTCCTATGTCTAACCACCTTAACTTGGTCAAAAATTCATTTAAATTCAATTTTTTAATCCTATAGTATCGAAGCATAGAATATGACACATGTTTTGGATTCAAAAATGTGATATCGTTTGAAAGCTATAGATGTTTTCAATCAGCTTATCAATCAAAACTTTAGTTGTAATTGACCAAGGTGTAGATGACCAAACTTCTCCTCCCAAACATGGTTCACACTCAATGGAGTGTGAGATGCAATCAAAGGAACATTATCAAATTTTGAAGAAAAATGTTAAAAGGAATACAAATGAGGTGAAAGATCAACTATCTCGATAGAAACAATATCCCTAGTTTCCAAGTCCCTTATGTACACTCTATTAGGAGTGAACTCAACTATTTTACATTGACCACCATGGGTAATTTGATAATAAAAAAGGAGATTAGAGGATAAAGAAGGAACACGTAATTATTGAATGTCCCTTCCCCATGTCAATAGAACCCTTCCCACTTACCTTCATATAGGTATTGTCACCCATAAAAATATGAGGTGAATTATAAGGATCAAAGGAAGTGAACATATATCCATAGAAGATACCATATGATGATATTCCCCTAAATCAAGAAGCCATCTATTAGATTTGGGACTTGCAGAGGCCAAGAGTGCTTGTCCTTACATTTTACGTAGCCTAGATGCAGATCTTTTATTCTTTGACTAAGATGATGGTGAGGGTATTGACGATTGAGATGTTGAAGAAGAAGAATACAATGATGAGGGTAGTTGAATGTTATTCTTTTGAATAAGTTGTGTTAGTTCATCAATATTCTTATTATAACATCTATGCTCATCATGTCCTAGCCTTTTACAATACACACATTTGAACTTCTTCTTTTTAGATGATTCCTCTTTAGAAGAGGGTATAGACTCAGGAGTGCTATGTGAAGGAGAATCTTTACCTTGCTCATTAGACTTGGGTGCTTTATTTTGCTTCTTACCTTTTCCACTTGAAGCCTTTAAATCCTTTGCAAGAAGAGCATGAGATGGAGAAGACTTCAATGTGCCCATTTGTACCAACTTTTCTTGTTCCCTTGTGAGTTGAGCTGCAAATTCATCAAGAGAAGGAATTTTGTGTGCATTTCCAAGGGAATGCATTGTAGCATATAATGTAGCAACAAACATTGAATAATCAAGACAAAGCTTAGCAAGAATAGAAAGAATCAATTGTTCTTCCTCTTTAGTGACACCACAATTAGATAACTATAATCTTAAAGAATTGATTTTAGAGAAGAAGTCTTGGATATTGTCAAAATCTTATGGATTAAGACTCATTAGTTCATTCTCCAACTTAAATTTCCTCATTTTATCTGGCTTACCAAAGAGTCTCTCTAAATTAGTCCAAACTTGACTAGGATGTGTGCAAGATGTAACATGATATCTAAGATCTAAAGAAATGGACAAAAGAAGAATACCAAGAGCTTCATCCCTTCTACCAAGCCATTTCCATCTTTCTTTAGCTCATGCGAGTTCTAGATCTTCACCAAATGTGATCCTTTGTAATGTTAATTTTAAGAATAATAACTCCATTTGAGATCTCCAATCATGATAGTTGTTAGAAACCAAGATAAGACATGCAAACCAAAAAACCTTCCACATAAGAGAAAATCAGAAAAAGCAAAGCTATTGCAAAAAGATGTGTAAAATAATATTATTTAGGAATTCATAATTACATGAGATGATTTGCTTTATAAAGAAAAGTATGCATAACCCTAATCTTATCTTGAGGAACAAGATAGCTCAACAAGATTTAACCTAGGATATAAAATATAGCTAAGTAAAGTTATGCAAGTGTAATTAAATATTAATTACACTAGCAATAGTTATATGGAGCTAGGAGTACAACGTTTGGTAAATCCATGATACAATCAGATATTACAATAGAGGAATAGAAAATTTCCCTCACAATACAAGCAATTTACCCCTTTGACCCAAACAAATTTACACATTTTTTTGAAAATTTATAAAATGTATCCAAAAGTATCAAATCAGCTACAAACTAAAAATTTGAAATTCTAGAAACAAATTTGCAAAAATTGAATGGTTGTTGTAAATTTTGGGAAAATTGGAATCCGCAACACAAAGTTATGAGCTCAGAGGTGAACATGAAAGGACCAGCTTCAACCTAGAAAAAATGGCACAAAACTACAAAATTTCTATAAAACACCTACACCACTAAAAATTTGAGCTCTCTAGCTTTTCGGTGATATTTTTTCCAAAAAGTTGGCCTCTGTTAGCCCAATTTATGCAAAAAGGAAAAAAAGGACCTATTTAGGCACTTTGGAGGAAAGACCAGGGTCTGGAAAGGCTAAAGTAGTGCAAATTTTAAGCGAAAGGGGCTAAAAAAATAACACTTAGTCCACAATAGGACCACCACTATAGAAAATGAAAAATAAAATCCTTTCACGGGGCTTACAACAACTGTCAACTTAAGAATTTTACAAAGTTTTTAATATTTGAGGCTGACAAAACAAAGTTTATGACAAAAAAACCTTGTGACCATATAGTCGGCCTTTATTTTTTACAAAGATTTTAATATACAAAATTTGTAATGAAAATATAACTTGTACAACTAATGACATAAGCTAGTGATAAATGAAGTTGTACTCGCCATGGATTACAGAATATGCCAACAATGAAAGGACATGTCGATCTAATCAAGCAAGAAATCCAGTGATAAACCTGCGGATGTAAGCAATTTGGACCCTTTGCTAATTTGACGGTGACTACAAATGGTGATTTGATAGCAAAGTAACTAGTTTGCAGAAATAGGTTGTAGGTACACCGACAGAGAGGATGTCATGGTCCAGTACATAGACAGGGAATATATCCTAAAAAATATAATTAATATCTACCCTGAAACATTTCAATAAACTTTTCCAAAAATATTGTGTATAAAACTATATAGCTCGACCAATATAATTTTTGCCAATACAAAAAAAAATTGTCCCAAATTTTATAGAATACTGTAGAAAAATATTTTCAAAATTGAACTGAAAAGAAAATGGGTGCTGGAAATGCCACTATTTTCCTTAGGTCATTCAAGGATGTCCTAGGGTCCCAAATTGGATTGACTATCAACCCCAAAGGTGAGTCAATTTTTAACAAGGAAGACCTAGGAGGGGGTTCTTTAAGCTTTGAGGGGTTCATCACCAAGCAAAGGCTAAATTCAACTCACAAAACCTAGTAATGCAAGCTAAATTCAATGAGTGGAAATGATGAAATTAAGCAACAAAAAGTTATGATGTGTGTACCTGGGAAGTCTAGAAATGTGATAGGGATTCTAGAAATGTAAAAATGTTGTCAAAATATGCCAGGGAGGACTAAGATGCCCTTACTGTTGTCTTAGTCCCGCTATTGTTTTCCGTGGGAAATGTGGAATCCTCATAATTCAAAATAGGATATGAAAGAATCTCTGCAAAATTCCACCAATAGGACTAAAACGCCCTTACTACCATCTTAGTCTCGATTTGAATTTTTGAAATCTTTGAATGTCATCCTGAAGCTCAATGTCTACACTTCTTCTCTGAACTTAGGTCCTAAAACTTCCATATTTGGCATGTAGGTGAGTTTCTATGAAGATGACAACTTTGCAATGTAACTTTGCACTCCAAATGATCTTCAAGTCTTCAACCTAAATCAACAATCACAAACATGCAAGAGAGGAAAAACTTGTTGATTGTTAGTAAATGAGGGTTCGCCTTGGTCAAACCCCTTGTTGGTATTAAACCTTCGAATGAAATAGAATAATGAAGGGAAATGATGAATGAACTACACCCAATGTTACAACTCACCAAACCATTGTCATGAAATCTAAAAAAAATTGTGAAAAGGCTAGCTTGACTAAAGATATTGAATTGAAATATTGCTTAATAGATCACAAATGTTAGCTCAAAAGCACACATGATGCAAGAAGGTTTTTGATATGATGCTTGAATCTTGATAATGGCTCCAAATGCTTGATGAATTTCTCTTGAATGCTCGAATACTTGAATTCTTATATGTTTGTTAGATTGTTAGGTGTGTTAGGATGAGAAATGAGTGGAAGAGCCTTGTATTTATAATTTATTTTCTTTTTAGACTATAGGAATCAGTTTGGTATATGTCACCCTATAAACTGCACTTGTGCCTGGTAAAATTTTTTCATGTGATCTATGGCACTAGTGCAAAACGCCCTCTAGTACCATAGGTTTGGAGGGAGACTAGACCTCATGACACGTTTCCTACAACATGATGCTTTATCCAATCAAGCTTGCCCCCCACCCCTTGTATTTATACTTACTTATGCTTAATATCCCTAAATTACACCACAACAAGCCAACATATGAAATCATTAATTAAAGGAGGCTAAATCTTGCCAAGATTTGAAATTAAATATTTAAAATAACCTTAGGGGGACTAAGATGCCCTAAGTGGTGTCTTATTCCCAAGGCATGAAACTCGAGGCACAAACTCCAAAAAGGGGCCCAATTAAGGTTCCTTTCAAATTAGGGTCACAAGACCTTTGGGGGACAAAGATACCCTAGGTGGCATCTTAGTCTCAACCCAAAAATTAGGGACAAAGCCAAAATCATTAAATTATCATTTCCCCTTTGATGGTTATCGAGATTAACCATAAAAATATATAATTTATAAGGCTTGTTGATGCAAAATAGGACCAATTAAGACATAAGGGTATGTGTCGGATCATGATGGGCCAAAAAGTGGCGATATGATGGGAATGTGTAGGGTATGTGGCTGACAACTTTTTTCTTACCCAAAATTGATGAAACGAAAAGGGTTTTTAAAGGAGACTCTCAACTTTCCACCAATATAAATTATGCTTTACTTTGAATTTAATTAATTATTATTATTTATTATTTATTTGAATTACAACTATAGTCAGTTGATAGAGTTGATTAAAGAAAAGGAAACATTTATAGCTTTCAAGCAATTATCATTTTTTGAATCACGAAACATGCATCACATTCTATGCTTCACATACTATAGAAGTTTAAAAATTAATTTCATGAAGTATTGACCAAGTTAAGGTGAAATTAGGACATACAAATCTTTTATTTTTAAAAAGTTGTAATAAAAAATTCATAATTAATTATTTACTTGGAAAAAAATTACAAAAAAATATGCATCACATCAGGACATGAGTTATCTACTTATATCTAAAATCTTATAAAAAAAAAAAGAATCATTTTATTGTGGTTAGGGTGGTCAAACAGAGACCTACTTCTTATTTTATCCCTAAAATTTAAGTACTACTACATTGAAATTTCAAATTTTCACCAAATAGATTATTTAAAAAAAAAAAAAACTTAGTAGTTTAGAAACTAAATTCAATTTTCTCTGATTCTATTATTACATATTTTTGAAATAATATAGATACCTTATTCAAATTTTTACAACAAGTTGCCTAACTCTGATTTTTCTAAATTTTTTGCCACTTAAGGGCCTATTTTTTCCATGATGATTCTGCACATACCCATAAATAAGGATAAATAAAGCAAGGCGGACCCAAACAAGTGTGAAAATGCAAGGGTATGCATTTTCCTAGCTCCCACTTTATTGAGAGGATGAACTTGCTTCAAATTCACACTAAAGTAGCCAACCACACAATCAAGAGGGGTTCAAATGTACAAATGTTGGTAAGATAGGATGACAATAACCAATAGGGTGGCCAAGCCCCTGGGATCAAGATCTTATGGAAACCAACATAAGCACAAAGGAATACACATGTGGATGATATATGAAGCCATAACCATATCACAAACATACACCATCAAAGATAGAAAAAAGAAAAAGGAAAAATAAAATGCAATGGATCAAGCTTTGACTAGTCTAAAT
>VDFB02270651.1:725399496-725633027 GCA_007258455.2 Sequoia sempervirens | reverse complement strand
AAGTCAGGAACCTAGAACAGATTTGGACCTTGGTCTAAAAGTCTGACCGGGACCTGAAGTTCTGAAAGGCTTGAAAGGGAGAAAGAAGAAAACGAAATCGAGGATTGGCTTTGTACACACATTGATAGGTACTTATTATTTTTAAGGAAATTAAATCCCTATAGAATCACAAAAATCATGTGAATGCATCATGTGTTTAAATTCAAAAATAAAGAAAGCTACAGGTATAGGAGGAATAAGGGGCTTGTTTATTTTAGAAAATTTTATGAGAAGGAAAGCAAGTGGTGGGGAAATTTTATAGTGAATTATGATTTCTTCATTTTCAAGTGGCTTTGTACACACATTTATAAGTATAGCTACATTAAGGATTTGTAAACACATTTATGGGTATAGTTGCATTAGCAAATTATCTTTGTATACATTGCATAGCAAAGGGATGTGTGAGAGGATTTTTATTAGTAACACAAGAATTTTCAGCTTGGCCTAACCCAAGTGAGGCCACAAGTGGTGGACCTCATCCCCAATATAAATGCATTACACTAGCATGAAGTCTAAACTTGTGAGCTAAGTAGCCTTGTAGAGGCACAATTCCCACAAGCACACTGGATCAATGAGGGTTTGGAGAACAAAGTCAATGGTGTGAATGCCAACAACTTCAACATTGGTTCAAACTTGTGAAAACAATGAATTAGCCAAGGGACAATGCTTGCAATCACAATGGCCCAATGGAGGTTTCAACCTTGGTGGCTACAAAAATAATGTCATGATTTGACCATCACACTATGTCATGAATGATATGTATGAGAGTTTTTTTTCTATAAATGTATTCATAAATTTATTAAGGAAGAATTTATTGCCATATAACTTGTGGTTTTATTTAATTCCCAATACTTATTAGTGTATTACATGTCATAGCATCAATATGAAAATAGATTATTATCACTACTCTTTCTCCACATATTTAGGTGTGGATCCTCATGATATGAAACAACATAGATCTTTCCATGAATAATATTGTCATAAGGTACAAAAACTTGATTTTTTATTATCCACAATCATCCCAACTCTAGTCCTAGTGAAGTTATAGACTATCTTCCAAAATTTAGTGGAAGTAACTTTGAATAAGTTAATGAGTATCTTCAAACCTTCATTGATTTGCTATAAGATTAGGAAATTAAAAACAAGGATTTTTTAGTGAAACTATTTGTCTAGTTACTAATAAAATATGGGTTCTCTATTTTACCATGTCTTTTCATTTCCTCCCCGAAAGATATAATATGAGCGTTCATCAATCAATTTATGAAATAGTTAATCTTAATTCATCAATGAAATCATTAATATTTAGAAGGATGAGGAAGAATTGATCTATGTATTCAATCTAGGGTTTGTAAAATTTATGAGGGATATTATAGAAAGTGTAAGACCAAATAATTTGGTGTTCTTGGTTTTGTATTTGGGTGCATTTAGTTAAAAAATGAGTTTCTTGTTGAGAGATAAGAATCCTACAACACTTGCCGGTATTGGCATGGTGTGATGGTTTAAGGGTGGTGTTGTTGTTTGTGCCACCAAGGTTCAAACCCCATTGGGGTGGTATTGTTGAATGGTTGTATTCTGGTTCATAGCTCCGGTCAAAAGCGTTTACCCCTTGAATAAAAAAAAAAGAATCCTACAACACTTCAATAAGCATACATTGTGGCAAAAAAATTGATGATAATCAAATATTTTAAAAATGAAAGGTGTTATATCTTTGGGTACTAACAATGTTGCAACACTCCATTTGGATACATGGCCTACTAAAAGGAATACGAATGATTATTATGGAAAAAATAATTTGTAGCTAGTGCTAAATCGCCATTAGGGTATGCTAACTATAAGGGGCTTCATGGATAATTTTAGAAGGAAGAAGTATTAAATAAAGATAATGAATCTAAAGTAAAATAAAAAGTTGATGATAAGACATATAAGGGTGAATTCAATTAGTAATTTAGTTAGAATATGATCGGATGTGAATTGATCTATTATGAAAATGAATTGGTAGAAAAAGATTATAAATAAATTTTTGTTTCAAATGATACCCATGCAAATGAGTATTATAAACTTGGTGTATCACAACCTAAATCATATCTTGCATCCTTTATGATTCATACTTCTAAGCCTCTAAATACCCCTCTTAGTACCAAATATAAATAGTTAGACTTCAATAAGCATACATCATGGCAAAAACATCAATGATAATCAAATATTTTTAATAATGAAAGGTGTTATATCTATGGGTACTAACAATGTTGCAAAACTACATTTGGATACATGGTCTACTAAAAGGAATAAGAATTATGATTATAGAAAAAAATAATTTGTAGAGCTAGTGTTAAATCGCCATTGAGGTATTCTAACTATAAGGGGCTTCAAGGATAATTTTAGAAGGAAGAAGTATTAATTAAATATAATGAATATAAAGTAAAATAAAAAGTTGATGATAATACATATAAGGGTGAAGTAAATTTGTAATTTAGTTGTAATATGATCGGATGTGAGTTGAACTATTATGATAATGAATCAATAGAAAAATATTACAAATAAATTTTTGTTTCAAATGATACCCATGCAAATGAGTATTATAAACTTGATGTATCATAGCCTAAATCATAGCTTGAACTCTTTATGACTCATACATATAAGCCTCTAATATCCATCTTAGTACCAAATATAAATAGTTAGACTTTTTTTGAGTGACCTGTGATTTGAAACTTATAACAAAGGAATTCTATGGTTAGATTCCTTAGTTCAATCACATGTTGGTTCACAAGGAGATGTTCATATTCAATAATTTTTAGATTTTATTGATATTTTTTGTTTGAAAAAGAGGACCTATGGATGAGTTATTTTATTAGATACTTGAATGGTGAAGCAAGGAAGTGGTTAGCATGTTTCCTTGAACATTACTTTTATACTTGGAAGGATATTATCTTTCCCTTAATAAAAATTACACATGTGGTATTGACTCTACCTATTTTATCCAAGATTTTTTTGATATCAAAAAACAATGAGGTGATTCACCATTTGGTTTTTTGTCCAATATTTATAACTAATTTTTATGTAATCCCTAAGTATCATAGACCTAATTATTTAGTATGCATTGACTTATTTTGTGAATCTTATGAGTTTGGATTGAGTACAATGCCCCAAAGAAATAAAACCTATTAATATCAATCAAGTTTATGAGTGGATTATTATTATATAAGAAATAAGACAAGGATATTCAAAACCATCAAATATTGATGGTAATGGTTTAGTTGTCCTAAATGACCAAAAGAGGGATGCAATCTATGTTGGTGAAGCTTATAAAGTAAAAAAATGAAAATATATTCCATGATTAAAGAATTAGGTTAGGAGATCAACTTAATGATATGATTTATGTTAAAGACTTATGAGGAAGAGAATTCAAGTACATATAAAGGAAAGAATTCAAGTACACATAAAGGAAATAAATTTTGGTATATGAAAATTACACCTCATGTCAACTTTTTGTCCAAGGGATAAATATGTGCACACATGTTCAATAGTGAATTAAAGCATATGGTTGATGATACTTAAATGATTCATGCAAATGTTTATTCAAAAGGATAGAAACTTAAATAATTACTATATGTACTCCCATAATTTTCTTCTTTTGAAGATCTTAATGGCACTACTCACTTTGTTGTAAATTTTTACATCTATGAGGATATGGTGGATGGATCTACACTTGCAAATGATTCTATTGATAAAGATAATATCATGGAAATTATTTGGTAGCCTAATAGTAATGTTGTTGAGGAGAGTACATGTAGGAATTCCTTTTGAGGAACATGAGCAAGGGTTTATGCATAGTGTGCTTCCTTATTTTATTGGAATTATTAATAATGATTCTAATTAGATCTTTGATAACCATTTTTTCTCTCATGAAAATGAGGTGGAAGTTTTTTACTTCACAAGAGGAGTGTGTTGATAAGAATCCTAATGAGGATATTTTCTTTCTTGTGAGTGAGAAAGGTTCTAAAATAATTGTGCCTCTTGTTCCTTCTTCTTTTGGTGCTACCTTAATTGTTGAGGTGAATCATGTTTCTAGCCTTGGTATTTCTAATTCGAATGATTACTCTCATGAGGTTTTCTACTCTAGTGATATTTTGGTGCATGGTTTGGAGATGCTAACCTTTGAAGATGCAAACACTATTGACAATTCATTGGTTGAATGCATTGATTCTAAACATATTTTTTTCTAAATATTTGAGTTCTTTTCTTGAGAATGAAGAAGATGGAATCATTCATGAATTTATTTATAGAAGTAATGAATGTGTAGTATGTTGTATAGAAGTAATGAATGTGTAGTATGTTGTAGAATAGAGATTGAAATGGAAAAGAAAATTGAAGGATGTTCTTCTCTTGAGGTCTTTCAAGATAACTTGTAACCTAGTGATCTTTCTTTAAAAATGAAAAAGTTAATAAAATTATAATTATGGAAATTTGTGCTAGCAGTGAATTATGGCTAAAATGGTGCATTAATGACATGGTGGATGCAAATATTTGTTTGAAAAAAAAAGAGGAGAAATTTTTAGATGGCATACCCAAAGTTCTTTCTTTCATTGCCAATGGTTTCAAAGTAGGCTTAGATGAGTGGATTGATCCAACTGACTCTTATTTCACTAGGATTTGGGAAATTGGTGTTTTTGACACTCAATTACCTTTAGAATTAAGGGAAGAATATTTCTAGAAGTTTAATTACAGTAGTCATGCTACGGCAGATTGCTTTGAAGAACTTGAAATAGAGAGACAATTTCAAGGGCATGTTTCTTCTCTTGAGATAACTCAAGTTAAATTATATGTTGATGGTTTTTTTGATAATTTGAATCATTCTTTTGATTCATAAATCCATAATAATGATGCATGATGGCATCCCTATGTCTAGGAATTTGATGAGTGTACAAGTGATAGTGGAGACTTAAAATCTCATGAAGGTCATGTTTGACTTATTGATAAGGAACCTACTATGGCCAATGTTGATTCTTTTGTATACAACACTAGAGCAAGCAATGAAGTGAATGAGATGTAATATTTAAATGAACATGAACATTAATATAGTGTAGTTCACTTTCAAAAGGTGCCTAACATGAATTTTCCCATTTAGTGTGCATGAGGATTACCTTCATTGTGTAAATCATAACTCAAATTAGGTATATCTCCTTTTATCTCATGAATATCCATGATGTTTCAAAATGGCCCCACTATTGTTTCAAAGAAGAGTAAATTGGTATGACATCATGATTAGTGCATTTTGTTTGCATATCCCAAGTCAATGATTTTTTCAAATTTATTATTTTAGATCAGAGGGGAGTATGTTTAAATCATGAGTTATCAAATGGATACCCAAGTATTTCTCCATGAACTTATTGAACATGAAGGTTTAAAATTTGATACAGGATTATTATATGCAATTCAATTTGGAAAACCCTTAAAAATGTATAGCTTTACTCTATTTGATATCAAATGTGTATGATATATCTAATAAATGCAATCCATATATACGTTATCATGAAATATTCCATTTGATCATGGATTACAAATTTTAATTATATTATACATCTCCTAACAATGGTAGATTCAAAGCATAGAGTGGGATCCATCAACATTATTATTATGTAGTTGGGCAGTGGCTATGTCTTCAGAAAAATAGTAGTGAGTCATCAAAATTAAATTTCACAACCAAGGTAGGTATTGACTTCACACTTTTCAATGACTTTGGGCCATTGATAAAAGATTATAGAATGAGAATTTCAAAAGTTTGCAAGCCAAGTAATTTAAGCTTGTCTATGGTTATGCTTTTCTTTGTACCTTAGAGATTACTTTTGGGATTTTATTATGCCCACAAGGGGCATGCATCCCTTACAAAGAGCCATTGTTGGGATGAAATTTGTACATATCTCAAACTTTCAACCTTGAGTTGATGTGCGATAATCATAATTTTAGGTCTAGATGGTAGGATGGTCACATAATTAATTTTAAAAAATTAGGGTTTAATGATGACATTTGAAGTTTTAACAATTCATCAATCACCCTTCCTTTGATTTTAATTTGCTTGATCAAGAATTGAGTTTAGGATCATGTTTTTTGCTATGTTTGGTGTCTCTGAATATCCCTCACATCAAAGTCAAAATTTTAAATTCTAGCAATTGGATGACTTTTGATAAACCACGATTAGCTTCTAGTTTCAATTTCAAGTCTATCAAACAAAATTTTGTTACCATGGTAGAAATTCTATTAACTATTTAAAATTGATATTATTTGTGAATAGCTCAAGGTTAAATCTTTATTCTTTGATTTCTAGCAGTTACATAATGAGCGCAACATATTGTACACCTTTCTACTAGTTTTTGTCTTTATTTGATAAAATTTATGGTCATGATGATAGTACCATCAAATTCATATCTTGCATTTAACATGCTAGTTTAAATTTAGTAATGAAGTATACTACTTCATATTGTTTTTAAAAGTTTGGACAATCTAATATTTGCATAAATATTTTATAACCATTAGAAACATGATAAAATACATATTTTAATTTTGTTATTTATTTATGTAAACATGATTTAAAATGAAATTTAAATAGAATAAGCTTGTAGGAATCAAATATTTAAGAAGGGGAAATTGTAAGGTTTTAGAATAATTTTTATATGTTTTCCAAAGGAAAAAGTCCATTACACATTGGTCAGTGGGGCTGCCTTCTATCATATGCAATGGGCATTAGGTAAAACAAAAAAAAATTGTTTCTAAAGGGAATTGAACCTCTAAATAAATCAAATTTGGTCAGTGGGGCTCCCTTCTATTATATGCAATGGGCATTAGGTAAAACAAAATATTTTTTTTTGTTTCTAAAGAGAATTGAACCCCTAAATAAATCAAATTATTTTATTATATAGTGGGAAATGAAATATTGTTGCATTATCAATATAAGTCAAGGAGAAAATGAGAAATAAATATTGAGTGAGTATGTGTAGGATTTTGATTGATTTTATTTTATTTGTGTGGAGAATGATTAAAGTTTTAAATCTTCATTCATTCATGTGAAGTGGGTTATGGAAATAATGAAATCCATATTAATATGGAAACAAAGTGAAAGTAGCTTTCAAGGGATAAAAAATATATATATTTTTAAATCTTGCCATGCGTCAAATGCTCATTGCATTGCTGCTCTTTAGTGCGTTGGCAAGTGATTTTAATTTCTTTTCAAACTCCAAGATTTGGTAAAGTTTTAATATTTATTTTATAATTCCAAGAGTTGAAAGGTAAGTGCCTTTATTTTATTTTTGGTTAAAACCAAACATTGTGGGGAATGGTCTAGGTAGCAATATTTACAGTTTTTTTTTTTAATATAAAATTAATGAAGAAAAATTATATAGAGATAGGTAATTAATAGGTTATCAAGAAAATAACAGAAATTATAGTACTACCAACAGTTCAATACAAAATATAACCGATTTTAGGTAAGAGGAATATAATTCCATAATCACAAGACAAATCAACAACTTTCTTAGAAAGGATCAATCTTAAACTCTAAACTTTAACATACATTGAAAATGTTTGGAGCACAAAACATCTTTTTCATGGAGCTGTAGCATTTGAAATTTTATCTTATCCAAGTGATTTTTTTATTTTCACTTGCTCTTTGGGGACACCTTGCAACTAAGAAAACAAGAAACAATTTGGAAAATGATATCAAATTAAAACTTTAGCATTTTAGCTTCTTGATGAACATTATGCTTTGAAGAGATTGACAAGCATCTACTTTTCATATATTCGGGAAAATGGTTTGTCTCATAGAATCCACAACAACATTGTTTTAAAGACCAAGGCCCAAAATAGTTTCTTTCCAACCTAGAACATGATGAAAAAAATTGCAAGCATCAATAAAAACTAATATTCTATTTTCTTTTAACTCGTGCATAGTCCCAAAAAATAAGCTTCAAACTTTCATTGTGCTAGAAGAAAGGACATATTTAACTAGTTGAAGCATCATACATCTCAACCTATCACCCACAGACAGTTTGAAATGTAAGACTTTTCAAGCCAAAATTTGTGCATTAGCCTCAAACTTAGCTCTCCAAACTTGAGCACTCAAAATTTCTCCATGTCTTTTCTTTGAGTTTAGACTTCCATTTCTAATTTAACCTTGGGTTTAGGGATAAAGAAGGTAGGAGACTTAGGAAGACCTTTTTTAAAAGAAAGCACCCAAACTGAAACTTAGACAACCACCACCAATCTTTAAGGAAATTACATTGCAAAGGAGTCCAGAGCTTCATAGCAAGATCCACAGAAACCAGTATTCTAACAAAAGTAATGAACCCTTGAAATTTATTGTTTATACATAATTATTCTTAAGGTCTTACCAAGTAGCCAATTGTGGCATGGTGTGATGGTTAAGTTGTTCTATTGGTGTTCTTGCCATCAACGTTCAAACCCCATTAGGGTGTAATTATTGAGTGTTTATGTTGGGGATGAGGTCCCCCCATTTGTGATCCTATCAGTTCATAGCTCCGGTTCAAAAGCATTTACCCCTCTTTAAAAAAAAAGGTTTTACCAAGTAGCCCAATCTAGCAAATTAAGATCCCACAAATTCCCAAATTGTCAAACCCTTTTATTGGATAGATAATAAGCATGTCTTGGGAAGGAGACAACAAGAGGCTGACCTTGATATTGCCCCATTCTATTCCACCAAATAGAAGATGACCCAAAACTAAAACCATGTTGCAAGGAAGAACTTTTCCAATTAATACATTTTCAAAATTGTTGCCAAGCCTTCCAAATATAAAGAAGAGGAAATGATGCTCTTAAATGAAAGAAAGGAGCTAACAAAATTTTTTCTAACCATCAAATAGATTTCCATTTCCCTTTAACAAAATCCTATATGATCTGATAATGAACCAAATTTTTCCATGGCTCTTCATCAGTAACAACTCTAACTATCCATTTAGCTAACAAACAAACCCCTTGAGTTCTAGGATCTAACAACCCTAAACCACCTTTAGCTTTAGGTTGGATACAATTTCTCCATGGCTCTTTGTCAGTAACAACTCTAACTATCCATTTAGCTAACAAACTGTAGACCCTAAATCTGCATTTTGCTCAAAAACAAACAAGCATGAGTATTGTTAAATCAAGCAAAATCAAATATAGAATCCATATGAAATATAGAATCATGCTTCATAATGCAATCCAAACAACAAAATATCAATTAAACTAAATGAAAGCACAAAGAAGCAAGAATCCAACTCTATCTCATATTGGATTGGTGTCACATGTGCTAGTGACCCTTTCCCAATCCTTGATAAAAAGCTCAAGATGATGAAATGCTATGAAGATGGTGGAATGATGATGAACAAGATCAAATCTCAAATGAAGAGAGTAACCTTGCAAGATTGTGAAGGATTTGCTCAAAGATGAAGCTTGTATTTAAAGATTTTCAAAATGCTAAGTGTTGAGGAGAGACCAATGTGGGACTAAAGATTCTGCCAATGAGATAAGGACACTTGTCATCATGTGATTAGTTGATGTGTGTGCAAGATTTGGGAAGAGTGCCCAAGAGGGGGAAATTTTGAATTCAAATTTGCAATAAATTTTGAGAGAGGGACAAGAAAGAAGAGCAATAAATGCCCTGTTTGACTTGTCATGTTGAAAGAAAATGAGATTTTAATAAATCAATAAAATTGATTTATTGTGCAAGTGGATAGATCTAGATAATGCAAGTGGGATGTGATTAGCATTAGATTAAGATTAGATGAAGATTATGTTGATTAATGCTGATTAGATGATATGACATTTTGGACCTAAATTTCTGATTTATTTAAATCAGAAAAGGATGAAATATGATTTAGGATTTAATTTAAATGAAGTTCTGATTTATTTAATTAAATGGATGATGCAAGATGAAGGTTGAATGATAATGTTTATTTGATAAATGAGATTATTTAATGAATGGATGAAAATGCACTTGATTAATTGATGAATGGTCCTAATACAACATCTAATTTGACCGAATCCGATCGAATGCATAATGTAAATTTTGCATGTCTACATTTTGCCCCTCTTTGAAGCAATGTACTTGTTGCGTTGGTTCAAAGAATAACTTGCCGCGATCGAAATTTAAAAAATTTTGCCGATTTTTCTGATGCCCCAAATGTGGAAAGAAGGTACACTGGGTACATTGCCCTCGAGAGATCGGTGAGATAAAAAGATTCGATTTGAGGTCGCATCTCTCAGCGATAAAAGAGGTTCAAATGGGTGGTTATGGACGACCATGCAAATGAGATGATTTCAAGATGCTTAGAATAACAAATCTATATTATTCTAAATAACTTAAATGATGATATGATGTGAAACGGATGAGACGGATGATGTGATATACTATGATTATGCAATGGATGATTTATGATATGCTTAGACTAACAGATCTATATTATGATGATGATGCAAATGCAATGCATGTGAAATGATCGATGTTTCCTATGATGTATGATATGGATGATATGTGGTATGCAGTATATTGATGGTTTTGCAGATGCAGGATGGATGCATGACAGATACATGACGGATGCATGATGTTAGTGCAGGAATGAGATGATGACAAGAGGATCCAACAAGTCCATGATTGGTCGAGACTTTATTAGAGATGATGATGATGATAGATGATGATAAGATGGATGATTTGTTTATCAAGGATTGATTTTCAAAGGGTCACTTACTTATTTTTGATAGCATCTATTCTTGTTCACACCTGACATACGAAAACCTTGCTAGGATGTACTTTAGAAGTCTTAAACATCTCAGACCAAAACACGGAAAGGTATAACCAATCAATGCAATAGTCAACAAGCTATCTAAAACCTCCTCCATACATATCTAACAAAGCAAGTATTCACCAAGTTATTTTACAAGAACGTCCAACAAGCACAGCAAACAAAAGATAATAATCGTTGCCCCATTCCTATTTCTCTAAATCCTCCGTTCGGATATCATCGAGAGGTCCTTAACATTTTATTAAGATAAATCAAAAGAAAAGATCAAGCACGAAACAAGCCTACCGTTCTTCATACCTCTAGCCAAAGGGATTTGTTTTGGATAGGATAAGAACTAAGCAGATATCCATAAATGATGCCCATTGTCTAACGATATATCCTAGGACATGCATCGGTATTGCAGATTAGATGATGGTTGATAAGTTGGATTGATAGGTCAGTTGATATAAGGTTGACTGACATGTTTTGCATCATCAAGAGTTTGATTTTGTGTTTAACTGGCTTGTCAAGCTTCAATTTTGATTTTACTTTATCAAGATTGATTTTGCTGTAATTGTTGTGATTGTTTCGCTTATGCTGCCAAAAGGACATTTAAGATGACGCATCGCTTTATTATGGATGATTGATTATTTCTCGTGTAGGCTTAAACGTGGATGGGTGGATTTTTTCAAACATTTGATGTTTTTGAGTCTTCGTTTTCTCAAAGATTTTGCGATGTTTTTGATTTTTCAATTTTCTGATGTTTTTGGATTTTGATATTTTTTTGAATGTTTTTGGATTTTGATGTTTTTCGAATGTTTTTGGATTTTGATGTCTCGGGGGCTGATCAAAGATTATCCTTGCCTACGTTCAAGCTCAGAGACGACGTAGTTCGGATTCCAATGTTTTTGATGTTTTTTTGACTTTTTGAGTGTTTTTGGATTTTTCAATATTTTGGATGTTTTTGGATTTTCGCATGATTTTGATGATTTGGATATGGATGTAAATGATGATATCAGTGCTTTCTTTAGGATTTTGTTGAAGATCAAGCTAAGGTTGATTGATCAAATCGATGGATTGACGATGATGATAACATTGTTGAGGATGCACAACAATGCAAGGATAGTGTTAAGCAACACAAGGATTGATATGTTGATCGGATTGATGATAATGATAACATTGTTGAGGATACACAACAATGCAAGGATAGTGTTAAGCAACACAAGGATTAGGATGGATATCCCAAGATGATGGATTGATTGGATTTTGATCGATTAGGATTGATGAAGCTTGATTTTGAACAAAAGATGTTTGGATGATTTGATGTGATGTTTGACATTCAACTTAGATGCAACTGATGTTGATTGTTCGAATTGATGTTCGATGAATGATGAAGATTGATATGGAATGCCTTCTTGCCAAAATATGCCATGGGCTAGTGATACAAAATGCTTTTACCAATTTTATTTCATGTTTTCCACTGTTCGGATCACCACATAAGGTGAAGGATATAGATCAAGATTTATTCTCGAAGCAAGATGTACATATCTGCCCCCAATGTCTAGCAATGTATGGAATGTGATGGGATGGATGCTTGGATAGGTGTATGGATGGATGGATAAGGTAAGTACGCAAAGGATACCAAGGATTATCTTGCGATAAGGTAAGGTGTTCAGGTAATGAATGCTCATTTGGATAATGCTTAATGGCTCAGATAATGCTGCATAAGATAGGACCAATGAAAACGACCCATGTCAAGATGTTTGTTGTAAGCAAGCGTAAGGTGTGCCCCAAAATTTCATCAATATCAAGATAACTTGGATGATGGATGCAGATATATGCAAATAGATTGGATAAATGGTTCATGGATGGATGGATTTATTATGGATGTGATGGATTGAATGCTCGATTTATTATGGATGGGATGAGATGCTTTCATCTGAACTGGCGCACGTAGATGCTCGATTCTATACATGACGCCTGTTTGCCAGGTTTCCATCATGGTCTTGCCCAAAGCGCCGCCCATGCGGTTTTCACTAGAGGACGATTTTTATCTTTACTATTTTCTGCCAACCTCTTTCTGATTTTTTGGATTTTCTCGTCATTTTTGATTTTTGTTTTTCCCCGAAGATTCTCTATACCGAATCCACCGCGGTGTTGACGATGCTCAGCCATAATGTGCCATCGACATCCCGCCACCAAGGAGTCGCTTGCTAAGATACGCACTTGAATGCAACTTTGGGATTCTTGATCTGCTTCATTGATACCAGAGTTAACTCTGTCTCTGTGTGTACATCGCGATAAAGTGCCTTCTGAATCCTTATGATGAAGGGTCGTTGCCAATACATGGTCAATGTGAGAATTGGATATCATGCGTGGAGGTGTGGATGGAGTGCATTTAGGGATAAGAGATGGATTGGTTGACAGTTTGGAACCTTTGACTCTCCAAACTTGGGAAGATGAGCAATGATGGGTGGATACGGAAGTGTGCATGGAATTAGGACCAACTCCATTGGATACACTTCTTTGTACGGCCGCCAGTGCTTGCTTTTGATTTTTGGGTGGACATCTTTGATGGATACCTTCTCCTTTTTAGTTTGCCCTACGCCTTTGACCCATGGAGTTTGATAGATCTTTCTTTGTATTCTTGTATCCATGCGATTTGATTTTTCCATTATGCTTCTTCAACTTTTGATTTGATAACGCTTGTACTTTTGATTCAGATATGTCCTTGACGCTGGTCCCAATTCTATGGATGGGGTGATGGGTGCCGTTCACAATTTGTCGCTTCACTAACTCCGATGTTCTATCATCCGGACTTTGTTTCCTTTGAGCCGATAATGTTGGATATCCTTATTCATGATGTCCACAGTCTGAGTTTGGGACATATTTGATCCTAATGTTGACAACTCCATTTGAATGTAGGAGTTAATAATCTGCTCTTTTTGTGTAACACAATCTTGTTCTTGATGAAGATCATCTACGTGTCCATCCATAGAAAGCATCTCATGGGTAGATGGAGGAGTATGTGCTACATTGATATGATCATCTTGCATAGATAGGAGAGTGTTCATTAGATTATTGTAGTATCTTTGAAGATACAAATTCTTGATCTTGATTAATTCTGGAGAGCTTCGACATGCTTTGGATCAAGTTCTTGACATGGGGCGCTCTCAAAGGATGGATTTCTTACAAAGGACTTTTGGATGTCGACATTAGGCATGGTCAAGTTCAAGGTTCCTTCAGCATCTGTAACCATGCGGTCAAAGGGGATCAACATGTTTTGAAAAGGACCATTGCTAGACCTTAGTGAAAAATTTTGATCTTGCTTTTGAATAAATTCTTGAGATATGTCCTCTACCTCATAAGGCGATGTAGAGACATTTTCAACATGATCATAGGTCGATGGATCGTGCATTATGTCAATAGGATCAAATAACCCTAACACTCCTTGAAAGAGATCACTAAAAAGTGGTTCTTGATGTATGGTGAGTTTATCATCAGATTGTGTAGATACATCCTCAATGTCCTCCTCGATGGAGAGATTTTTATCATTGTTTTCAACAATTGTAGTGGAGAGATTATGAATGTCTTCGACCATAGAGTCAAGTGATGTTGATATTTCTTGAATTGGCTCATTGTTGAATTTTGTTGGTGGATTTTGATCGTGATTCAAAAGTGACTCTTGACATATGTCGATTTGATCCTTGGATGAAGTAAACGTGTGCTCAGTGATAGATTGATCTTGATCCTTGTTTTCAATATCTGTCATCTTTTGTGTTTGTGCTCGTGTTGGTTGGGTAGCTTGAGAGGCTTGGGCAACTTGAAAGGATTGTTGCACTTGTTGAGCTTGTGTTGCTTGTTGCATGGCTAGATATTGTTGGAATCCCTTTTGAAAAGCAGCTTGTAATGTCGCGTCGTATTGGATTGATGTGGTGGAAATTGGTGGTGGTGGGGGTGGTGGTGGATTCAAAATCATGTTGGATGTAGTGACAAGTGTTTGAGATATGCTCGGAGCGATCATGGTAATGAGAGGTTGAGATGTGATGGGTGTGATAGTGGTGTTTGGAATGATTGAAGGGATAGTGATGGTTGGAATGATCGAGGTGATAGGTCCTTGGGAGACCATATTTCGATTTGGGATCAATGTTGTTGCTTGATTAGATACCATCTGTTGGTGCGATGTCGATGGTATATTCGAAGGATTTGACGTGATGGTTTGATTGATGTTAGGTGGATTGATTTTGATGGTGTGATTGGTGTTAGGTAAAGGGGGAAGCCCTAAACCAAGGAATGATGTAGGTAATGGTGGTGGAGATTTCCCTTGGCGCAATGCCTCAACTATTTTGGAAAGTTCCACAATTTGATCTTGCCAAATTTGTTCTTGATTTTGATCTTGACTCACTTGAGATAGTTGATTTGGCTTGTGTTCAAGTAGTTTTGGCATGCATGCTTGTCGTTTTTGAATGGGATCATGGACGAATGGATTTTGGATGACGTTTTGATTTGGGATGATGTTCAAATTTTGGCATGATAGGATGAACATTGTTGGTATTGGGAATCATTTTTCCAAATTTTTCCGAGTTAGGATTCATGTTTCGAAAACTTGCACTTGGTACATCCACATTTGGTTTGTAGGGATTTGGTGGAATGACGTTGTTCATTTCAAGGCTCATGCGTTGATTATTCAATTGGTGGATTTGTAGGTTTGGACTTAGATCTATCATTGGTAAATGTGTTCCAAAGTTTGACTTGGGCATACTCACACTTGTTGTACCATTAACATTTGTCGAAGGCAATGATCCTATGCATGGACTTTGATAATTGATAAGCATTGCAAGGCTTTGAAGATTCAATTGATTTGGATTACTCAAGATGTATGGATCAAGTTTATATTCCATGTTCTTCTTTTGTTTTGACCTTGTTGACCTCTAAGGTGTTCTAGGATCAATGATGAGATGAAGGATGAAAGGTGTAAATGATATGGATGATGAACATTTAGGGACTTTGTATCAATGCTAGACTTAGGGTTTGATGTTGATTTTGTTTGATTTGGATGATGAACTTGTAAACCCTAAGATGTTGGATGTTATCTTTAGGATGAACTTGTTCAAAAGGTTTGCTAATTCAATTAGATGTATGAGAAAGGATGCATTCCCACACACCTAATTAAACAATTGACTTTGATTTGGTTGAAGGATGTACCCAAGTCTAGAATGATGTTTGCAAAGATCTAAAGTTGTTTTGGTGAGATGGATTGATGAATGTTTGGAAGATAGATGAAAGTTTTGATGATCCTAAGAGACTTAGAGAGACTTTGTTTACTAGGCCAAGGTATTGAAGAACACACTTTTCTCTAAGAGCAATCAAAAGACCAATATGACCAAGAGATATCAAGCACATGTGTGGGGTCCAATTTGTTATCTTTGCTTAGTGTATTCCTTTTACCACAAACACACTCTTGATTAAAGTTTCAAACTAAGATGTCCAATGTCTTAATTTCTTTAAACCCCACAAGATATTTTATGTGGAAATTCAATGAACTTAAGGCAAGGGTTTTCCTATTGTTTACTCAAAAAGAAAAATTGAGGTATAATCCAATGCTTAGGAACTCCTACTAACGGAACTGCTAGGAAAGCAGTGCAACATATGGATTGAGTCGTACCGATATTTGTCTTCAAGAGGGTTTGAAATTTCAAGTAGGGATGAATCATGTTGAATGTTTGTTTGCAAATGTTTCTTGAATATTACTAATCACCCTGCGGTTTTCAAACGTAAAGAATAATTACAGCCCTAATAAGCATTGTAATATTTTTGTTGGATTCCCACTTGGATAAGTCCAGCCACGCTTATCTCTTAGCTGATGGTTGATGTTTTTGACCCCACCTGCCTCCCACCCAGCTTCATTAACGGGCCAATCTGGCAGCCTAAGCATCAACACCCATGAAAACTCCCATGGCGTATTTCATCTCTGCTACTTCAGAAGACCGCGAAAGTGGGGGTGGCTTCAACGACCGCTCTGCACCAACAAATGATTAAGGATTTTGGCAAATTTGGCACATGGTTCCCAGTAAGAACTTTCCTCGCTCGCGGGAGATACCAAAGGACTCCATACCGCAAGAAAGTCCCCTCGGATCCATCTCGGTCGCCAACCGCCGCGGATTATGGCGCTAACCGTAAACCCCATTTATATCCCTACTGGTAATTTTGGCTTAGAGGTTATCGGTTGAGTCGCCACGCTGGGTGAGTAATTTTCCCGCGCCCTCTAAGATAAACAACAAAGCGAGCAAAGACAATAACTGTGACCCCGACCGACTTTGATGGCACAAAGAAAGAGAATGTACTAAGATGTCCCTATCATCAACACTCAGACAAGATGTTCAATTTTAAGCCCAAATTGAAGTGTTTCAAAAGCAATAAATGTATTTTGAGTGTTTCTCTTTGCACCCCTAGATCGCACCTAAGCCAAGGGGAGAGGATACGCACTCAAAAGACAATCGCACAAATCAAACACTTGTTCGTTTTACACCCTTCAAAGCAATTGTGAATTCGTTTTAAGCACCAAATGAAATATGAAGATTGCTTGTCCAATTTTTAACCCAAAACGAAATCTAGTAAGTGTGTCCTAAGGTTCGTTTTAAGCCCCTTGCAATGAAAATCAATTGTTCGTTTTAGACCAAAATGAAAATTAGTGTTCTAAAACAAAAGATAAACAATTTCGTGAGGTAGTGTTGATCAAACACTAAAGTGTTTAAAAACACATTGTGTTTTCAAAAAAGAATTTCCCCTCCTTGGTTTTCATTTGATAGCCTTCTCTTTCGCTTTGCACCTTTTCGCCTTCGTTGTTCGTTTGTACCTATTCAAAGAAAAAGATAATCGTGTGATAATCATTATTAAATTAAAATCATTTTAATCATCAACTTCAAACAATGAAATGAAAACATTAATGATTTCAATCCAATAAAATGAAGCTTTTAATTAGAGTCCCAATTTGCGATTAGAAAAAGATTTACAACAGTTATAAGCAAGATTTTAACTCCCCTTCACTTAGCCTTTCTAAACATTCACCCCATATGCCTCTCTTTGCAAAAAAAAAAAAATCTTGTTTAATTAATTCAAAGGTAGACCGTGAACATAGAATTACTCTACCAAAGAATCTAAGATGAGCTTTGTTGTCCTAGAATTCCATAGCAAAGAGTCCTAGATGCTGACGCAAAGCAGTCATAAATGGTTCTGAATCTCTGCTAAAGTGTGACTGCCCTTAAACTCCAAAGTAGGGTGCGCCTAATGGAATGACTAAGAATCTTGAACATAAAGGACGACACAGCACAACATGGAAATGATTAAAAAGGACAGCATGGCATAGTAATACTCTTTGTTTGAGCCATTCTATCAAAGTAGTTTCACAAAATGCATGACAGAGGGTTGAATGCAGTAGTTGGAGTTTTGTCAGACTTCAGCATTTTGAAAACATAAAGATGAAATCAAATTGCTCTTAAAAGCATGAAAGCAGCCAATGGAAGTAAAGGTCAAATTTATACCAGCAATGAAAGCAACAACCTTTGACAAACAACACCAATAAATGCAAATGTTTTCTTGGTTTCAATAAAGATCACGCAAATCAAATCAAAAGTGAAGGCCTCAAGAAATATTTATAACTTCCATATGTCGAAATCTCTTGCAAGTTGGTAATAAACAATATTTTTCACCACGTCTAATAAGCAACTTATTCTAAAAATCAGTGGTTAGCAGATAGTATGCACCCTCTCAAGGTTTTTTTTCACCAAAGGTTTCAAGCTTTTTAAATATAAACAAAGATCAAGCATAGTAATCGATCCTATGAGCATTCTTTGATGGAGTTTTGGTTGCTGTGTTATATTTCTGCCTGTCATGCAGCGGTTGGCTGTGGCAGTACCTCACCTGTCAATCAACAAACAAGAGTCAGATATCAATGGCGGTTCAAACCACCTACCATGTGCCGCACCTATCAGTTAGAGACCAGAAGGACCGACTGTTAATTTTTTGACTGCGCAGGATGAGAAAGGAGTATATACGCCGCTTGACCTATCTACAGCTGTACCACATAACCGTTGTCAAGTAAACCTGGCTTAGTTTACCTCTTGCACAATAAGATTTATACGATTTTAAAAGAATAGTGCAAAACTTAGATCTCAGGCTACTAAAAGGTCGCCATGGCAGATAGTTCAAGTGAAAAATTCGATAGCAAGTGGTCAAGAATCAGCACAGGGCAAAGTCTATGATGTAACAAAATGGGTGAACACTCATCCTGGAGGATATCTGCCTCTGCTAAATTTTGAAGGTCAAGATGTAACGAATGCATTCATTGCACACCATCTTGGCTCGGCATGGAAGTACTTAGACCTGTTCATGATAGGACTTCTTGAAGACTACGAGGTCTCAGAGATCTCCAAGGACTACAGAAAGCTTTTGGGGGACCTTCAAAAGGCCACGCACTTCAAAAGACCAAAAATTGTCTATTGCGTAATAGGTTTGCTTATGGAGGCAATGCTGGTAATGTCTGTTGTGGGAGAAAGTTTGGAGGTACAGGCATACGATCCTTGTAATTATCGGGTTGTGATGCAAAGTGGTGATGCTGAGATGGAAATGCGAGGAAGATGCAATGCCGGTCAAAAGGTACTTGCTTCTCTTATAATCAGGTTAGCACTGGTAGAAACATTAAGCCTACACAAGATGTCATCAAGGGAATGCTTTCAAAGTAACTTCAGATGGCAGGTGAAAAGCCAGCGACCATAAAGGCTAAATAAGAAACGCTTAAAATGGAAGGTGAAAAGCATTTAAAATCTTCTCAGCAATAGTACTTGGTATGCGTACAAGCTGCGCCATAAATTGCTCATGGGGAAGATGCCTTAAAGACTGAACACGCCTGTATTTATTACTCTTCTACACTACCTTCCTAACATAAAGATTTGTCACTGAATACTTAGAGTGTGCTTTGACTTATAGGAGACACAATCCCACTTTCGCAGCTGCACAATCTTGGTGGAAGCGCGGGCAGACTGGAGAACTTGATTTCTATCTTATCAAACCTGTGGCATTCAACTTGCTCAGTCTAGACAGTAAATCATTAAAAGGAAAACGTCACCTTGCAGTCAAGCATAAGAGGCTTGAGCACGGCAAATGGACTGCTCAAAATGCTTTTAAAGGAATTTGCTTTTCAAATAATGAATGGAGACAAGCAGAGTTTTTGTAGCATTCCTGAATACAAGACCACAAAGGTTTCAATGTTGCTTTTAAACTTTCAAAATACAGCCTAAATCACGCCTTAGTGGACACAGCAGAGTTAGAAAACCTCCTTATTAATGCAGACAAAAGTTCAGAACAAGTCTCATTTGTTACTAATGCAAGATGTATGATTGTTGACGCAAGTATGCAGATTTAAGCACAATGTAATAATGATGTGATAGATAGCCATTCAAAGTACATTAATTTCCAAGAATCTATCTAAACCATCCATAAGCAATGTTAGACAGAATAAAATAATGACAATTATATCCTCGGCGAAGACTTTGAACTTGCGTTCACCAACAATCCAATTAATAAAGCACACACAGAAATCTTGTTTCTGTCACTCTATGTTCAGCATTATAAAACAGATTTTCCAAATAAGATGGCAAGATGTCCATAAATATTACGCATCTACAGGGGCAGATTACTTTGAAGATCAAGCTTGGAATTTACCTTTAAAAGAAAAGAAGTAAACGTAAGACATATCCATAAAAAACAGAGTAATGTTAGAATAGTTATGAGTCAGAATTAGTTCACCAATGTTTTGTTTCTCAAATAGTGAAAAGTAAATAACATGGAAGAAAATAGAAGAATATTAGCATATCAATGACTCTCATAATCCTATCAAATGACATTCGGGTATCCAAAACATGACAGCCCTCCTTCTAGCGCCAATATGTAGACCCTAAATCTGCATTTTTCTCAAAAACAAACAAACATGAGTTTTGTTAAATCAAGCAAATCAAATATAGAATCCATATGAAATATTGAATCATGCTTCATAATGCAATCCAAACAACAAAATATCAACTAAACTAAGTGAAAGCACAAAGAAGCAAGAATCCAACTCTATCTCATATTGGATTGGTGTCACATGTGCTAGTGACCCTTTCCCAATCCTTGATTGATAAGCTAAGATGATGAAATGCTATTGATATGGAGATGCTAAGTAGACAAGATCAAATCTCAAATGAAGAGAGTGACCTTGCAAGAGATTGTGGAGGATTTGCTTGAGGATGAAGCTGCTATTTAAAGATTTTCAAAATGCCAAGTGTTGAAGATGGACCAATGTGGGATTAAGATTAAGCCAATGATAGGAGGACACTTGTCATCATGTGAGTGGTTGATGCATGTGCAAGATTTGGGAAGAGTGCCCATGAGAGGGAAAATTTGAATTCAAATTTTCCAATAAATGTTGAGTGGGGGACAAGGAAAAACAGCAATAAATGCCCTGTTTGACTTGTCATGTTGAGGGAAAATGAGATTTTAATAAATCAATAAAATTGATTTATTGTGCAAGTGGCTAGATCTAGATAATGCAAGTGGGATGTGATTAGTATTAGATTAGGATTAGATGATGATTATGCTGATTAATGCTGATTAGATGATTTGACATTTTGGACTTTGATATTTGATTTATTTGAATTAGAAAATGATGGAATATGATTTAGGATTCGATTTAAATAAAGTCCTGATTTATTGGATGAATGGAATATGATTATGCATGATGTAAATTTGACATGTCTACAGTAGCTAAAGCTTCTTTGCCATTCCGTGAATCCTGCCAAATGGATGCAAACTTACCATCCCTCAACTCCTAGGTCATATGTTTTGTGATTATATCCCTACATTCCAACAAATAGTTCCAGATGGTCAAACCTTGAGGAGGGTTCACGATTCTAAGGATTTGAGTTGGAGAGTCTGAATCTAGATATTTTCTCTACAAGATCCTGACCCATCTTTGATTTCCTTTTGCATACATTTCCCAAACCAGTTTTGCGCCTATTGCCATGTTCATTAGTCTTAATTGTCTAAGCCCTGATCCACCAACCTCTTTAGGGGTGTAGACTTTTTTCCAAGCCACAAGTGGAAATTTTTTATGATCTCCTATGCCACTCTAGAAAAATTTCCTAAAAATTTGATTGAGTTTTTCATCCACTACTATTGGAATTTTTAGGCATGCCATTGAGTAAATTGGTATTGCTGAAAGAACTTCCTTTACCATCAATAATCTTACTGTTGCATAAAGCCATTTCCCTTTCCATGTCCCCAAATTATTCTTGCAACTATTGATTAACTCTTCCCAATAGCATTTTTTATTGATGCCTACAAAAAGGGTGGTGCCCAAAAATCTACCTGGATAGTTTTCCACTCTCAATCCCAAAATTCTTGCCAGATCTCTTTGAAGGCTCGGTTGAGTATTGAGAAAAAAAACCTCAGATTTATGCAAGTTTATGCTTTGTCCTAATGCTTAGCAATATTCATCCAAAAAGGATTTTATGGTTCTCGCTTCTCTTCTGCTAGCCATTCCAAAAAGAGTTGTGTCATCATCAAATTGTTGATGTGTTGAATTTTCAACTTCATTAGCAACTTTCACTCCTTTCCATTTTCCTTCTTGCCTTAGTGTTGTTATCCCCCGACCCATGACTTCTGCCATTATGATGAATAGGAAGGGGGGTAGGAGATCTTGCCTTATCCCTCTCGAAGATGTGAAAAAGCCCCGAGCTGATCCATTAACCAGTACTGAGAATTTTTCCATTGAAATACAACTTTTAATCCATTTAATCCAATCCTCTTGGAAGCCAAACTTCCTGAGTACCTCCAGTAGGAATTCTCTATCCACCATATCATATGCTTTAAGAATATCCAGCTTGATAATCATGCATGGATCTCTTACCTTTCTAGCCGAGTGCAAGGTTTTGTGAGTTGATATTATGCCTTCCACAATTGATCTGCCCAGCGTGAAACCACTTTGTTCCTTCGAGATTAAACTATCCATAACTCCCTTCAGTCTATTTGAGATTATTTTTGTGATCACTTTGTAAACTGTATTGCATAGGGAAATTGGTCTGTAGTCTCCCATCTTCACCGAGTCCTTTTTCTTTGGGATCAATTCCAGGAATGTGTGATTTGTTGCTCCGAACATGGTCATCTTTTTTCTTGATTCTTCTGCTACGAGGAATAAATATTCTCCTACTATTTCCCAAAATTTCTAAAAAGAACAAGCTAGAAAGCCATCTGGGCCTGGCGATTTATCTGGATTTAGTTGAAAAGTCACCTTTTTCACCTCTTCTTTACTTATTTGTTTGAATAGAATTTTGTTCTGTTCCTCCCCTATGATCATTGGGATTGAAGCTAGCATTTTGTTCCTGACTTCCTCATTATTCTCCAATGGTTTGTTTAATATTGCTTGAAAAAAATTAACAGCCTCCTCATTTACTTTCTCCAGTGACTAGGCTAGCGATCCATCATCTCTTGTTATGGAAGTTACTTTGTTCCTACTCCTATTGGTTATTGCCACTCTGTGAGAGTATTTTGTGTTGTGGTCTCCTTCCTTGATCCATGTTTCCCTATATTTTTGCCTCCAAAAGCATTCTTCTCTTTTTAAGATCTTTGACAATTCATCTTTGAGAGCTTTTTCCGACTCAAAGTCCACCCCATCCATTCCTTTGTCTATGATGTGTTCATTAAGAGTGCTTAGTTCTTTGGTCACCCGATCCTTCTCTTGAAAGATATTCTTGAAGAGATCTCTATTCCACTCCTTTAGTTTATTTTTCACATAGTTCAATTTCTGTTCAGAATATATAAACAAGAATGGTTCCCAAGTTGGGGCTCCTTCCACCATTTCTTGATCAATTCTAGAAGCTTTTCATCTCTGAGCCACAGTTTCTCAAACTTGAAAGGGTAGCCAGTGGGGGTCATGTCTGGTTGTATTAGTAGCTACACTGGGAAATGATCTGAGCCCATGTAGGGTAAGATAGTGGCTTCATATGTTTGGTTGCTTCTTCCCCATTCACCAAATAGAAGAAATCTATCTAGCCTCTCGATTATGTTTGTAAATCCTTTCCTTTTGTTTTTCAAGGTAAAGGTGCCATTTTTTGTAGTTATATCCATCAGATGGTTGTTGTCTATGAACTCTTGGAAGTCCTGTTGGACTCTTGTAATTCTCCCTACCCCACCTCTCTCTTCTTCATGGTTTAGGATTGCATTGAAGTCACCTACTATGATTCCTTTTTCTCCTCCATGGATCGAAATGGCCTAGGTGATTTGTTGCCAAGCTGCTCTTTTCTCACCTATTTGAGTGGGGCTGTAAGTATTGATTAGTGTGAATTGCTCTTTTCTTTGTAACACTACATTTTATTGCTAACCAATTCTTATTTTCCTCCAATAGTTCTCCTATTACTGTGAGGGGGTTCTAGATAACACCTAACCCTCCTGAAGCTCCTTCTGCCCTTACATAGCAGCCATCCCATTGTTTCCACCATTTCATTCTAATTTTGATCTCTTCTAAGTCCCACTTTGTTTCTTGTAGTATAAATATATCTTCTTTTGATTGGTCAATTTGGTGCTTGACCATGCGCCATCTATTAGGGGCGTTTAAGCCCCTAACATTCCATGTTATGATTCTTATTGCATCTGGGGAAGGAGAGTCTCCTTCCCTTTCTAGAGTTTTGTTTGCCCTGCTGCATTGGTTGCTATTTCCAATTTGGCTTTGTTGGTTTTAGGGCCTCTCCTCCCCTTACCTTTTATATTTGGTTTATTTAGCTTGGATTGAATTTGTTCTAGCATTCTTTTCTCCCACAATTCCCCTTCTTCAACTTCCTTTGCACTCTCTTCATCTGATCCCTAATCTTCACCTGATTCATAATTTGATTGGGCATTTTCTTCCTCCTCCTTTCCCTCCTGATGGTAATTTTGAGATGTGTTGCCTTCTTTGACACTTGACTCCTCCTTTTCCTTTGCTTCCTCTACTTTTCTTCCTTGGGTGTACTTGATCTCTAGACTTGTGGAATCCAGGTTCTTTTTGGTGCTCAAGACTTCTCAATTTGTGATGAAATGACTTTCTCCAAGTCTTTGGTGTGTTCTAGGAGAGTGCTCAAATCCTTTTGAGCCTACAAAGTTACTTCTTCAGCATTTGACATGTCTTGGCTTAAGATTATATTTGCTTTCCATTCAAGGTCTCCCAAATTTTTTTTTGGGGCTCTTTCCAGATAGTTGTTCTAGGCCAACACCCTTTAAATCTAGTTTACCTCCATTTCCACAAGAAATCACTAATGGACCTATATTGAAATTTTTATTTCTACAAGGGGTATCCACTTCTGTTGTGCCAGAGCTTCTATTCTTAATTTCCTCTCTGGAAAGACACTTCCCTATCTTGTTGACATCACTCTAAGCTATTTTTTGAATCCAAGACCCAAACTCAGAGATGATTTCCAGGCTCTTATAGATCCCTACACCTTCCTCAATCTCTGCCAATATTTTTGGCTCTGCATCTTCTTTCCCATTTATGAAATCTTCATCTATTCCCAAGCAAACCCCTAAGGAATCACCAATCTTAGTCATAGCCTCCACACTCCAATATTCTGATGGGAGGTGAATTAGTTTTAACCATGTTGGAGTTTGTTTGATCTTGTAATGACATGGGTCAAAATTGGATTCCCAATTTTTACAATGAAAGTTGTGGCCATTAAAGAATAGGGGTTTACCAAACACTATTTGTTGTTTTAGATTCCAATCTATACATTCTATCAAGTAGAAAGCATTAGGAAGGGGTTAATACTTACCTGGTCTTTAAATTTTTGCTGCCACAATTTCATAATTTCTTCTTTCAGATCACCTGGGCCGCATCATTTCATGAAGAGGGCACAATCGCGTAGCCTCTCCACTCTTCCCTTTATGATCTCCATTGGCATTGTGAAAAGCTTACTACCCTAGGGTTTAGTATTCCTTTTTGATCTATTTTCATTCCTTCTTCTACCGCCAAAAGGGCCTCCCCTTTTCCAACTTTGTTTGGGATTTTGATGATTCCGACCCCTTAGAGGTTCCTTGTTGTTCCAATGGGCTCCATGGTGAACTAGAAATTGACCCTGCGAGTGTGGTCTTCTCCCGGGCGATAATCCTGGGGGCTCTGACTACTATTGTTGTCATTCCTCTTTTGGCGCAAGTCTTCTTGACTAAAGTTTTTATAATGGCCAAATTTTATGTCACTAGTGTTGTTCCAGTGTCTTACCCTTGGCACCCTAGGGCTTCCATTTTTCCTGAACCACCCACTCCTGGAAGCGCCAGTGTTTAAATTTTCCTTTGGAATCCAGCTACCTATATTTTGCAAATGCCACCTTCCTTCCAATGATCACTATGGAAGCCATTCCTTTGATTGATCCAATTTTGGTTATTCCCATAGTCATCTTCTTGAAGCTTGTACCAGGGATTGCATTTATCAATCCATCTCCCATTCGAGAACACCCATTAAGGAATGTGGGTTGCTTCTTTACCCTTGTCTGATTCGAGCCCTATTTTGTTCAGAAGCTTAGCCTCAGGTTCATCACCCCATCTCCTCTTCTCCTGAACAGTTGCTTCCTGGTGCGATTCACCTTCTACCAACTTTTGCTCCGACTCTCCTCCTTGCACCATTCCAACTTAGTTCATAATTCACCCTTAAATTAAATTTTATGTCTTGCTTTAGTTAGAGTTTAATTTCTTTTATGTACATCAAACTCACACATTTAGCATAAATCTGACATCCATATTTCTAGCACACCTAGTGTGACACTTACCTCAATACTAATATTAATTCATGGAGAATATTTTTTGATTTTTTTATGTCTTTGGTATTCTTGGACTTTTTTCCATGTCTATGCCATTTTTATCCTATATTGTAGTTGTTGTTCTTAAGAATACCTATTTAAACATTTTTGTATAGACAACACACTACCATGGTGCTTGCACATACACTATGAGGTCTATGAAAAGAACACACTCCCATAGTGAATGTTCCTTGGCCCATGGAACCTCTATAGATTTATTTCCTTCAAAACACTAACATTGTTCCTTTGTAGGTTTTTGGGCTCCTCAAATTTTCTAACATCATCCTCTAGGTTTCTTAGGATTTTCCTTAAGTGTGTTTTTTTTTTGTTTATCATGTTGTATACACATTTTTAAAGGAATTTCTTCACTTCTTTTTTCTTAAATTATGTAACATTATAAAAAAAAAACAAAAATAATAATGAATCTACCCACAATTATTCAAGTACGAATGAAAAATTACTTCATCTATTGTGGATCATAGCAATACCACTTCAACCCATTTCATGATGTAATATGTAGCTATGACAATAAATGTGTGCTCTTGAGAAGGAGGGGAAATTTTACCAATAAGATCTATGCCCCACACAAAAAATGGTTGAGGGTAAACACGAGCACGAAGTTCTTGGGTAGGAGCATGAATCAAGTTATCAAGTTATTATGTTGTTGACATTTAGGAATTTTTTATGAAGGAAAATGAATCTTGTTCCACATTTTTTCAATAATAACCAATACAAATTAATTTTTGAATCTAATATCTACCACCAGAGTGACCTCCATAAGTACATGAATGGGCTTCGTCAAGGGTGATAAGAATCTTTGATTTTCTAAGGCAACAAAGAAGAAGACTATTAAATGCCCTTTTCTATAATACATTAGATGGAATGGTGCATCACATTACGATTTTTTGAATATGAGCTTAGGTCATTTTTTGAGAAGGATCAAGAAAAGTACCATCACACAAATATTGAAATATATGAGAGTACCATTCATTTGAACTAATCTTAAGACAACAAACCATCTCATCTCTTACATTTTTTGAGATTGATGGGGAGATGAGGTTATGAATAGTGAATTTAAAATCCACAAATGAATCATCAAGGTATATTAAAGAAGCAATTCTTTCCATTGCATCTACATGTTGACTATCTTTCTATGGAATATTGTCAATGGTATATGAGGAAAAATGTTGTAACATCACTAATGCCTAGACACAATGTTGGGGTAGTTTATCTTTTTTTTCTTGAGAGGATCCATTTATTTCTTTATGATTAGTTGTGAATCTCCAAATATATAGAGATATTGAATATTAAGGGACAATGTTGCATGCAAATTGGCAATAAGAGCTTCATATTCGTAATGTTATTAGTGCATAAAAAAGTTAAGGCACTGGTATGATAAGGTAATTGGATTTCCTGAAGGAGCTATCACTACAACACTAGCACTGGGGCTAGTTCGACACTTAGAACCATCAAAATATAAATACCATGTTTTTTAAACTTTTAATGATAAGACATGGTCATCGAGAAATAACTCTTTCTTTGGTAAAGAAAATGGTGAAGGAGCATCAAATAAATGATTAGTCAATTATTGACCCTTAATTACCTTTTATGAGATGAACTTAAGGTCAAATTTTATTAACAACATTACCCATTTAGCTAAACATCTAGATAGATCAATTTTGGAGAAAAGATATTTTAATGGATCAAATCTTATAATAACATGAACCTCAACATTTAATAAATATTTTCTTTGTGTAATTTTTGCAAATACAATATCCAAACATTTTTTTTCTATTGTGGTGTATCATATCTCATAATAAAGTAATGTACGACTAATATAATAAATGGGACATTCTTTACCATTCATATTATATTGCACTAATAATGCAATAACAACACTAGATGCAAAAGTGTAAAGAAGGAAAGGATGTTTCTAAATTTATAACTCATTAAACTAGAAACATACAAAAAAGAGATTTATTATAACTAATTTTAATGGCCATGCATTCTAGGTAATTTAGTATTATTTTACTTTAGAGAGAAATTTCGCACCAAAAATATAATGTGATGGCATCAATTTATGGACCATATTAGTGATAAATGTCTATGGACCTTAAAAATAAAGATAATTTAGAGGAGCTTATTAATTTCTCTCTTAAATTTTAATTTTGTGAGCATTGCATCTATGGAAAGAAGAATTATGCTCAATTTTAATCTATTTCTCATAGCTCTTCTAAGTTGTTCGATCTTATTATTTTTTATTTATTTGGCCCTTTAGACTCTCCTTTCTTTTCAAAATTATTGTATTGTTTTATTTTATTGATGATTATTCTAAAAGAACATAGGTTATTTTCTCATAAATAAATTTTAGGTTTTTATTTAGTTGATAGAGTTAAGGCTTTCTTAAAAAACTATAAAAATGAGAAGATTAATATTTTAAGGATTGATAATTGTGACCAATATTTTCTATAGACATTGATATATTCAATAAAATTAATGACATTGAAATGCATAAGACAAATACATGCACCCCTCACAAGAATGAAGTTATAAAATACATAAACAATATTGATGGTTCAGGCTAGAAATATGCTTAGTAGGTCTTGCGTAGAATTTTATTTTTCTAGAAAAATCAATTGCTAGTGCATGTTGGTCAATATATCTTCTAAATAAATTGTTGTTGACAAAACCTAAATGGAGATATGGATTTGAGAATCCCTAGATTCAACATATTCATGGATTTGGCTGCAAGAAATATGCTCATGTTGTTGAGATTTGACTTTATTGGTGCAACGACATGTTGCAAAACAAGCCTATTTCTTGGCTTGGTGGACTCATTTGAAGAAGGATTTCACCCACCTGATTTTCCATTGCATGATAAGTGATTGAATGTCTTTGCATGCAACTCTTCTTGCATCTCTTCAAACCTAACAAATTCATCCATTTGGGCAAAGAATTTCTTTGTGAGGCTTCGGTCACAAAAAACTCACTAATACCCTTTTCTATGAATATGACTAATGGATAAAACTGAGTGTGATTTGAAAGATCAATACAAAAAATAATAGAATTTATTTTAAAAATAATCTCTTAAATACTACAAGAATGTGGAAAACTCATACTAATATTATAAATATTCATTATACCAACAAAAATAAAAGATCCTATACAAAGAAAATGTAAAAAGAAAACTTTGCAGTTATACATGCAAACAATATAATGAAAATTGTATTATATGAAAGGAGGGATTTTAGACAAGCTGTCAAATTTTATATAGAATTAATATATAAATAATTAATATATGATAATTTTTAGTTTTATCTCTATATATTTTTTAATTGATTAAACATAGCATTTAAGATCACACATTAATTTATTGAAAAACATACTCGATTAAAACCAAAAACTATTATACACTACTTCATGGACTTTGGAAAACTCAGACGAACTAATATATATAATTTTTTTTGAAATAAGATATCTTAATATATGTAAAGGGTGATTGTCAATGAAAAATCTTGAAAAGAAAATGTTTGAAAGGCAGGGTCGAGAGTCAAATCTAGCTCCTGATTACAGTTTACCCATAAAGAGTAAAACAAAAAACTACAGAGAAGTTTGACAATGTTGTACCGGCTTTTGAGGCAAGGCTACTTCAACGTCCTTCAATGTATTTTTTCAAAAGCAGATCATCTTCAGGTTGTTAAGACCTCAGAACAATGGACAACTTTGTAAACAGTCACAATTATAATTTCGGATTCCTTTTGGACAAATCCAAAGCTTACGTTTCACTTTGGATGTTTTTGCATGTACTGTTGTCGATTGAAATAAATCATTATTCCCAGTAATCCTGAAATAGACGTTTTCCGTACGAAGATTCAGATGAACCCGTTGGTCGTAATGAGTAAAAGATTATCAAATTCCAAAGGATTGGAAAAAGATGGGAAAAATGTGAACTACTGTCGAGTCGAAAAAGTCATGGCGCCCGAGTTCCAGGCTGGTGCGATCAAATCTGTTAATTAATGGAGCATTAACAAAGTCCCCACTGACTTTAACGAGTGTCAAAAGTGAATGCACCAAAAGTGAATGCACCAAAACAAAAAAGGCCTCGTTGTCGTAATCGTGGTCAACACTCAGTTTCGCTTTATGTTTTTGGGAAAATGCAATGCCCATAGATCATCATTATGTTTGTTGCCATATTTTTGGATGCTTCAATTATTAGAAATGCTCTTTTTCATAAAATCGACAGGCTGATTTTTATTTTTTAAAGAGATATGGGTCTGAGGGAATACGAAGAGTTCGTTAGTTTTACCAGAGCTATTTTACATGGTATTAATCAACAGAAATAGAATCTAAAAAGTGTTATCAAATGATTAATAGCCATTATTTCAAATCTATCTATTTTTACAATAAATTTGTAGATAAAGTATTTTAAATTAACCAACAAAAATTTAAACATTTATTTAACCAACAAAAATTTAAACATTTAGACTTATTAATCATTTGATTACACTTTTCACTGTCGTAACTAGTTG
The DNA here is from genome assembly GCA_007258455.2 of Sequoia sempervirens. Lineage (NCBI taxonomy): Eukaryota > Viridiplantae > Streptophyta > Pinopsida > Cupressales > Cupressaceae > Sequoia > Sequoia sempervirens. Next base: position 725,601,842 of record VDFB02270651.1, on the reverse strand, counting down.
TTAAAGAGTTTCATAGATGATAAAAAAGAAGCAATTTCAAAGGAATTTTAATTTATTAACAATAAAAATAATTTCCAATGATACTAAGAATGGCATAATAAGTATTAAACTTTAAGACAACGTATGATTTAATAATAATTTTCTTTTCTTTTAATTATATAGAAAGAAAAAGGTTTAAGAGACATGTATCCTTATTTTTATCAAACACATTTGTAAATGCTTCACAAAAACTTATATTTTGTGAGTGTTTTGAGTAACATTAGGATTTGCAAGTATAATGAATATTGCTAATGAAACAAGATTCATCCCTCTTGATCTCCTTAAATATCTTCAAAATTACAATGAATCATGTACATTATTTCTTGTTAGTTTTATAATCTTGATGATTTCCTTCCCTACATTTATTAAGTTGTGGAAGACTTTCTTTTAAGGATGAAGAACAAAATAAAAGTTTGATGTTCAAAAAAATTGAGATATGTACCTAATTTAGAATTGTGCTATTTGTTATAGTATTTGTAAGACCCCATCTCTTGCTGTCTTGTTGATCCTTTGAGTCAGTCATTGATGGTTATGTCCAATATTTTATGTTCTATTATGTAGGATAATATACATGAGTGGTGATTGTTCCTATACAACAAAGATGTTTATATTTTGATTGTTAACGGATATGGTAAACTAACTAATCTTATTTAACTAATGGTTGTTGTGATTTCTTGTGATAGCCAGATGCATTTCATTCCTTGTCTAAGGAAGTATGCAATGATTGAGATGTTCAGTTATTGGTAATACTATTCTATCTATTAAGTGGTTTACATTATGTTAGGTTATTATATACTAAATAGATCATTAGCATAATGGTGATATTTTGATAGAAAATAGTATGATCAATTATTGGTTGACTCTGATAGGTATTATGCAAGTAGGGAATGTTAATTTATATGTTACTTATGTAAATTAATAGATTTAATTTTCTAGTTGATTACTATTCTTGGAATATTATTTTTCATAAGTAATTTGCTTCAATTATTATTAATCATGAGTAATACTGACACCTTTTTCTATTTGATTACTATTCTTGAAATATTATTTTTCATAAGCCATTTTCTTCGATTATTATTAATCATGAGTAATACTGACACATTTTTCTAGTTGAGTAAACAAGTGAAAATTTTTACAATGTGGATCAAGGGGTCACATAGCCACTTCCTTTATGTTATCCTTGTGCATTTTTGGTTTTGTCAAGGAAATGTGATTTAACCTTATTTTCTATGGTAGGGGTTGTTTGTATGTGAGAGTTTGTTTTATTAGTCCCCGAAACCTAGGAAATAGGTTTAGTTCTACCTTTTAGGAGATGGAACTTGGGGTTTAGGACCTATTTCACTTAGTTCATTCAAGGATACCTCAGAGATTTCAATCCAAGGATAGAATGATGGAAAGAGATCTGAAATAAGGTGTCCTAGGGTGTGCTTAAAGGTATAAAGGGGGGTTCACCACCAAGCTAAGGCTTGGAAAGACAAGAAATGCAAATGATATGAAAAACCTAATTGTATGACCTAGAAATGAATTCAAATCAAAACAATAAATTAAGAAAGTACAAAGGTGCACCTAAAAACTTGAAGAAGCTTGAATGAGGGTGTGAAATCCTAAAAAATGTTGATTTTAATGCACACTGGGACTCATACATCAGTAGGGGTGATTTAGTCCCAGTTTAGGGTTTTGAGCTAAAACTAGAAGATCAAGAATTGCTAAATCATGATCTACAAAAAATGTCTGAAAGTAGGTATACTAGGACTCATACACCAGAAGTGGTGATTTAGTCCAAGTATCAAGGTTGCTCTAAAGCTTTGATATCCTCTAGTGATATGTTGTAGCTTTCCTCCTATCAAATCTTCGGCTCTGAAACACTAAATTCTGCTGTGTAAGTGACTTTTTGTTATCTTGCAAGGTAGATGACAACTTTGACAACTTGACAAATTTTCTCCAATATTTCTCTTGAATGGATCCTCAACCTAAACCACCTAGATCTGCAATCACACATAAAAGAGAGGGAAAAATGTTTTTTTGTTAGTGGATAGGGTTTTTCCTTGGTCAAACTCTATTTTGATAACCAAACCTTGAAATAAAATGAAATAGAAAGGAGGAATGATGAATGAACAAATATGCAATGTTGCAACACACCAAACCCTTGTAACAAAAGCTACAATCTTGTATGTAAGGGATAGCATGAATGTGGATCTTGATTTGAATGCTTGCTTGAATCATCAAATCCTACATCACAAATGTTAGCTCAAAAAAAAAACATGATGCATGATGACTTTGACATGATGCTTGATACTTGAATAATGCTCCAAAATGCTTGATAATTACTCTTGAATGCTTTTGAATTGCTAGGATGCTTGAATGCTTAGATCACAATTTCTCATGAAAATTTCTAGGAGAAAATATGTGAAATAACCTTGTATTTATACATGTTTATGCCAAATTTTCCAAAATTACAACACTACATGCCGACATTAGATCTAGGAGAATAAAATCCCACGAAGAATTTGAATTTAAACTAGGTCTAAGCTAAGCAAGACTCATATGCTAGTTGTGGCATATGAGTCCCATTAGGCTAAGCTTGGGACATACTTTTCAAGAAAGGCTTAGTTTAATGTGAAATCTAGCCATGAAACCTAGGTGGGACCCATTTGCCCAAGGTGGCGTATGAGTCAAAAATCACTAAATCTGGGTTGTACAATCCAAAATTGTTAATTTGAAATTGGTCATTTGATATATTTCAGGATGATCCTCAGAAAGATGCATTGATTAAGGCTTGTGAATGCAAAATCGGGCCAAATAAGGCATAAAGAAGCCCAATTTTTGTAGGGAGGGCCCAAACAAGTGTGAAAATGTAGAGGGATACATTTTCCTACACTAAATTTAGTCCCCAATTTGGTGAGAGGATGAGCTTGCCTCAGACTCATGCTAAAGTAGAAAAACTCACATCAAGAGGGGTCCAAACGTACCAATGCTAGTGAGATAGGATTAAAATGACCAAGAGAGATGATCAAGCCCCCAGGATCAAGATCTTATGGCAAACCAACATAGGAACAAAAGAACACACATGAAAATAATGTATGGAGCAACAAAAAGGCACAAGCATGCACTGCCAAAGAATAAGAGAAGAAAGCAAAAGAAAAAACAAAACAAAAGGGTTGGATCAAGCTTCAACCATTTTTCCTGCATGTTTTGGATCAGATCTAAGCTATTTTTCCAAGAAACATTTACAAGTGGAACATGATGTCCACTATGTAAACCAAACACACACTCACAAGGGCTAGTGGAACCTTAGGCCATCCACTAGGTGAGCTCCTGGTAACGAAACACATACACATGTTGTCGGTATGCACTGAAATAGACAAGCAAGTGGCCATGGGAAAGTCACACCTAAGTTCAGCTCCCATATGTACAACTGTACCAAAGCTATACCTCCTGATAAATTTGATAAGGTGCCACACAACAATGAACTTCAAGCTTCATGAGGCAAGCAAAGCTTCATATGCTTGAAACTCATGAACAAACAAGATGGCACCATAGGCAAGCAAAGTGTGCTATGCAAGGTGGCCATATAACAAATATTATAAATGCAAGGTTTTGTAAGGTATGTTCAAAGGAGTTTTTCTTAGTTCATATAAGGTCTCAACTTAGGGAACATTGTGCCTAATGTCTCAAAGAGAAGACCAATCAAAGAATAGAAGATTCACAACTTAGGGCATGTAGTATGTTGTATCAATCCACTAAGAGAAATATAATATGCTAAGAGAGATCACACTCTCAATCACACCAGATGCCAAGTCATATGTTTTCAAATGAAGCTATGTCATGAGAAGGGGTTGCCCCCAAAATGAAATCCCAAAATCACATAAAAGATCCATGGATTTGGGGTTAGTATGCCTTCGCTATAATGTTTTTAGAGAGATCAGAGCTGCCACCATTCCCTAAATACTCATGGAACATGAAGAATGACACAAAGAGAGTGAAAACAATTAAAAATTGTTTGGGTCAACATGGAAGATACTTGAATATTTCAACACCTTGTGCCATCCCCAAAAGAAAAAACCCAGACAAAGAAAAGATAAAAGTTTACAACATAGAGAGGATGTAGGTACAAATAGAGGAGTCTTACAAAGAGAGATATATCAAATAGAACAGTATGGGGGGAGCACATTACAAACATGCAATCACACAAATGGAAATAAAGACAAGACTAGTAAGGCACATGCGAGTCAACCTATTACTAGGTCATCTGCATCCCAATATTTTTCATTGTATATGGAAGGGGAGCAACTAACCATAGAGACAATGACAAATGTGCTTCTAGGACAAGGCTATCTAATTCTTTCCTCCATTGTGTGCAAGACAAGAATGAATCAAGGTAGGTGATGACTAAGAGCTCCTTGTATTTTGAAATGATTTGCAATGAATGTAAAGAATGTAATAGTGAGAATATTAAGATCCTACAACTATACATGGCAAGGGGTGGAAGAACATGCTTTATGGGATTATTTCTATTATATCAAACTTTTAAAATATTCATTTTAAAGCATGACACTCATCAGTACTATGTCCAAAAATTCTATGATATCTACAATGAGATGTGTTTATGTTCTTAGGATTCAGAAATCAATTTTCTTGCATGGATGGTAATGTAATAAGTCCTTGACTTAGAAGTATATGTAGACTTCTTTCAATTGAAAATGGTGGACAAGGGAATTGTAGTTTCTTTAGTTTGTAAGGCCTTCCTTGCTTTCAATATTCACCAACTTCTTGAGTTATATGTTGAGGATGAGGACCCAAGATGATCCTATCATCCTTAGCATCATTACGAGGCATTGGTTGTTCTACAGGAAGAAGGAGATTTATATAAAGAGGAGGATCTTGATATCCTAACCCTTTGGTATTTGCTCTAAGAGTTGATGAATTCCATGTTCACATGTTGTATCACATCCTTGTTTACTTAAAATCATGAATCCTTTTCCATATGTCTCTTCTAGGTTGATAGGAGTGTTTGTTAATTTGTAAGTGTAGAATGGTTGAATGTTTGCTTGATTAGAGGAACTAGGTTCACCTATTGTAGGAAACTTAGGCTTAGCTTATGTTTCAATTTCAGGATGCAAATGACCAAACATCTCAAGTGGTGGGATGATGGGATATGTTGATTGTTTTAGTGAAGGATAAAAGGATACATTAGTCTTGAGGTTGTCAAGGAAATCATTTATGAAGTTTATGATGTCATCATCTTCTCCAATGATGTCAACATCATGAGGAGGGCATGTATTAGGAGTTGAGTGAGCATGAGTAAGTTCAATTTCATTAGGGTCATTTCCAAAAGCACATCTTGACAATTCGCTAATGACTTCAAGGACATCCAAAGCTTACCAAAGCACATATCCATGATGAAATGCAATACAATAACCTAGAATTAAATGTGTAAGTGCAACTTTTAAATTATGCAATTGACAAAATGAGCTAAATCAAGCTAGATACAATGAAATGAAGAAAATAGAAACTTTGCAAACTAAAATAAACTTTAATAATAGCCATCTAAAACACATAAACAAAGTTTTTAATACTATAAAATGTAGTTTAAAATATAAAATGGGATTGAATCACCTAGAGGGCATATGAAATTACCAGCCAGGGTTTTTCGAGGGTTCAAATGTTGATAAACAATCATCACAAAATACCCAAAAATTTGGAAAAACCACCTAGACTAGGACTAAATCGCCCAAAGGGCCATATGAGTCCCAGATTAGGGTTTTTACACAATTTTTTGAAAATTCTAATTGAATTTTAAGTTTTCTAGTTTGAATGATGTCTATCGTAAGTGCAATTACAGATTTCAATTGAATTTCAATGATGAAAGAGGCAAAAATGCAACCTATATGCACTTTGACTAATGCAAGATTTTAAAACCCTAGATGCAAATTAACTAATGTAAAATCTGATGTGAAGTTAATGTATGCTAGATCTAGGACTATGATGTACTCTGAATTAAAAATAAAGTGTTATAAAGGCTAGGCTCACCAAAATGAAACCTAGGAAATAGGTTTAGTTCTACCTCTTAGGAGACGAAACTTGGGGTTTAGGACCTATTTCACTTAGATCATTCAAGGATACCTTAGAGATCTCAATCTAAGGATAGAATGAGGGAAATATTTACAATAAGGTGTCCTAGGGTGTGCTTAAAGGTATAAAGAGGGTTCACCACCAAGCTAAGGATTGGAACTTACAAGAAATGTAAATGGTATTGAAACCTAATTGTATGACCTAGAAATGAATTCAAATCAAAATAGTAAATTGAGAAAGTACATAGGTGTAGCTGGAAACCTAAAGAAGCTTGAATGAGGGTCTAAAATCCTAAAAATATGGATTTTGATTCACACTAGGGCTCATACGCCAATAACAGTGATTTAGTCCCATTTTATGGTTTCAGGTCGAAACTAGAATCTAGAACTACTAAATAAGGATCTACATAAAAAGTATGAAAGTAGATATACTATGACTCATACGACACAAGTGGTGATTTACTCCTAGTATCAGGGTTATTCTAAAACTCTAATACCCTCTAGTGATCTGCTGTAGCTTTCCTCCTGTCAAATCTCTGACTCTAAAACACTAAATTCTGCTATGTAAGTGACTTTTCGTGATCTTGCAAGGTAGATGACAACTTTGACAACTTGAAAATTTTTCCCCATATTGCTCTTTACTATATCTTCAACCTAAACCACCTAGATCTACAATCACACATAAACGAGAGGGGAAAATATTTTTTTTTATGGATATGGGTTTTCCCTGGTCAAACCTCATTTTGGTAATCCAACCTTGAAATGAAATGAAATAGAAAGGAGGAATGATGAATGAAAAAATATGAAAATTTTCAACTCACCAAACCCTTATGACAAAGGCTACAATCTTGTATATAATGGCTAGCATGAATGTGGATCTGGAATCTTTCTTGAATGTTATGGATCTTCATTTGAATGCTTGCTTCAATCATCAAACCCTACATCACAAATGTTAGCTCAAAAACAAACATGATGCATAATGACTTTGACATGATGCTTGATACTTGAATAATGTTCCAAAATGCTTGATCATCACTCTTGAATGCTTTTGAATTGCTAGGATGCTTGAATTCTTAGATCACACTTGATGATAAAAATTGCTAAGAAAAAATATGTGAAATAAACTTGTATTTATACTTGTTTATGCCAAAATTCCTAAAATTACAACACTACAAGCTGACATTAGATCTAAGAAAATAAAATCCCACCAATAATTTTAATTTAAATTAGGTCTAAGCTAAGTAGGACACATACACCAGTTGTGGCGTATGAGTCATATTAGGCTAAGCTTGGGACACAATTTTCAAGAAAGGCTTAGTTTAATGTGAAATCCAGATCTAGGCCTCGAAACATAGGTGGGACCCATATGCACAAGGTGGTGTATGAGTCCCAAATCACTAAATATAGGCCATACAATCCAAAATCATTAATTTATGATTGGTCACTTGCTATATGTTGGGATTATTCTCAGAAAGATGCATTAATTAAGTCTTGTGGATGCAAAATATGACCAAATAAGGCATAAAGAAGCCTAATTTTAGCAGTGATGGCCCAAACAATTGTGAAAATGTAGAGGGATACAATTTTTTACACTACAGTCCTTGAGTCACATTTTTAATATGATTACATATTTAATGTTCTATGAAGCTCTTATGTAGTTTTAATTATTTAAAAAGTTCCCTAGGTGGTACTTTTATGGGTTAGAGATCTTTCTATCTCATAAAACCCCTTTAATAGAGCTAGGAACCCACTCTAATTACCCACTTACAAAAAGTGGAAAAAAATTGAGTTGGTTGGGTGGTTGGGAAGTTATGGAGATGTAGTTTCCTTTCCCTTTCTATTTATTCTCTCTTTTTCCCTGGCTTCTCTCTTTGTCTTGCTCTTATCTTTTGGTTTCTTTCTCATTATGGAGAACTCTTAGGAAGAATGGAAGGAAGGGACTTGAGGAAGAGGGGCTTCCACATGTTGGATAACAATCTTTTGGTAAGATATTTCCTTTGTAGATCTTTGTTGATGAGTACATTATTGTTATGGTGTTTCTAATTCTTTTGTGAAAATTTATGTTAAGGTTCCTTAAACTTTGGATTGTGAGTTGTGTGTTGGGACTTTCTTGTTTTGTGAGAATAAATGGTTATAAATGTGCAAATGATTGTAAATATGCAAGGTTTGTGGGGAATGAAACTTTGAGATTTTCCATGTGAAAAATTGGTTATGTGTGTGTGCTTGGGAAGGCCCATGTGACCCTTAGAGCTTAGGGGTGGATTGAATTACAATGTTATGGTTGGGAGGACAACTTGTAGCCATATTATTATTTTTTTCGTATATATATATAGTGGGAGTTAATGGTGACTCCCCAACACCCCCAAGAATAGTTGCTAGACCAAAATATCTTCCACAAGAGAGATAATGGAAATAAATATTGCTTAAACAATGCAAGTTGACTATTGGTTGAATATGGTTGAATGCAAATGTACATGAGATGCCTTTCTTATAAACGAAAGGTAGAGAGATAGGATTAGGAAAGATCATGACAAGTGTCTTAATCCTATAACATGAGACAACACTAACTACCTATGAATCAAGCAATACTAGCTAGATAAGATCATTTCTAGAAAAGCCAACTAAGACTTCTAGAAGGGTATGTGCAGGATCATCATGGAAAAGACAAGCCCTTTACGTGGCAAAAATTTCAAAAAAAAAAGAGTTAGGCAACTTGATGTAAAAATTTGAATAAGTTATCTATATTATTTCAAAAATATGTAAGAATAGAATATGTAGAAAATTGAATGTAGTTTCAAAACTACTAGGTTTATTTAAGAAAAATATATCTATTTGGTGAAAATTTGAAATTTCAATGGAGTAGTACTTAAATTTCAGGGAAAAAATAAGTAGGTGTTTGTTTGACCACTATAGCCACAATAAAATGATAATATTTTTTTATAAGATTTTAGATATAAGTAGAGGAATCATGTCCCGATGTTATGCATATTTTTTAGTAATTTTTTTCCAAGTAAATAATTAATTATTAATATTACAACTTTTACAAAATATAAAAACTCCTATGTCTAACCACCTTAACTTGGTCAAGACTTCATGAAATTCAATTTTTTTTTAATCCTATAGTATGTGAAGCATAGAATGTGACACATGTTTTGGATTCAAAAAATGTGATATCGTTTGAAAGCTATAGATGTTTTTCAATCAGCTTATCAATCAGAACATTAGTCATAATTCAAATAGAAAATGAATAATAATTATTTGTTAAATTCAAAGTAAAGCATAATTTATATTGGTGGAAAGCTGGGAATCTCCTTTAAAAACCCTTTTCATTTGATCAATTTTGGGTAAAAAAAAAGTAGTTAGCCACATACCCTACACATACCCATCATATCGCCACTTTTTGGCCCATCATGATCCTGCACATGCCGAGAAGTAATCTTATATCCTAAGTAAAATTAACATGTGAATATGTCCCCTAATTACCTAGTGAGTGAATTAGCTTGGTACAAGATATTTATTCACACCAACAACCCCCCTTAAGTGCAACTTAGGGAGAAGATTATTATTCAAACTATGCAAAGATGAAGATGAATATGGGTCTTGGCTACAAGACCATGTTAGGTACCCATTTACAAATGAAAATGCAATCAATCTCTCACAAATGAAGAAAAGGAGAAAACCGAATGTGACAAAACTCCTCTCCAAAAGAGAAAACAAAGCAAAGAAAATATGATGTATGGAGGACTCTCAATGCTACCCCCAAGGACTACATCCATCATGTATATACAATCAATGACCCTCCCATGTGAGGGAAAAAGAGAGACATGATATTCCCCCCAAAATGAAGAAGCTCCAATGCCGATGAAGAATGCATGAAAACAAAAGGATGACCCAATGTCTGCCAACAACACATCTCCCCTTAGGAAGAAAAAATCCATATGATGATGAAGAAGCCACTCATTGTCCAACTGAAAGGAGGATGAATGAAGTCTCAACATGTATGCCTCTGAAAATTGAGTAGGAATCTCCAAGCTTGAATAAGCCACAACATAATCATGGTCAAAATTAACCAAGAAACATGAAAAATCAAGTGAATGAAGAGACTCATGAATTCCAATCTCTAAAGAAAAAGTAGATGGTATAACATTATGCTGAAACTATCATCAAATGGGAGAGAAACCCCCTCAAGTGTGTCCTCCAAATCTATAGTATGATATTCCATAAACAAGTTAGAAATACCTATCAAATATTCATCCCACAAAGTAAGATCCAAAAAACTATGATCATCCCACTGAATAGAAGCACTAATGACTGAAGAAGCAGGAGGTGGGGGAGTAGGAAGCTTAGCACTGGCCTCTAAAATACCAAGGTGTAGATGACCAAACTTCTTCTCCCAAACATGGTTCACACTCAATGGAGTGTGAGATGCGGTCAAAGGAACATTATCAACTTTTGAAGAAAAATGTTAAAAGGAATACAAATGAGATGAATGATCAATCATCTCGATAGAAACAATATCCCTAGTTTCCAAGTCCCTTATGTACACTCTATTAGGAGTGAACTCAACTATTTTACTTTGACCACCATGGGTAATTTGATAAGCAAAAGGGAGATTAGTGGATAAAGAAGGAACACGAAGTACATTATTGAATGTCCCTTCCCCCATGTCAATAGAACCCTAGGTATGTGCAGGATCATGATGGGCCAAAAAATGGCGACATGATGGGTATTTGTAGGGTATGTGGCTGACAACTTATTTTTTACCCAAAATTGATGAAATGAAAAGGGTTTTTAAAGGAGGTTCTCAGCTTTCCACCAATATAAATTATGCTTTACTTTGAATTTAATAAATAATTATTATTCATTTTCTATTTGAATTATGACTAAAGTCTTGATTGATAGGTTGATTGAATAACATCTATAGCTTTCAAATGGTATCACATTTTTTAAATCAAAACATACATCACATTCTGTGATTCACATAATATAGGATTAAAAAAAGAAAAATTGAATTTCATGAAGTTTTGACCAAGTTAAGGTGGTCAGACATATGAGTTTTTATATTTTTTAAAAGTTGTAATAAAAAATTCATAATTAATTATTTATTTATAAAAAAATTACAAAAAAATATTCATCACATCCAAACATGAGTCCTCTACTTATGTCTAAAATATTATAAAAAAATATTATAATTTTATTGTGGTTAGGGTGGTTAGACAGACACCTACTTATTTCTTCCCTGAAATTTAAGTACTACTGCATTGAAATTTCAAATTTTCACCAAATAGATTTTTTTTTTAAATAAACCTAGTAGTTTAGAAACTACATTCAATTTTCTATAGATTATATTGTTAAATATTTTTGAAATAATATATATAACTTATTCAAATTTTTACGTCAAGTTTCCTAACTTTGATTTTTCTAAATATTTTGCCACTTAAGGGCCTATTTTTTCCATGATGATCCTACACATACCCCCCTTCCCACTTACCTTCATATAGGTATTGTCACCCATAAAAATATGAGGTGAATTATAAGGATCAAAGGAAGTGAACATATATCCATAGAAGATACCATATGATGAAATTCCCCTAAATCAAGAAGCCATCTATTAGATTTGGGACTTGCAGAGGCCAAGAGTGCTTGTCCTTACATTTTACGTAGCCTAGATGCAGATCTTTTATTCTTTGACTAAGATGATGGTGAGGGTATTGACGATTGAGATGTTGAAGAAGAAGAATACAATGATGAGGGTAGTTGAATGTTATTCCTTTGAATAAGTTGTGTTAGTTCATCAATATTCTTATTATAACATCTATGCTCATCATGTCCTAGCCTTTTACAATACACACATTTGAACTTCTTCTTTTTAGATGATTCCTCTTTAGAAGAGGGTATAGACTCAGGAGTGCTATGTGAAGGAGAATCTTTACCTTGCTCATTAGACTTGGGTGCTTTATTTTGCTTCTTACCTTTTCCACTTGAAGCCTTTAAATCCTTTGCAAGAAGAGCATGAGATGGAGAAGACTTCAATGTGCCCATTTGTACCAACTTTTCTTGTTCCCTTGTGAGTTGAGCTGCAAATTCATCAAGAGAAGGAATTTTGTGTGCATTTCCAAGGGAATGCATTGTAGCATATAATGTAGCAACAAACATTGAATAATCAAGACAAAGCTTAGCAAGAATAGAAAGAATCAATTGTTCTTCCTCTTTAGTGACACCACAATTAGATAACTATAATCTTAAAGAATTGATTTTAGAGAAGAAGTCTTGGATATTGTCAAAATCTTATGGATTAAGACTCATTAGTTCATTCTCCAACTTAAATTTCCTCATTTTATCTGGCTTACCAAAGAGTCTCTCTAAATTAGTCCAAACTTGACTAGGATGTGTGCAAGATGTAACATGATATCTAAGATCTAAAGAAATGGACAAAAGAAGAATACCAAGAGCTTCATCCCTTCTACCAAGCCATTTCCATCTTTCTTTAGCTCATGCGAGTTCTAGATCTTCACCAAATGTGATCCTTTGTAATGTTAATTTTAAGAATAATAACTCCATTTGAGATATCCAATCATGATAGTTGTTAGAAACCAAGATAAGACATGCAAACCAAAAAACCTTCCACATAAGAGAAAATCAGAAAAAGCAAAGCTATTGCAAAAAGATGTGTAAAATAATATTATTTAGGAATTCATAATTACATGAGATGATTTGCTTTATAAAGAAAAGTATGCATAACCCTAATCTTATCTTGAGGAACAAGATAGCTCAACAAGATTTAACCTAGGATATAAAATATAGCTAAGTAAAGTTATGCAAGTGTAATTAAATATTAATTACACTAGCAATAGTTATATGGAGCTAGGAGTACAACGTTTGGTAAATCCATGATACAATCAGATATTACAATAGAGGAATAGAAAATTTCCCGCACAATACAAGCAATTTACCCCTTTGACCCAAACAAATTTACATATTTTTTTGAAAATTTACAAAATGTATCCAAAAGTATCAAATCAGCTACAAACTAAAAATTTGAAATTCTAGAAACAAATTTGCAAAAATTGAATGGTTGTTGTAAATTTTGGGAAAATTGGAATCCGCAACACAAAGTTATGAGCTCAGAGGTGAACATGAAAGGACCAGCTTCAACCTAGAAAAAATGGCACAAAACTACAAAATTTCTATAAAACACCTACACCACTAAAAATTTGAGCTCTCTAGCTTTTCGGTGATATTTTTTCCAAAAAGTTGGCCTCTGTTAGCCCAATTTATGCAAAAAGGAAAAAAAGGACCTATTTAGGCACTTTGGAGGAAAGACCAGGGTCTGGAAAGGCTAAAGTAGTGCAAATTTTAAGCGAAAGGGGCTAAAAAAATAACACTTAGTCCACAATAGGACCACCACTATAGAAAATGAAAAATAAAATCCTTTCACGGGGCTTACAACAACTGTCAACTTAAGAATTTTACAAAGTTTTTAATATTTGAGGCTGACAAAACAAAGTTTATGACAAAAAAACCTTGTGACCATATAGTCGGCCTTTATTTTTTACAAAGATTTTAATATACAAAATTTGTAATGAAAATATAACTTGTACAACTAATGACATAAGCTAGTGATAAATGAAGTTGTACTCGCCATGGATTACAGAATATGCCAACAATGAAAGGACATGTCGATCTAATCAAGCAAGAAATCCAGTGATAAACCTGCGGATGTAAGCAATTTGGACCCTTTGCTAATTTGACGGTGACTACAAATGGTGATTTGATAGCAAAGTAACCAGTTTGCAGAAATAGGTTGCAGGTACACCGACAGAGAGGATGTCATGGTCCAGTACATAGACAGGGAATATATCCTAAAAAATATAATTAATATCTACCCTGAAACATTTCAATAAACTTTTCCAAAAATATTGTGTATAAAACTATATAGCTCGACCAATATAATTTTTGCCAATACAAAAAAAAATTGTCCCAAATTTTATAGAATACTGTAGAAAAATATTTTCAAAATTGAACTGAAAAGAAAATGGGTGCTGGAAATGCCACTATTTTCCTTAGGTCATTCAAGGATGTCCTAGGGTCCCAAATTGGATTGACTATCAACCCCAAAGGTGAGTCAATTTTTAACAAGGAAGACCTAGGAGGGGGTTCTTTAAGCTTTGAGGGGTTCATCACCAAGCAAAGGCTAAATTCAACTCACAAAACCTAGTAATGCAAGCTAAATTCAATGAGTGGAAATGATGAAATTAAGCAACAAAAAGTTATGATGTGTGTACCTGGGAAGTCTAGAAATGTGATAGGGATTCTAGAAATGTAAAAATGTTGTCAAAATATGCCAGGGAGGACTAAGATGCCCTTACTGTTGTCTTAGTCCCGCTATTGTTTTCCGTGGGAAATGTGGAATCCTCATAATTCAAAATAGGATATGAAAGAATCTCTGCAAAATTCCACCAATAGGACTAAAACGCCCTTACTACCATCTTAGTCTCGATTTGAATTTTTGAAATCTTTGAATGTCATCCTGAAGCTCAATGTCTACACTTCTTCTCTGAACTTAGGTCCTAAAACTTCCATATTTGGCATGTAGGTGAGTTTCTATGAAGATGACAACTTTGCAATGTAACTTTGCACTCCAAATGATCTTCAAGTCTTCAACCTAAATCAACAATCACAAACATGCAAGAGAGGAAAAACTTGTTGATTGTTAGTAAATGAGGGTTTGCCTTGGTCAAACCCCTTGTTGGTATTAAACCTTCGAATGAAATAGAATAATGAAGGGAAATGATGAATGAACTACACCCAATGTTACAACTCACCAAACCATTGTCATGAAATCTAAAAAAAATTGTGAAAAGGCTAGCTTGACTAAAGATATTGAATTGAAATATTGCTTAATAGATCACAAATGTTAGCTCAAAAGCACACATGATGCAAGAAGGTTTTTGATATGATGCTTGAATCTTGATAATGGCTCCAAATGCTTGATGAATTTCTCTTGAATGCTCGAATACTTGAATTCTTATATGCTTGTTAGATTGTTAGGTGTGTTAGGATGAGAAATGAGTGGAAGAACCTTGTATTTATAATTTATTTTCTTTTTAGACTATAGGAATCAGTTTGGTATATGTCACCCTATAAACTGCACTTGTGCCTGGTAAACTTTTTTCATGTGATCTATGGCACTAGTGCAAAACGCCCTCTAGTACCATAGGTTTGGAGGGAGACTAGACCTCATGACATGTTTCCTACAACATGATGCTTTATCCAATCGAGCTTGCCCCCCACCCCTTGTATTTATACTTACTTATGCTTAATATCCCTAAATTACACCACAACAAGCCAACATATGAAATCATTAATTAAAGGAGGCTAAATCTTGCCAAGATTTGAAATTAAATATTTAAAATAACCTTAGGGGGACTAAGATGCCCTAAGTGGTGTCTTATTCCCAAGGCATGAAACTCGAGGCACAAACTCCAAAAAGGGGCCCAATTAAGGTTCCTTTCAAATTAGGGTCACAAGACCTTTGGGGGACAAAGATACCCTAGGTGGCATCTTAGTCTCAACCCAAAAATTAGGGACAAAGCCAAAATCATTAAATTATCATTTCCCCTTTGATGGTTATCGAGATTAACCATAAAAATATATAATTTATAAGGCTTGTTGATGCAAAATAGGACCAATTAAGACATAAGGGTATGTGTCGGATCATGATGGGCCAAAAAGTGGCGATATGATGGGAATGTGTAGGGTATGTGGCTGACAACTTTTTTCTTACCCAAAATTGATGAAACGAAAAGGGTTTTTAAAGGAGACTCTCAACTTTCCACCAATATAAATTATGCTTTACTTTGAATTTAATTAATAATTATTATTTATTTTTTATTTGAATTACGACTAAAGTCATGATTCATAGGTTGGTTGAAAAACATTTATAGCTTTCAAACAATATCACATTTTTTGAATCTGAAACATGCATCACATTCTATGCTTCACATACTATAGGATTAAAAAAAAAAAAAATTCAAAGTTTTGACCAAGTTAAGGTGGTCAGACATATGAGTTTTTATATTTTTAAAAAGTTGTAAAAAAAATTCACAATTAATTATTTACTTGGGAAAAAATTACCAAAAATATGCATCACATCCGAACATGAGTTCTCTACTTATATCTAAAATCTTATAAAAAAAATATTATCATTTTATTGTGGTTAGGGTAGTCAGACAGACACCTACTTCTTATTTTATCCCTAAAATTTAAGTACTACTACATTGAAATTTCAAATTTTCTCAAAATAGATTTTTTCTTTAAAAAAATAAACCTAGTAGTTTAGAAACTACATTCAATTTTCTATAGATTATATTCTTACATATTTTTGAAATAATATAGATAACTTATTCAAATTTTTACAAGTTGCCTAACTCTGATTTTTCTAAATTTTTTGCCACTTAAGGGCCTATTTTTCCATGATAACTCCACACATACCCATAAATAAGGATAAATAAAGCAAGATGGGCCCAAAAAAGTGTGGAAATGCAAGGGTATGCATTTTCCTAACCCCCACTTTATTGAGAGGATGAAATTGCTTCAAATTCACACTAAAGTAGCCAACCACACAATCAAGAGGGGTTTAAATGTACAAATGTTGGTAAGATAGGATGACAATAAACAAGAGGGTGGCCAAACCCGTGGGATCAAGATCTTATGACAAACCAACATAAGCACAAAGGAAAAAACATGTGGATGATATATGAAGCCATAACCATATCACAAACATACACCATCAAAGATAGAAAAAAGAAAAAGGAAAAAGAAAAGGCAATGGATCAAGCTTTGACTAGTCGTCCAATGTGTTGTGGACTGGATCTAGGTTGTTTTTCCAAAAAGGTTTACAAGTGGAATTCACTATCCACTATGCAAATAAAACACACACTCACAAGGTCTATTGAAGCCAGTTGTCCACTAGGTGAGCCCCAAGAGGTCCATATCAAAGTCATATCCCCATGACTATGATAAGGACAAAAGAGAAAAATACACGCAACATGAAAGAGGGATGTTCAAAGGGATTTTTCTTAGTTCATGCAAGGTCTCTTCTTAGAGAAAATTGTGCTTAGTGTATCCAAGAGAGGACAAGTCAAAGAAATATCATGCTCTCAGAGGGAATAAAATCCAATGGCACCACCAAGACATGAACACATCACAAGAAGAAAATAAATCGCACAATGAAACATGAGTGTTGATGTATGCCCCCACTTTAACACAGTTGCTAACACCATTGTTGTGAGAAATTTATTTAAAGTAGAAGACATGAGAGACTACTTGGAAATCCCTATGCCAAGTCATATGTTTCCAATGAGCTACATTATGAAATAGGATGGAAGGGTTGCCCCCAAATAAACAATGCTAAAGATAACTTAGTACGTCATGTGTGAGCCAACTTAAGACATGTCGTCCACGTCCCAGGCTTGCTCTTACATATACATAGAAGGTGGTAAAATAACCAAAAGAGGCAACGACAAGTGATATATGAGGACAAGGCTACCTAACCCCTTGCCCCAACTTAGTGTAAGACAAGGATGAGCCAAAATAATTGATGAGATGAATGCTAGAGTGAAAATTAGTATCAATTAGAGGAATTAGTTGCTCCCTTATAAGGAAGAGAACCACACTCCTTAAGATGTTGAATTTTATCACTTAAAGCCTTACATTCATTAGTAGAATGACCATGAACTCTATGATATGCATAAAATGAATATTTTTTTTAAATAAAATTTCTTTCGTATTCTTTGAGGGAGGGATATCAAATGACCTTGGAGGAGTCTCAACAAGATACTTTCTTGATCAAAAGTAGGAGATGTTGATTTGTTTTGATAAAAATATATCTTTTACTTAGTACAAGATGTCATACTTACACGACTCTTTAGGTTGTGATATTTTGTTCTCTTCTTTAAAGGAAGGTGTAAAATCAAACAAATTCGAATAATTAGTGTTTTTCATGATGACATTGATGTTAAGTGAGGAATTCTCTATTTCTTTAAAATGATAACATTCAAGACAACTAGTGTCTATCAATTCAGGATGCACTATCGTTAAAAGTCATCTTAGAGGAATCTTTTGTAAGAGTGTTGATGTTAAGTGAAGCCTTGTTTATTTCTATCAAAGGACAATAACCCAAACCACTAGTCTTTTCTTACATTTGAAGCTCTATAAGGACACAAATACCTTGCTTTCTAGCACTACATCCTTTTCCAATATAACCAAGTTTTTTCATAATTTCATAACCTTTTCCATAAATTTTGTTGATCTCTTTTATATTTGGTGGTTGTTCATGATTAAGTTCATCAAAGTTTGTTGTGTAATTTTCTTTTTCTTCTCAAGTGGTTGAGGTGGATGCTTTCGAAGGGTCTTCTGAATTTTGTGTTGACATTATCACTTTTTCTTTTCCCGTGTCAGAATATTTTTTTATGATCTTGTATTCTCCCATGAATGTTGGTTTGAAATTCAATGATCCCAAATCATCTAGTGATGTCATTGTGAAGGGATTAGGACATCTATCTTTTTGTTGTTCTTGCATAGGTTCTACTTGTGTAGTTGGTGTCAATGTTTTCAAAGGGTTATCTTTACCTTTCTCAATGTTAAAACAACTGTATGGTTCAAAATCGTATTTGATTGTATAAATATTATTGTTGTAGACATATTTCATGATACAATGAAGGGTAGAGGGAACAAATTGCATCTCATGAACCCATGGTCTTCCTAGAAGAATATTGTATGAAAGATCATGAGGCATAATGTGGATCAAAGTTTGTAATGTAAATTTGTCAACTTTAATAGGTAATGTGATCACCCCAAGCAATCATTTTCCCATGTTATGAAAGCCACTAATAGATAAAGAGGAGGGTTGGATTTTTGATTTATCAACACCAAAATTATGCAAAAGGCTTGCACTACACATATTTAAGGTTGAGCCATTGTCCACAAGGTTTCATTTTATCCCTGTGCTATTCTATTGAGCTATGACCATGAAATCGTCATGTTGTTTTTGCACTTCCAAATGAGGGAGCTCACTTTGGTGGAAAACAATGTCATCATTTATTCTTTGAATCAGGGCTGCTATGCCATTCAATTGTGAATTAGAAGGGATCAGAACTTTTTGTAAGGAAGTTCAAAGCATAGTGTGATAGTTAGGTGAATTTTGAATAAAGTCCCAAAAGGATATCTTTGCAGGAGTATTCTTAGGTTGTTCAACAAGATCATACTCATTTCCACTTTTTGAAGGAAAATGAGGGGGACTTGGTAAGATAGGATTAGGCAATGGGAGGGATGTTTAAGGTGTTTGTATTGGTTGTGGATTATTCCTAGTGTTGTATGTATGAGCAATGGTATTGTAACTTGGTTGTTACGAAACATTGCTCTTAGGTGGTTTGAAGATAAGGACGGGTTTGTTTTGAATTTTTGGTTTTTGAGAGGGTGGATAAATGATAAGTTTAGGCTTGGGAGAGTACTCCAAGGAGTATATAATGTGCATAACCTCTGAATAATTTTCATGATGTCTTCATGAAGGGGAACTTCTAATGTCACTTCATCATCTTCATCTAAGGAATTATTGTTGTCATTGTTCTCATTTTCTTGCACCATGATATCTTCCCTAATAGGAGAATTTTTAGGAGAACTACAAACCAAATGTTCTTGACATTCAATGATTGGTTTTTCCAAAATGACTTCATCACAAGTAGGGGAATGATCAATGGCATTCTCTTGTTCAATAATGTTTTCTCTAGAGGGAGAGAGGAAAATAGGATTCTTGTGACTCTCATAGCTTTGATCTTCTAACACTGCAATATCTTCTTCACAACTAGGAGATATCAAGAGAAGGATAGATGTGATCATACTGATTTCCAGTGATTTCATTTTTTTTCTAGGGTCCCATTCTCTTGTGCCATAGCTTCTACCCTAGTAGGAGATATTTTAGGAGAGAGGAAAAAAAAGGTTCATTACTCTCCATTATTATCTCATGTAAAGTAACTTCATCACTAATAGGGGAAGCATCAAGAGAAGGAATACTATAGTTTTCATGATTACTAATAGTTAAATGATTTTGTTCAAATAGGTCTTTCCAAATTTTAGGGAAATTAGGAAGGAGAGACATAAGGTTATCACTTTCAATCCACATATCCTCCTAACAAATATGATTTTCATGGTCATTCACACTTGTTTCCTCTTTCACTAAAGTCTTCTCGCAATTAGGGGAGGTGTTGAGAGATGGATTTGGGATAAGCAAAGTGGTGGCAATGATCTCATCTTCTTGTGTCATACTATCTTTCCAAGGGGGAGGGGGAGATAGACAATAAAGACTCTCATGATTGGAAATGATTGTGTCTTCTTTCACCAAGATGCCTTTGTCTCTAGTAGGAGAGGTATCAAAAGAAGAAAATATATGGTTTTCATGATTGTCTATGCTTCCATCTTCTTTTATTATATCATCCTCACCAATAGGTAATGTAATATTAAGGATTATATCAATTTTTTTTCCTTTTGCTCTAAGATGTTCTCATAACTATGAAAGATAGTAGAAGAATGACTAAGATGTTTCTTAATGACCTTATTGTTGTACTCTAGATTGAACTCATAAGAGGGGATGTTGTACTTATGCAATCAATTTTTAACCATATCAAAGCCACATCTCTTGAAAGAAAACATGTTATCATGGAAAAGTAAATAAGGTGAAATTTTATAACCTTGTTTAAATGCAATTTTGGAATTGAGCAATACATGAAATGAATCACTTTAAGTAAAATGAATGAAACAAAAAGTCAACTCACTGAAATAGATAACCAATGGTAGCAAACAAAAGCATAGAAAATCAATTTCAAATCCTAAATTTAAAAAATGAAAGTCAAAGTCAATAGGGACTAAGACGCTAGTAAGGGTGTCTTGGTCCTACTGGTGAGATTTGAAGTTCCAGAAAGTGAAATAGAAAGCAAATAGCATAGACAGGGTTATAAGCTAGAAACCCATAGAGGGACTAAGACACCAGGAAGGTTGTTTTAATCCTAGTAAAGGTTTTTTTTTTAAAAACAAAAAATTATGAGTTATTTATTGTGTTCCCCGGTTGCCTACCCAAGGACCTAATGTTTAAAAATAGAAAAGTTTTCAAATGAATGCAAGAAAAAGTAACTAGTGAAAAGCAATTGGATGCAAAGTTGAATGCAATTTTTACAATTTTGAATGCAATAACAATGTTCCTAAATGCAATTGGGATAACTGACAATGCACTTTTTAATTTTTCAATGAGATAAAATACTACAAGAAAGCAAAAAATGTAACCTCTATGCACTTTCACTAATGCAAGATGAAATGCAAGAATGAATGCAACCTAGATCTAGGAATTTAATCAACTCCAAATAAGAAAATGAATGCTCAAAAATGTCAAGTTCACCAAAATGAACCAAAAATAAAATGGGTGGTGGAAATGCCACTATTTTCCTTAGGTCATTCAAGAATGTCCTAGGGTCCCAAATTAGATTGATTATCAACCCCAAAGGTGAGTCAATTCTCAACAAGGAAGACCTAGGAGGGGGTTCACCACTAAGCAAAGGATTGTAAAAGACAACTTAACATTCAACTCACAAAACCTAGTAATGCAAGCTAAATTTAATGAGTGCAAATGATGAAATTGAGCAACAAAAAGTTATGATGTGTGTACCTGGGAAGTCTAGAATTGTGATGGCTATTCTAGAAATACAAAAATTCTATCAAAATATTCCAGGGAGGACTAAGATTCCCTTACTGTTGTCTTAGTCCCGTTGTTGTTTTTTAGGGGAAATTTTGAATCTTCAGATGTCAGAATAGGATCTGAAAAAATCTCTACAAAATTCCACCAAGAGGACTAAGATGCCCTTACTACTGTCTTAGTCCTGATCTGAATTTATGAAATCTTTGAATGTGGTCCTAAGGCTCAATGTCTGCACTTCCTTCTTCTCAAATTTTAGGTCTTGAAACTTACAGATCTAGCCTATAGGTGAGTTTCCGTGAAGATGAAAACTTTGCAATGCAAATTTTCAACTTTGCAATGCAAATTTTCAACTTTGCAATGCAAATTTTCAACTTTGCAATGCGAATTTTAAACTTTGCAACTTTACACTCCAAATAATCTTCAAATCTTCAACCTAAATTTGGAATAAAAAACATGCAAGAGAGGAAAAACTTGTTGATTGTTAGTAAATGGGGGTTTTCCTTGGTCAAACCCCTTGTTGGTAATTAAAGCTTGGAATGCAATAGAATAATGAAGGGAAATGATGAATGAACAACATGCAATGTTACAACTCACCAAACCCTTGTCATGAAATCTACAAACTTGTGTGAAATGGCTAGCTTGAATGTGGATCTTGAATTCAAATAGTGCTTGATAGATATTGACTTGAATTGATTGCTTGAATCAAAACCATACATCACAATTGTTAGCTCAAAAACACACATGATGCAAGATTTTTTATATGATTCTTGAATATTGATGATGGATCCAAATGCTTGATAAATTTCTCTTGAATGCTCGAATACTTGAATGCTTGGATGCTTGTTAGATTGCTAGGTGTGTTAGGATGTGAAATGAATGAAAGAGCCTTGTATTTATACTTATGCTTAAAATCCCAAAATTATGCCACAAAAAGCTGACATATGAAATCATTAATTAAAGGAGGCTAAACTCACCAAGATTTGAAATTAAATCCTAAAAAATAACCTAAGGGGAACTAAGATGCCCTAGGTGGCGTCTTAGTCCCAAGACATGAAACTTAGGGCACAAATTCTAGAAAGGGGCCCTATTAAGGTTCCTTTGAAATCAGGGTCCCAAGACCTTTGGGGGACAAAGATGCCCTAGGTGGCATCTTAGTCTCAACCCAAAAATCAGGGACACACAACCAAAATCATTAAATTATCATTTCCACTTTGATGATTGTCAGGATTAGCCATAAAAAGATATAATTTATCAGGCTTGTGGATGAGAAATAGGACCAATTAAGACATAAATAAGGATAAGTAAAGCAAGTCAGGTTAAAAAAAAAAGTGAAAATGCAAGGGTATGCATTTTCCTACACTACAATTTTTCTTTTTGTGAAAATATGTCAACCTAGGGGGTTGTATGGCCTACCCAAGAAATTGGTTTTTGCCTCAAAAACAACTTTACCAAAAATGGATGAATTTATAGTCAAAATTCATCTTTTGGGCCTTCTAACACAATGGTGATGTTGATCTGGGTCCAAAGTGCTCTAAAAAATTAGTGACCTCCTAGATCAGCGACTCTTGATTTTCAAAACCTTTACAGATCATCCAAAACATAACCATTTTTTATGAAACAAAAGGAAAACCTTACTTTCTTTGACACCATGGATTCAATCATGGGATCCTTGAAACCCCAAAATGCACCCAAAAAAATATTCAATCCAACATGAAACCCTTAGATCTAGGAAGGAATTTGTAAAAGTGGAGCTCTAATACCATATGGGAGTTAATGGTGACTCCCCAACAGCCCTAAGAACAGTTGCTAGACCAAAATATCTTCCACAAGAGAGAATGGAAAGAAAGCTTTCGTTAACAATGAAAATTGAATATTGGTTGAATATGGTTGAATGTAAATGCACATGAGATTCCTTTCTTATAAAGGAAAGGTACAGAGATAAGATTAGAAAATATCATGAAAAGTTTCTTAATCTTATAACATGAGACAACTAACACTAACTACCTAGGAATTAAGCAATACTAGCTAGATAAGATAAGTTCTAGAAAAGCCAACTAAGACTTCTAGAAAAAATATTATATCCTAAGTAAACTTAACATGTGAATGTCTCCCCTAATTACTTAGTGAGTGAATTAGCTGGGTACAAGAAATTTATTCACACCAACATATATATATATATAGGGAGAAACTGGAAATTAATGGAAGGCCTACCAAATTTAAGGTTCAAGAAAATAGCTACGAGTCTTGTGAACCAGGAAAATTTTTAAGTTCTAGGAGTGGAGTTATGGGAAAATGTAATTGTTGTGTATATGGTGGTTGGCTCAAATTTGTAGATGTGTTTATACTTTCAACTAGATGTGTAATTGAAGGAAGACATTGAACTTTTTTTTATCTCTAAATTTAAAGGACTAATGTTTGGGTGAAGATAGACTTTATAAGTACAATTATAAAAGCTATTTATGTAAATATTTAAGGGAATAAAAGGATTGTGTCTTGGGTATCAAAGTTCCTAACTTGTTTGAGAAATTTTTAAAAGGGATTGAACTCTTTTGGAGTTTTAAATTAATTATTCCTCTTGTAGAAAGGTAAATGAAAAACACGTGTAGTGTGTCTCTATTTAGTGAGTTTTTATTTAAAACAAAACATCATAACACTCAAAATATTATAATAATAAAATAGAAACATATAAAAGGAAAATAGGTCTTAGAAATTATCTTGATAGAATCTATTGCATGCATACAAAATATATTGTCCCTATTTTATAGATTAAATTATATTTAATCTGACCTTTTTACATTCATTAATATTCTATATCTAACCATCATATTTTTTATCACTCCTATTAAGGAGGGCATCTTATTCTAGTAATGATAGTAAAACTAGGAGGCTAGATCTTCTAATGATAATGAGAAAAATTCGTATGAGGACTTTCAAACATGTAAATAAAAGGGAACCCATTGAGAATTACAAGGAGTGATTAAACTATCTTCATCCTTTGTGATCCTATTTGTTCTTCTAGAGAATAAACATATTTCCATATCCATGAGAATTATTCCTTATTATTAATGATGTTTATATGCTTGGATGTAGGGAAGATTTTTTTGAAACCTAGAAAATGGGTGGTGTTTTAATCTTTTTGGAAGATAAAACTAGGGTTTAGGACCTTTCCACCTATTTCCTTCAAGTTTCACTCAAGAAAACCTTAGAGATCTCAATCTAGGGATGGAATAAGGGAAAGATATTTGCAAGAAAGTGTCATAGGGTTTGATTAAATACTAAAAGGGGGTTCACCACCAATCAAAGGCTTGGAAATACAAGAAAATGTAAATGATATACAAATTTATGCAATGACCTAGAAATGAACTCAAATAAGAACAATAAACTAGAGATAAATAGATGTGCACCTAAAAACTAGAGAGGCTTGAGTTAAGGTCTAAGATGCTAGAAATATTTATTTGTGAAGCACAATGGGAATCATACACTAGTAGGGGTGATTTAGTCCCAGTTTAGGGTTCAGGCCAAAACCAGAATCAGGAACTGCTAAACTAGGTTTTACAAAAGAAACTTGAAATTTGGTATACTTGGACTCATAGACCACAAGTGGTGATTTAGTCCTAGTATTAGGGTTGATCAAAATGTTTTATGTCCTTTAGTGCTTCCTGTAGCTTCTCTCTTGCCAAATCTCTAATTCTGAAACACTGAATTGCAACCTATAGATCAATTTTTGTGATCTCACAAGATAGATGACAACTTTGGCAACTTTTCTTCAATATTGCTCTTTAATGAATCTTCAACCTAAATCTACAAATCACACATCAAAGAGAAGGAATGATTTTTTCTTTATTGGATAGTGGTTTTCCCTGGTCAAACCCTGCTTTGGTAATCAAACCTTGAAATAAAATCAAATAGAATGAAGGAATGATGAATAAAAAATTATGCTATGTTACAACTCACCAAACCCTTGAACAAAAGGTTGAAAACATGTATGTAATGGCTAGCATGAATTTGGATCTTGACTCTTGATTGTATGTTATGGATCTTGATTTGAATGCTTGCATGAATCATGAGATACCTACATCACAAATATTAGCTCAAAAACAAGCATGATGCATGATGACTTTGACATCATTCTTGATTATTGAATGAAGCTCTAAAATACTTAATAAAAAACCTTTAATTCTCTTGTAAGCTCTTTTGAACTCTTTTGTAAGTGTAGACATCGAAAATATACTGATTGACATCATGCATTTGATCCTGACTTACTAACATTATTTCTTCCTAAATCATCCCTCGGTCTAACCGTTTAATCAAATTCCCTTATCTGATTAAATTCATCAATATCCTCTCTTGGTTAACTAAATCATTTTATCTAATCAAGTCATCTCTCTTGTTAATTAAATCAATCCACCTGATCTAATTATCCCTATCTAATTAAATAATCAATTTATTTGATTAAATCTCTAAAGTCCATCCATTAAATTAAATAAATTAAAACCCTATTTCATTTAATCTAACACCATCCTTTGTGATTAAATAAATCAAAATATTTATTTAATTAGCCTCTTATCATATTCCTCTCTTATCTGATCCATAAATTTGAGTCAAATAAGTCACATCATCTAACCTCTCATGTTAAATAAATTAAACCTTTGATTAATTTAACCTCATCTCATGTCACATCCTCTAGATAATGCAAGTTGCACATGAAAATAGATTTCATTCATTTATTAAATCTCTATTTTCCTCACATGGCATCTTTTTTGGAATATTCTCTCAATTTGAATTCAAAAATTCCAAGTCAACATGTACATCCAACAAGGCATTTAAAAACTCTTACATGTCCTTTGCCTTGAGCCAAGTGGCATTTATTGCATTTTCCCTTCCCTCTTACATGTCATTTCAACAAATTTGAATTTCAAATATTGGCATTTATTGGCACAAACCCCAAATCTTGCACAACCATCATCCATTCATAGCTTGACAAGTGGCACCATATCATTGGGTGAATGTTAGTCCCACATTGCTAAAATTTGGGCATTCATCCATCTTGAAATCCTATAAATGAAGAGCTCCTCTCCTCATTTCAACATCCACAATCCAAGTAAAGTTACCATGCTAAAATACTTAGCCATTCTCATCCATCATTTGAATTCTAGCTAGGCTTTTTGCAAATTTGGCTTGGAGTTCTCATCTTTTCATCAAAAGTGGATCAACAATCTCTTCAACATTCAAATCTTGCATCATAGGAATTGGGAAAGGTTCAATTTTCACATCAAATTGGAACCAATTCCCCCATGGGATCAAGTGTTTGCTATTTAAATTAGGATTTAATCTAGTTTTTATCGTTTCATGGTGTTCTTGCTTATTTTATTTCCTATTTTGAGTTTGCAAATGGATTTCATGGGGAATCCTTCTTTTAGCTTGCAAATCCTTGTCTAACTTGTTTATTCATGTTGTTTTGCAGGTAATAGGAAAAGGGTTCGCACATTTGGCACTAGAAGGAGGGCTTGAAGTCATAAATTCTAACATTTTCATGAAAATTCCATGCTTTTCTACACACACAGGAAATTCCAACGCGGGCTCATCAGCATCATTGTTTTCATGCCACGGGCTCGTCAACATCGTTGTTTTAGCATCGTGGGCTCATCAATGTCGCTATTTTAGCGCTGCTGGGCTCATCCAGCCAAAAATTCAAATCCTAAACTCCGCCATTGGACTCGCTGATCTACATCAGTTTCAAAAAAATTCTAAAACTCTGACACTTTCAAAAACTACGATGCTGGGTGAAAAGAGCTACGCAATCGTGCTCTCTATCCCGACACAGAGCACCGCTGACTGGTAAAGCGGCACTGTAAGAGCAACGATGGGAGGAAAAAAGAGTGATGCCTTCACGAGTTACAACACTGGAAGACAGTAAAAGCGAGAAATTTAATTTTTAGCACGTGCCTTAATTTATGATTGCTTCTTCCTCTGTTTTCTGCTTTTTAAATTTCTGTGTTTTTCCAGAATCTTACTGTTTTTCTCCTTTGTAGGTTGGAAATCGAAAACTAAGGGAAGAGGAGCATGGTGATGATATTTTGTCCAATTAAAGTGTTTTTAAACACTTAAGTGTTTGTTTAACACTTCCTTAGGGATTTTGTCATCTTTTCATCTTTAGAACACTAGCTTTCATTTGGGCTTACAAAGAACCTTTCAATTTCATTTATTGCAAAGGTTAAAACAAACAATAGGATCAACAACTTACTAGATTTTGTTTATGGGATTAACAAATTGAAAAAATGTTTACCACTTGTCTTTTGGTGCTCTAAAAATGAACTCACATATTGCTTTGAGGGTTTAAAAAGAACAAGAGTAGTGTTTTTCATGAGGGCTTACTTAGACTAAAGCCATTGGAAAAGGACGTATATGCTTCTCTTGCACTTTATAGCGATCTTGAGAATGAAAAGGACTTTTCCATGACTTTGGGTTAAGACAAAGCAATCACCTCCACACTTCGATTTGGGCTTAAAATTGAACAAAATCTTGTGCGAGTGTGAGTGGGGGAATTTTCACGTATATTCTCTCTCTTTGTTGCTATCAAAGATTGATTGAGTTACGGATTTTGTTCTTCATTCCATTTTGTTTATCTTAGAGGGCCTACCTTGTGGGAAAAAGTAATCACCCAAGGGAACGACTCAACCGATAACACTCTAAAACCAAGAGTATTTCCAACTGGGATATAAATGTGGATATTGGAAGAAATGCCAATATCACACGGTTGACTCCAACAAGATGGATCTGAAAGGGGACTCTTGCCACGTTGGGTCAACTCCTACGAATGGAAAGTCCTTACTAGAACCCATGTGCTAGAATTTGCCAAAATCCTTAATCTATTTGTTGGTGCAAGAACGGTCTAAAGCCGCCCCACACTTTTACGGTCTTCTAGTAGAAATGGAAAGCATGCCATGGGAGTTTCATGGGTGTTGATGCTTGGCTCCCATATAAGTGAGTGTCGTGGAGGGGAGCCAGTGGGGTCAAGCATCTAACCATTCACTAGAGATAAGTGTAGTTGGACTTGTCCAAGTGCGAATCCAACAAATATTGTCTTACACATCCATAGGATTGTACTTATTCTTGGGTTACAAAATGCATTGCTTGATCAAAAACATCTCAAAAACAAATACTTAACATCATCCAAATTTCAAACCCTTTTGAGGACAAATACAATTGACTCAATCCATATGTTATTTCTTTCCCTTGGGATTGACATCCTTAGAGGTTTCTAAGCATTGGATTATATCACAATTTTTCTTCTTAAGCAAACAATAGGAAAACCCTTGCCTTAAGTTCATTAAATTTCCACATAACATATCTTGTGGGGTTTGAAGAAATTAAGACATTGGACATCTTAGTTTGAAAACATAATTGAAGAAAGTGTTTGTGGTAAAATAAAGACATTAAGCAAAGATTAAAAAAAATGAACTTTCATGTGTGTTGAGGACTCCAAAATCCCAAAAGCACAAATCATTGATTAGAAATCCGAAAATGAATGTTCAAGTAAAATCATTTCTTGGTTACAAAGGTCATTAGGAAGCATATGCATGCTCTTCAATACCTAGATCTAGGAAAAAAAAGTGTCCTTCTTAGCTTCATCTTAGGATCAAAACATATCAAAATCCTTTTAATCCATCCATCAAAGCATCAAAACAAAATCCATCTCATCATTACCTTTTGGAAAATCTTGAAATCATCCTTGATACTAGGCTTTGTGGAAAAATCAAAAACATCAAAATCATTGAGACAAAATCCTTGAAAAAATTTATCAAAACACCTTTGGTTAGGTATGTGTAAATGCATCCTTTTGCATATACTTAGTCAAAATTTATCAAAATCCATCTTGTCTAGCTTAAGTGTATGTAGATGAATCCTTCTTCATATGTTCAGTGAAACAATCATCTTGTTTGAATATGTGTGGGTAGATGCATCCTTCTCCTCACACATATTCAAATTATCATCCTTTGAACAAATCTATCCCTTAGATCATCATCCAACATCTTAGGATCTTTTTGTTCAAAATCAAAAGCAAAGATCAAGGAAAAAATCTCAAAATCTCAAAATCTCAAAATCAAAAATCAAAAATCAAAAATCAAAAATTCAAAGTCCTAAAAGCCTAGTATTTCATTCAAGATTTATCAAAAGCCAAAAACATCCATCCTTAAACATCATCATCATATCACCATCACATTTGATCCTCAAGGCATCCTAAAACTTTATACTTTGGAGCATAAGATAACGAACAATCAAAAAAATCAAGAGATTCATCTCCCATATTCTCGAAGATTGATCTTTGTTTTATGGTTCAAATGAGATCTCAATACAAGATGAGTATGGAAGCCAACAAGGAAACACCCGCTTCAAGCGATCTTAGCCAAACCAACATAGAAATGAATCTATTAGAATCAAACAATCCATTGACCCTCTCATCATCCGAAAATCCACAAGAAGAAAATCAAGGGGAGGACCTTACATTTGGAATGTCTCGCGAGGAAATGACAGAAATGCTCCAAAATCCAGACAATCATAGAATCATCAACATCATGATGAGATTTAACCCTTCGTTGTGCATGCTTGAATTAGCAAAACAAGGGGCCAAGTTGCCTTCAGATTTTGATGTGAGTACTATAGTGGATACATCATTTCCTCTGATCTCATCCACCATTCCCATTTCATCTACGCCCCCATCCCAAAACATCACGCAAAACATTCCGCAAATTACATCACTTGCTCCAACCCAACCCAACGTTAACAAGGGAAACACATTCCTCAATGAAATTCAATCACATCCCCTTGTTAATAATCAAAAATTGGACGCAAACACCACATTGGAACAAAATATCCCCCAACATCCATTACACAAAAATGTTCCTCTCACCTTACACTATGATCCATCATCAACATTTTTTCACGGAGCATCACAAACACCTCTTCTCACAAACTCACAAGAAGAGGGAGATATGTTCGGACTAGGGGGCATATTCAATACCACATAACAACTAATTCCCCTTACATTTCCACCTATCCCATGATTTCCATTATCATCCACACCACTTCTTGGTTTAGGGCTTCCCCCTCTACCAAGTATCAATCAAACCTATATCCCAACCATCAATCAAAACATTACACCAAACGCCCAAAATTTGTCATTGATATCGCAACAACAAATGACGAACACACAAGCAATGGAAACAACATCAAACATCCCTTTAACATCACAAAGCATGGTCTCCCAAGGGCCAAATACATCAATACCATTATCCAACACCCAAAACATCAACACAACATCATCATCCACCACCATTCCAAATCCACCACCACCCCCACCACCACCAATGTTCACCACATCAAACCAATTCGACGCAGCATTGCAAGCCGCTTTCCAAAGAGGATACCAACAAGTTCAAAAACAAAAAGTTGTAAAACAAGCTGCTCAAGCCGCACAAGTTTCCCAAGCTACACAAGCCACATTGCAAGCATAAAAAGCTCAACAAGCTCAAGCTTTACTGCAACAACATCAACAAACTACTCAAGCCGCACAAGGCGCCCAAGTTGCACAAGTGTTACAATCACAAAGAGTCACTCAAGCACAACTATTATTGCAGCAACAAGCCACACAAGCGCAAGCAGGACAAGCATAACAAGCACAAGCACAAGCAAAACTTCTGCATAAGCAGTACAAATGCAAGCATATCAACAAGCATTAAAGCAATACCAAGACCAACAAGAAGCAACAGTATTGGTAGCCCAACAACAAGCGTTGTGGGAACAACAACAAGCATTGTTGGAGCAGCAACAAGCACAACAACAAGCACAAATACTAGCGCAACAACAACAAGATCAACAATAGGCGTCGTTCATCCAAAAGTAGGTAGAAGCCTACCTCACTCACCAGAACATACATATACCATTGAACAACGCACCAACCAATCCATCCATCCAAATCACGATTGCAACACCCCAAAACACTTTCATCCCACCCCCTGATCCCCAAAATGATGTGACGACACAACTCAGGTTGCTCTCGCAATAAGTGCTCAACCTTCAATCAGGGTGAACAACCAAAACGCAAAGCAACTTGTGTCCCTATCCATTTGATAGGAGCCTAGACATGAAACCATTCCCCAAGGGATTTGAAATCCCCAAATTTGACAAGTATCGAGGGATGGGAAACCCTAAAGATCACATCAGGGAATTCCAGGTTCATTGCATGGAGGTCGCATACGATGACACTTATCTAATGTGACTATTTCCTAGAAGCTTGGCAGGCCCCACTATAGAATGGTTCTCTCGCTTACCCTCAGGCATCAGAACATTCTAGGAAATCAGAGATGAATTCATCAGGAATTACACATGTAACACCGCAATGGATGTCAGTCTTGAAGAATTATACGCTCTAAAACAAGGAAAGAATGAATCTTTTGCTTCATTCCTTCAACGATGGTGATCCAAGGCCAATCAAAGCAAGTGGACCATGCCAAAAGAACAAGTCTACACGATCATAGCCAACCTTGAAAGCTGCCTGCCATTTCATCTCAAGGTTCAGGGAATCACCACATATGAGCAATTAATCTCCAAGGCGCTTAGCATCGAAAGAGCCCTTGTGACTCAACCCGCAGAATTAACATCATATCACAAACTACAAAACAACTGCCCATCATCTAATTACAATGATAAACCTCATACATGGGTGAGAAACAAGAACATCACTAATGATGGCATCGTCGATGCCAAGGTGGTCATTAGTGGTCCACGCCAAAATATACCCGCACCGCAAATCCAACCACAACGCCAAAACACTGATCACACAACATACCAACCCAATAATCCCACCATCAATAACCTCAATGACCAAAGAGGACCACCCGAACGCAAAACTTATCCAAAACGTAAATACGCCATTTTGGGGGAACCATTGGAGGACATAATGAAAAAGTTGATTGCCGAAAAATTCATCCAGCCTCCTACATTCAAAAATTACCAAAACCCGATGTCAAACCCCCTTGGTACAACGAGAATCAACTTTACGAATTCCACAAAATAAAAGGTCACACCACAAACAATTGCATGAGACTCAAAAACATCATCCATGATCTCATTGACAAGAAAATCATAAACATGGAACAACCTACAGGGAATTAGGACCTTAAAATCTACACAAATCTGATGCCGAATCATGGAAACAAAGGAAATAGAGGTGATAAAGGGAAAGGAAATGTAAATCATGTCTATGAATCTATCATTGCCTCGCTAAATGAGGATTGCATGGTTATCACTATCAAGGGCACCCATGTCGATGATTGTGGAGTCACCACAAGAGGTGACAAAGTCACCATTGCAAGATCATCCCAACCAAATAGATTCCCTACATCAAGAGCCATTCCGTATAGCTACAATGTTGTAGACCAACTCAAAAGAATTCCAACACACATCTCCATCATGGAGTTGTTAAAAATCTTATCAACGCATAAAAAGATCCTTGAGGAAGCATTAGCCTCATCCATTGTCCCTGCAGATCTCGATGCAGAGCAATTCCAAGCTATGGTCGCAAATATCATAACACCTAATCTCCTTACATTTTTCGACCAAGATTTCCCTGCCCAACCATCTCACAACCACGCGCTTCACTTGGAAGCCATTGTAAATAAAAGCAAAATCAAAAGGGTCTTGGTGGATGGAGGTGCAGGTTTGAACATCTATTCTCTTAGCCTCATCAAACAGTTGAAAATATTAGAAGATTCCATCGACAAAGGCAAGGGCATCACAATCAGAGCATATGATGACCAAGAAAGAGTGTCTTAGGGCACAATTAAGCTCCCTATCCAAGTAGGGCCAACACTCATGGAAACCACATGTCAGGTCTTGGACCTTGAATTGCCATATAATATCCTCCTGGGATGCCCATGGATTCATGCGATGAAAGCTGTAGCACCAACCTTCCACCAATGTGTGAAATTCACACATAATGGACAAGAGGTTACCATCCATGGAGATCCTGAGCCGTTTTCATATTGCAAGAATCTTGAGGCCAAGTATTACAAAATCCCCCAAGTCACGAAGAATGATGAAGGCCCATCCACAACATACATCGATCCCGCCACCCTCATATCCACTTCTGAGATAGAGACACCCACCATCCCCACCATTCCCACCATCTCTAACATCAAGCTCATTATCCAGGAGGATGGTTGTGGAAGGTATAGGCTCCCTAATAATGCTTTTGTGATAGGAGAGTTACCTCAATCTCCTAGATCACGGGGATGTCCACAAGAAAACAAAGCTTCTTCATCACAAACATATACTAAAGATTATCCTGAATTCACAAGATGGGGAGACCTTGGCCATGAGGTTATTGAAGCAGATCCATCTCACATGTTATATCGAGATGAGAGACCAACACCTAAATTACTAATGAACAAAAGAAGCAGGGGCCTACAAATGATGCTTGCAATGGGCTACGAAAGAAACCAAAGACTGGGACAAAATGAAAATGGTCTCATAATACCTATCATGCCAAAGATGCGACCCATAACAAATCTTGGTCTTAGATGTACCCCTCTGAGAATAACCATACATGGCCGAAATACTCTGGTTAGAGTAGTTCATGTCTCTCCTCAACCAGTGCTAATACAAGTACACTCACCAATAGTCACATGTAGAGACACACATAATTTCATAACTGAGCCCTATATTAGTAGTGATGATGAAGATCCCATTCTAATCTACCTAGGTTATTCGAAGATACCACCCTATGTATGATTAGCACCCTCTCCTTCGAAACCAATCATCTGAATCATGAGATCCGTTTAGTCTACCCCAAACTGATCGATTACGACCAACAAGGACCACCAGTTCTTGATACATTCAAAAATGATGAGGTGCTCTTAGAATTCATGGGATTGAGGGATAACATTCCAGATGGAGACCATAAGGTAGGGTTTATAATGGAGTTAGACACACAAGCTTATTAGGGGAAACAATTGAATCTTTCAGTCACAAAAGTGAGAAACTAAGAATCATATCCAAGTCCTTAAGTGAAAACCACAATGTGGCACACTCCAACAAGAAAATAGTAAAAAGAAAGGACATATCCAACGGTGAAAACCTCTTTGAGGCATCCGAGGATGAAGGATTCAATCTCCCCTTAAGAGCTATTCATCAGGAGAAGTCAACAGTCTTGGCCGAAAATTGCAATCCTGTCAACCTAGGCACAAAGGAGACCCCGCATATCACATTCTATACGGAATCATTATTATCAGAAGAACAAGAACTCCTAGCAGCATTCTTAAAAGAAAGGAAAATAAACTTCACATGGAGTTATGCCGATATGCCAAGGCTAGATCCAGAAACCATAGTCCACCATTTAGCAGTATATCCAAAAGCAAAACTGGTCAAACAAAAGCTTCGAAAGATGCATCCTCAAATTGCTTTGTTAGTCAAAATGGAGCTCAAAAACTTGTTAGATGCAGGATTTATCTGACCAATTGATTATCCAGAATAGGTGTCTAATTTGGTACCCGTTTCAAAGCCTGACGAAGCCATCAGAATCTGTACAGATTTTAGAGATTTGAACAAAGCATGTCCCAAGGATGATTTCTCGCTCCCCAACATCAACATGATAGTAGATATGACGGCAGGGCATGAGATGCTATCACTAATGGACAGATTTTTAGGATACAACTAGATCATGATAGCAAAAGAAGATCAACACAAGACGACTTTCACTTGTCCATGGGGGACCTACTGCTGGAACATGATGCCATTTAGCCTAAAGAACGTAGGAGCAACATATCAAAGGGCCATGACACTAATATTCCATAATATGATTCACAAAATAGTCGAGGACTATGTCAACGACATCCTAGCAAAGTCAAGAAAAGACAATATCATATAGCAACCCTAAGTGCTATCTTTGATAGACTGGAGGAATACAAAGTCAGACTAAATCCCAAGAAGTGTGTCTTCGGCGTAAAGTTAGGTAAACTGCTAGGATACATAGTCTCCATGAGGGGTATCGAGGTGGATCGGGCAAAAATGAAAGCAATCCTCGAGATGGAGGCACCAAAGACACTAAAACAACTGAGAGGCCTCCAAGGCTGACTACAATCCATCCAACGATTCATAGCACAACTGGTAGACAAGCAGAACCCATACTCTCACCTACTCCACAAGGGGGTAGCATACAAATGGGATGCAAAATGTGAAGAAGCATTTAACAAAATCAAGGAATATCTACTAACGCCACCAATGTTAATGCCACCTATCCTGAGAAAGCCATTGATCTTATATGTGTCAGCAACAAGGGTAGCCCTCAGAGCTCTTCTTGCTCAACATGATGAAAATGGAATGGAGAGGGCCATCTACTATATCAGCAGGACAATGGTTGGTCACGAGCTAAATTACTCCTTTATCGAGAAAGCTTGCCTCGCAGTAGTGTTTGCATCCCAAAAATTCAGACATTATATGCTGGCACACAAGATAAAGCTCATCGCAAAAATTGATCCCCTCAAGTATCTTCTATCAAAGGAAATGCTCACAGGCAGAATGGAAAAATGGGTAACGATACTGTTCAGAGTATGATATCGAGTATGTAGAGAGGAAAGCCATCAAGGGTTAGGTTATTGCCGATCAACTAGCAGAAGCACCTATTTACTCTGAGAATCCTCTTGTCTTAGAATTCCCAGATGAATCCATTTTTAACCTCAACGTAACTGACCATTGGAAACTATACTTCGATGGTTCATACACACAACATGGATCAGGAGCTGGTGTCTTCTTCATCACCCCACGAGGGGACTGCATACCGAAGTCATATAAATTGGAATTTCCTTGCACTAACAACATAGCAAAATACAAGGCTTTGACTATAGGTCTCAGGATAGTAGTACAATGGAACATCATAGCTCTCAAGGTGTATGGAGACTCTCAGTTGATCATAAATCAGGTTAATAATGAATATCAGACTAAGGATGACAAGCTAACTCCATACAAGAAATTGGTGGAGGCTCTAAAGGAATCCTTCATTGACATAACATTTGAGCAGATTCCAAGAACCAACAATAGAGCAGCTGATGCCATGGCTACAATTGGGTCTCTATTAGACATCCCTCATAACGTACCGAAATATGAATTTCTAATCGAGCAACTTCTCATTTCCACATTTGAGGTACCAGAATCAGAATATGTGTGAAATTGTTGGTCCTAGTGATCCTTGGTATCATGAAATCTATACATATCTTCAAATAGGAGTCATACCCATTGACCTCCCATCAAACCTAAAATGAACCTTTATCAAAAAGGCATCCAGATTTTTCATCCTAAGTGATACCTTATACCGTAGAAGCATAGAAGGTACCTTATTGCACTATCTAAATGCTGAGGAGGCATTAACTTCTCTAACTAAGGTTCATAATGGTATTTGTGGCTCACACTCGAGTGGAATGACCATCGCCAAGAAATTGCTGAGGCTGGGGTATTACTGGCCCACAATGGAAAGAGAAGCGCATGATCATGCTAAAAGGTGTTTACAATGTCAGCAGCATGGGGACCTCATCCATGCTCCAGCTCAAGAGCTTCACCCAATCGTCACACCATGGCCCTTCTCACAATGGGGACTCGATCTCATTGGCAAAATCACACCCACCTCATCCAATGGCCACAAATTCATTATAACTGTAACCGAGTACTTCACAAAGTGGGTGGAGGCCATACCTATGACCTATATCATTGGAAAGCAAATCTCAAAATTCATCCTAAACTATCTCATCTGTCGTTACGGTGTCCCACAAGCCATCATCAAGGATAATGGGACACCATTCAAGAACTAGGAGGTTCATGATTTGTGTGAGAAATTCAAAATCCAGCATTGCTTCTCCACCCTGTATTATCCCCAAGGCAATGGCCAAGTAGAAGCAACGAACAAAACCATCCTCAAAATCCTCAAGAAAATAGTCAATGATGCAGATCGTGATTGGCACTTACAGTTTAATCCCACCCTATGGGCTTATCGAACTAGTATTCGCACACCCACTGGCAGCACCCCCTTTTCCTTGGTCTATGGATCAGAAGCCATACTCCCCATTGAGATCAAGCTCCCATCCCTCAAGATATCATTGCAAAACTTTATCACTAATGAGGACTATCAGGTATCAAGATTAAACAAGCTGGAGCTACTGGATGAGAGATGCATGGACGCTTTGAATCATCTGCAAGTCTACCAAAATAGACTCAAACAAAGCTACAAAAAGAAGATCAGAAGCAGGACTTTCTAAGTCAGAGAATTGGTCTTAAAAGAAAATCAGAAGAATGCCTCGAATCCTAATAGCAAAGGCAAGTTCGAACCCAATTGGTTAGGGCCTTTTATCATCATAGCAAGCTATAAATCAGGGGCATATCAGCTATCAACACCCAAAGGGGAACCTCTGTAGGAGCCCTTGAATAGCTCCCATCTCAAAAAAATTTATGCCTAAATCTTTCAAGGAATAGAACCGCAAAAATCCAAAAAAAATCGTCCAAAAAAAGTCCTGGAAAAAAAATAAGTTCCATTTATGGGATTTGAAAACCATTCAGGCACTAATCCATTTGCGTCTGCACCATAGCTTTGTTCGTGATCCCTCCACTACTCACCCATCCTCAATAGTTTTTCCTGCCTTTATCAGAGTAGTGTATTGCATCATGCTGGGGGCACGTTCTCATCAGATCGGATTTGTGTATGGTCTTAAAGTCCTCAAAATCAGAAAAATCCAAAAACATTTAAAACATATCAAAATCCAAAAATAGGTCAAAAATTCATTCAAAAAGCCAAAAACAAGGTCATCTTGTCGAACTACATCATCCCTAAGCTTGAACGTAGGCAAGGTTGATCTTTGATCATCCCCCAAGACATTTAGGTCAATCCTATAGGAGTTCGTCATAATAAACTAACATCTCATCATGTATATCATCATTTGTAAATTGGTCAAGTCGTCGATTGAACTACGTGGTCTCTGCGTGTATAACGTAGGCAAGGCTTGTCTATTGACTAGCCCTCGTGGCCCCTAGGATAGGTCTTTAGGTTAGTCTCTTGGTCAAAATCTCAGAAAATCCCAAAACATTTGAAAAATCCAAAAAATCAAAACATTTGTAAATCTTTGAAAAATACCAAAAACAACCTCAAAACATTGCAAAACATCAAAAACATCCAAATATTTGAAAAAATCCATCTGCCTCATCTCGCTTGCACCCGCAATAAACACCACTCACAATAAACTGATCATCATCCTCAACCTTTGGTGAAACAATTGGAAACAACTCTAGCAAATTGAAAGTAGAGCTCAAAACGTCAAGTCTAAAATCTAAGTCAGTACATAAGCAAGCTGGTTATCTCTTCGTATTGGTAACACCTCATCTGAATTGGTCCCATATCAATCATCCCTTATAAATGAAATGACGTGCCACCATCCACTAACATGTCCTAGGATGAATCCTTCCTACAATGGGCATTATCTTTTGGCAATAAGTTTCGTTCATCATCCTTAGAAAACACATCCTCTTTCCGTTAGCGGTATTGAAGAGCATCAGTCTGTTTGCTTACTTGGTCTTTATCTTTTAACTTATCTTATTTTGCGCTCATTCTAAGGACGTCTCGATGATATCCCAAAATAGAGGATTTAGAGAAGTAGGAATGGGGAAATGATCATTATCTTTTGTCTACTGTGCTTGTTGGACGCTCTTGTAATATAACCTCGGCAAATACTTGCTTTGTTAGGGTGTATGGAAGAGGTCTAGGGAAACTTGTTGACTATTACAGGGATACATTTAGTTTTCCATGTTTTGGTCTAAGGTGTTTGAAACTTCAGAAGTACATCCTAGCAAGGTTTTCGTATGTCAAGTGTGAACAAGAATACTCCTATCTGATTGTCGAGTCAAAGTCCATCACACTAAGTACCACGCCATCCTAGTTTTCTATACCTTGATGCATCATACCACGTGTGTTATCAAACATAAGAAAATTTGGCCCTTTGAAAATCCCAATTCCTTGGCAAGTAATAATAATAATAATATCATCATCATCATCATCAGGTGTCTTGTTGAAATGACTTATTTTCTTACTAACCGTGCTAACCAGGTACTATGATAGTTGATCATCATCACCATCATCACCATCGATCCTGCATCCACAAATCATTAGCATATTACATAAAGCACATCATATAGACATCATTAGCACATTGCATTGCATATCATATATGAAACATCGCATTCTCATCATCATATAAATAGGTGCATCCATATCATCACATTTCACCCATTACATTGCATCTCATAGCATTATATTAATCATTGCATAAACATTGCATTTAAACTTCATAACCATTTCACATTACCATCTAAATCATCACATAACATTTACATAATCATTTCATAATCATTTATTGCATAATTATAAACAAATAGGCAGATAAGCATTTAATTCATTACACATTAGCATATCAGTTTGCATTAACATATCATTGCATCAAATACATCATTTAGGATAATAACATTTGTTATTCTAAAACATCTCATAAAACCATTTGCACCATATCACAACCATCACATCATATTACATTCATAAATCATCTCATAATTAACTATTATTACGCACATTATTGCACATCATGGCATCACATACATCATTAGAAATAAATGCATCCATAAGAACATCACTGTAAAGCATATAGAAATAAATCATCCATGCATAAATAAAAGTACACGGTACATCTCATCAAAATCAGCTCATATATCATATCATCAACGTCACTGTCATAGTACAAAAGAATAAAATAATTGGA
Organism: Sequoia sempervirens; assembly: GCA_007258455.2. NCBI lineage: Eukaryota > Viridiplantae > Streptophyta > Pinopsida > Cupressales > Cupressaceae > Sequoia > Sequoia sempervirens. The sequence continues at coordinate 725,561,142 of VDFB02270651.1, read as the reverse complement.
TCACTATATGTGTGTGAATCGGTACAAAATGCCCATCAAGGCTATCAAAAAATGGGCCCATAAGGCACAAAATCATATATCATCTGGATCACGGTCGATCTCCATGAATGCTACCCCCGCCCCTGTCACTGTGACCCTGGTGGTCTCTGACTGGCCCACTCTGAGTACTCTGGGACCCATGCTGCTCTAGGTACATGGTCGTGGTAGGCCCGAAGGTAGTACTCTGCCTCTCGAACGGCCTCCCTGTAAGATCATACTGGCACTGTACCCTAGGAGGAGGATGAGGCTGTCATACTCTCAATCTGCTGTCTACAGCCTAGCTCTATCGCTGCCTGTAGCTTTGTAGCCTATCTCTGTTGCATAGCCTAATCCCTCTCTACTCTAAGCTGATCTCTCTCAGCCCGTGCCTGGTCCCTCTTGGCTGTCACTGCCTGTACCTATGCCTATAACTGCAAAATCAGGGCATCTCGCCCGTCTGTCTACCCTTTTGGCTGTGCCCATGGCTATGCATGAACTTGGCCCTCACCCTCATCTCGTGGTGGTGGGACTGGTGGATCCTGCTATTAGTCCTGAATGGGGACATCTCCCTGACTTGGTGGGACTGGGAGCACCAATGGTGGGTCTTGTTGAATCACGACCCTGGGACCTCGTCCTTGTCCTCTCCCCCTGCCTCTGACCCTGCGTGCCTCCAAATCCTCACCTAGAATAGTCAACCGAAGAGGAGGCCTGAACTAGTCTTTGTAGGCCTGTGTCATGCCTAAATCTGCCAAACCCTAATCGTAAGCCCAAGGCCAGACCACCAAGTGTCGAAAGATGTCAACCACCTCCGCTATAGGAATACCAGGGCCCCATTACACCTGTGTCATGCTACGTGCAAAGACGACCATGTAACCATCATCCGGTCAATCTGTGGCTACCCAAACTAACGTTGTACATGCCCGGGCAAGTATCGCTCAATCATCGTATGCTCTCGGCCCTGCATGTATCTGTCCTACCGGCAATAGAAGAGCTAGTTTGCATCAATAGCCCATCGAGGCTAACTGAGGTATGGTCTCCAAGTGAACACAAGCATCTCATCTATGACCTACCTCTAGTAGGGGATCCCATGCTCTCTAGTGTGTGTGAAGGAAACACCCCCTCTGTATCGTGCCACCAGGCCATCCTCTGCCCCCATTGGAACTGGAACCACTCATGGACATAACACAGAAATGTGCTCCCATGCCTAGACATGCAAAAGTGTCACGCCAACTCCTAGTGCTTTGCTATCCACATAAGAAAACTCGTGGAGATCCCTGTAGAGTGAAGCCAAAAGGACGGGTCCCCATGCAAATCGAACCGGCCTGTCTCGGACCATCCTCGCCCAGCAGTATCCCCATCCTGGACTGAAGTACCGCCCTCATCTATTTGGGGCAACCAAGCCTAAAATAATCACCATAACGGCCCAGTGGAAGTGAGGTGTTATGACTCTGTACCTCTCTAGCTCGATTTGACCCTCGCAGTAAATGATATCTCGAGTGACAAGGACTCGGGTACAGTACTCGCATCCCTCCTCCATGTCGTAGATCACCTGGCGGCCATGAATGGGCAATCGTAATATCTGCCAGACGTCCTCCAATGTGACAGTTGCCTCACCAGTGGGAAGATGAAACGATGATGTCTCGCTATGCCACCGCTCCGCCAGCACTGACAACATCCCGAGGTGTGTACGCACAGGCGCCACGTATGCAATATACCATAGTCTTGCGACACCCACTGATCCTAGTCTTTGTCGCTAAAATCCTGAAGAATGCTCACTAGATCTCATGACCGGTGCTCCCGAGAATAAAGCTCCCTGGGCCTGTCCTGCATCATGCAAGGTTAGCATGTTAAATTTTTTGTAAAATTCCTTACATAACACTTCAAACTTGTTCCCAGTGGCATAGTTTGTGAAGGCATCGTAGTTTGAGTTTCCTCAAACTCTGACACTGGACCCAGAATTTTGTTAAACAAAGCCGCCGCCATGCACTTTAACCCTCAGCATCACAATTTTCTTAAAAAGGGTGCCACCATGGCACACTTTGCCAAACTGACCCACAAGTCCGAGCCGAGCCCGAGCCCAGCGGTGGAGTTTTTAAACTCCATATTGCACCGCTGCAGCACTAAACAACACCACTGTGGTGCAAAATGGCTAAGAGCGGTGCACTTTAAACACCGAGTGGCGCTATAATAGCACCACTGGAGGCGAGCTCTCCTTAAAACATGTCACACATGCGTTAAAATGAAAAAATTAAGCTAAGGCAAGGATCACATACCGGGGAACCGATGCCAGGTGGTCGCTGGTAGGTCCGAACTCGGTCATAAATATGCAGAGGAAGTTGTCGTTGCGCCATATCATCAAGAGGTGAGAGCTCAAATCTTGAGGTTTGCTAGCGAAGGTGTGTGAAAACGACTTGAAAGTGACCCCTCGAGCCCCTTTTAAGCCTAAAAATTAGGGTTTTTTGACCCTCTAGGACTATCCTGCTAGGGTTTTGGACCCTTGAACCTATTTTTGTCCATTCGAGGCTTGTTTTTCATCGTTTTATTGCGTTTAGAGACATTTTTTAGCCTCCCGGACCCCTTTCGGACTTGTCAGGTACTTTGTCACCTTTTTTTTCGTGAGATCACCCAAAAAATTGAAAATTTCATCCGATCTCTCGAGGGGGCATTATAATGGCATGTTTTCTCTCGCCATGCAGCAGTGGGGCAAGTTTTTGAAATATCCAAATTTTTTGGCTTTGATCAAAATTGTGTATTCTTTGAACCAACGCAACGAGTGCATTGCTTCAAAGAGGGGCAAAATGTAGACATTGAAAAATGTACTGATTGACATCATGCATCTGATCCTGACTTACTAACATCGTGTCTTCCTAAATCATCCCTCGGTCTAACCATTTAATCAAATTCCCTTATCTGATTAAATTCATCAATATCCTCTCTTGATTAAATAAATCATTTTATCTAATCAAGTCATCTCTCTTGCTAATTAAATCAATCCATATGATCTAATTATCCCTATCTAATTAAATAATCAATTTATTTGATTAAATCTCTAAAATCTATCCATTAAATTAAATAAATTAAATCCCAATTTGATCTAATCTAACACCATCCCTTGTGATTAAATAAATTAAAATATTTATTTAATTAGCCTCTTATCGTATTCCTCTCTTATCTGATCCATAAATTTGAGTCAAATAAGTCACATCATCTAACCTCTCCTGTTAAATTAATTAAACCCTTGATTAATTTAACCTCATCTCATGTCACATCCTCTAGATAATGCAAGTTGCACATGAAAATAGATTTCATTCATTTATTAAATCTCTTTTTTCCTCACATGGCATCTTTTTTGGAATATTCTCTCAATTTGAATTCAAAAATTCCAAGTCAACATGTACATCCAACAAGGAATTTAAAACCTCTTACATGTCCTTTTCCTTGAGCCAAGTGGCATGATTCTTGATTATTGAATGAAGCTCTAAAATACTTAATAAAAAACCTTTAATTCTCTTGTAAGCTCTTCTGAACTCTTTTGTAAGTGTAGACATCGAAAATATACTGATTGACATCATGCATTTGATCCTGACTTACTAACATTGTTTCTTCCTAAATCGTCCCTCGGTCTAACCGTTTAATCAAATTCCCTTATCTGATTAAATTCATCAATATCCTCTCTTGGTTAAATAAATCATTTTATCTAATCAAGTCATCTCTCTTGTTAATTAAATCAATCCATCTGATCTAATTATCCCTATCTAATTAAATAATAAATTTATTTGATTAAATCTCTAAAGTCCATCCATTAAATTAAATAAATTAAAACCCTATTTCATTTAATCTAACACCATCCTTTGTGATTAAATAAATCAAAATATTTATTTAATTAGCCTCTTATCATATTCCTCTCTTATCTGATCCATAAATTTGAGTCAAATAAGTCACATCATCTAACCTCTCATGTTAAATAAATTAAACCCTTGATTAATTTAACCTCATCTCATGTCACATCCTCTAGATAATGCAAGTTGCACATGAAAATAGATTTCATTCATTTATTAAATCTCTATTTTCCTCACATGGCATCTTTTTTGAAATATTCTCTCAATTTGAATTCAAAAATTCCAAGTCAACATGTACATCCAACAAGGCATTTGAAACCTCTTACATGTCCTTTACCTTGAGCCAAGTGGCATTTATTGCATTTTCCCTTCCCTCTTACATGTCATTTCAACAAATTTGAATTTCAAATATTGGCATTTATTGGCACAAACCCCAAATCTTGCACAACCATCATCCATTCATAGCTTGACAAGTGGCACCATATCATTGGATGAATGTTAGTCCCACATTGCTAAAATTTGGGCATTCATCCATCTTGAAATCCTATAAATGAAGAGCTCCTCTCCTCATTTCAACATCCACAATCCAAGTAAAGTTACCATGCTGAAATACTTAGCCATTCTCATCCATCATTTGAATTCTAGCTAGGCTTTTTGCAAATTTGGCTTGGAGTTCTCATCTTTTCATCAAAAGTGGATCAACAATCTCTTCAACATTCAAATCTTGCATCATAGGAATTGGGAAAGGGCCAATTTTCACATCAAATTGGGACTAATTCCCCCATGGGATCAAGTGTTTGCTATTTAAATTAGGATTTAATCTAGTTTTTATCATTTCATGGTGTTCTTGCTTATTTTCTTTCCTATTTTGAGTTTGCAAATGGATTTCATAGGGAATCCTTCTTTTAGCTTGCAAATCCTTGTCTAACTCGTTTGTTCATGTTGTTTTGCAGGTACTAGGAAAAGGGTTCACACAGTAAGTTCTCTTGATTGCTTAAGATGAAGTTCTAGGATAAAATTATGTTAAATAGCCTAGTATTTATACTTGTTTATGCCAAATTTCTTGAAATTACAACACTACAAGCAAACATCAGATCTAGGAGAATAAAATCCTACCAAGAATTGAATTCAAAATTACGTCCAAGCTAAGAAGGACTCATATGCCAGTTGTGGTGCATGAGTCCCAGTAGGCTAGGCTTGGGACACAAATTTCAAGAAATGTGTTTTATGCTAAATTCAAGTTTAGGCCCCGAAACATAGGTGGGACCTATACACCCAAGGTGGAATATGAGTCCCAAATCACTAAATCTAAGACATACAATCCAAAAACACTAAATTATGATAGTTCATTACATATGTGTCAAGATTATCCTCAGAAAGATACATTAAATAAGGCTTGTGGATACAAAATAGGACTGAATAAGGCACAAAGAAGCCCAATTTTAATAGAGAGGACCCAAATGAGTGTGAAAATGAAGTGGGATACATTTTCCTACACTATAGTTTTGATTAGATTAAAGAAAAGAAGGGCAAGTATACATATACAAAACAACCATGGAGGCACCATGACGGGGCTCACGAGAAGTGATACACCCAAAAACAAAAAGAGATGCAGCTACAAATTGACTAGCAACCAAAAATAGAAGAGAGAGCACAAGACAAAACCAACATGAGACCAAATCGGCTACTGGTCACCTAGTAGCCTAAGGCAACTAAAGGCTTTCCACTACTTAGCCAACATTTGAAGTTTCTCCTCAAAGGTCAAAGGCCCTTTGTGAGTGGGTTGGGTCTCCTTAGTTTTGGGTGAGGCAAATTTTCCTCCTTTCTTACCTTTTTTCTTCGACTGGCCAACATCAAGACTATCCTCAATAACCCACTTACCATGACTATTCCTAAGTTCCTACTGAAATACCTAGATTGTGACCATGGTTTTTTTAACAATCTCCTTATTGAAATCCATAATATCCTAGAGGAACTTGAAGGTCTTGTTCTAGTTCCTATCCATGGTGGAAATTTCCTCTTGGAGCTTCAACTTATCATCCATTCAAACCCACCAAAGCTCTAAGTTCTCCCACCTCCCTCTCATAGTTCACCCATTTGTCAAAGGATTTAGCTAGATCAGAAAACATACCCCATCACCCCTCGTCCTTTCCCTCACCTGGCCAATTCACTTTTTGCTTTAACACCTCCTCCAACACCTAAATTTTGTCTTTGGTTGTAATGACCTTGTCCAAAAAACCTTTTGAGGATGTCGTTTTGATATTAAAATTTTTTGAGACATCATTTAATTTATTCTTTAGAGGAACAAATTCATCATAGACCCCTTTATCCAATTGGGGCTCAATAGAGGCACTCGCTAGGTTAACACAGAGGTTGGGGGATCTCTAAGAGCTAGGGGATTAATAGGGGAAACCTCAGAAATATCTTCATGGCTAGGGGATCCAACAGGGGAATTAACAAGGGTAGGTTTCCAAGACTCATCGTCTAAGTTCTCTATGCTAGAATTAGTGGTAGATGTAAAGGTAAGGTTGGTGAATGAAACACTTTTTTTATGGCTAGGGGAGGGGTCCTCAGTGGTAGGGTTTTTTCCCCTTTCCCTAGTAATACGATGAGTGGAGGATGGAGTCAACATAGAGCCAAAAAACTAAATGGGATCCTCCAAATGTTTGGCAAGATCATTGATAACAAGGGAACCCTTTTTGGCAGAGACTAGAGAAGGGTTTAGAGTGGCCTAGAAGCAACATAAATGAAATATTAACCCCTAGTGAATAGGAAGGTTTTTACTTTTAACCTACAAAACCTTGATAGACTGCTCCAATGAGGACAAAATATAGAAAGCAAAATTCATCTTTACATTATAACAAAAATGGTTCAACATAAGGAAGAGATGAGAATGAAAATATATGAACCAACCCTCTAAAGTGGCATATCATATTAAGACCTCAACCAACCTACTCCACACCCTGGGATGGTCCTCTCTACAAAACCCATTTTTTAAATGATTGGCTTTTTTACCATCCTTCTGGAATCTCTCCATATCCTTCTGATAGTGACCCTTTAACTTTCAAGGAATGCAAGCCCCATTCAAGGAAATCCAAATGACCTAAAAAATAAGCCCCACTTTGACATGGAAGGATTTCCCACCAATGGTGTCATTACCCTTGTTCCACGAGTTAGAAAACTCCATTAAAATATTAGGGTCGTTCCCCATCATACACTACACATACGAGCACATCTTACCATGTTAGAGGATAGTCCAAACCTTCCTGTCATTTTTCCACACCTCACAGGAGGTAGGTTCATTCTGAACAAGAGCACTGGATCCATTGTGTAATTCACACCAGAAAAATAAAGTCTTAGAACTTTGTAGAAACACCTAGAATAATGTGTAAGCCAAAGAAAGTAAGCCTTATAAATATACTGGTTGAGAGAGATGAATGCCATAAATGCAATATGTGCCAACTATCCAAGGGAGCTAACAAGGATTCTAGCTCAAGCTCAAGGTTGTACTTTTCATCACTAGAAAGTAAATCTCCCTCATATCCAGGGATACGAGAAATAGTATCGCATATAGTCCAATCAGGAGTGAAGGCTCCCACATTGGAAAAGGAATCCACCACTTTATTCCCTACATGAAACACATGCTTAGATATGCAATTATCAGAATTCACCATGATATTATGTGCCAGAAGGATGGGGTATCAAAGACACCAACAAGGACTCACCATCCCACACAACATCCTTATAGTATTTTTGGAATTTCCTTTGATTGCTAGGTTGGATATACACACATTCTTGGCTATACAGATACCATGGTAGGAAGTTGTCACCTCATGAAAACTTGAAGTGTGAACTCCCAAATTCATAGCATAAGCTAACATCATTTTCCCATGATGTTCTCTAATGACACCACCCCCACTTTCCCATGATGGTCTCTAATGACACCATCTAGGCTTGGGGGGTCAATGTAGGGAAGATTTTGGAAAGGATATAAAACTACAAACATAATGTAGTCTTGATTGCAAGTACATCATAGTCATGGTTTCCAAGGATAAATTTAAGAAACCCCCCCTCAGCAAAGGTGTAAAATCCTAGCAAATCTTGGCTAAGTGCTATAATTTTCCTAGTAAATCTTTCCTTTTATTTGAAAAAAATATTAATTTTCCTGGCAAATCTATGCATATTATTAAAAAAATTGTAAAATTTTGGCGAATCTTAATGAATAATTTTTAAAAATAATAATCACAGTGGTGAATCCTACACTTGTATAATCACTAAAAACATTAATTACAATGGTGAATCTCTCCTTTAAAAATTTGCATAGTTGGTCGGCATAGTTCCCCCATATATAATTTTCTTTTGTAATATTAAAATAGGGGCTCGGGGGCAACAATCACCAATGGGGTCAAGTGGCAGTGCCCCTTGTAGGGCTTAAGGGGGCAGAGCCCCCTTGTGGGGTTCAAGGGGGAAATGCCCCCTCATGAGGTCCGGGGACAACGACACACAGATTAAGTATTTTCTTAAAATATCACTTTAAAAGTAAGACTAAATGAAAAGTGAAATTGTTACCATTGATTAACTTTTTAATTGGATGGTTGAGGTTGATTTTGTGACCTATATGCATGTGCCTTTTAAAAGGCTTATTGAGGCCCAAATTTTTTTTTGGGCCAGATGATTAAATCTAATCGTGTGGCTCAAAACAAATTTTGGGCCTCAACAAGCCTTTTAAAAGGCACATGCATATAGGTCACGAAAACAACCTGCAGCCATCCAATTAAAAAGCTAATTGATGGAAAAAAATAAAAGCCCTATTCAAGGCTAAAATATCCCTAAAATTAAATGGTAATTTATTATTAGTGGTGATATTTCCCCAAAATTAATGGTAGGAATATAATATTACTGGTAAATATAATTAATATTTGTAATTACAGTATAAACTATTGGCGAATCGATTCCAATGATGCATCATTTACATGGAAAATCAATTTGATTTATTAGTTTAAAAAATAATGCATAGGAAAATTAATCAAGATGATTTTTTTTTTATAAGAACCTGGTGATTCAGTCTCCTTTTTTGATGCTGCCACAATAGTGGTTTACAATTTCTGGGAGGAACTGATTTTTGCTAAAATCACATATTTTTAGAAAATATAATGATTTAAGCCTTAAAAAGTTCCATTTAAAAAATTCCAATTGAAGAGAGTTTGATCAAACTACATTAAATCAAACCCCCTTGGATAGAACCCTGCTAGTTTTAAACCATACATATAATAGAGTCTCCTTTACACCTATCAAAATGCTGATAAAAAACCACATTTGATTTACCTTTTGGGGGATCAAATGAATTCATTTAAAATTTATTTTTTGCAAGTATGTATTCCTTATTATAAGCTTCCCAAAAAGTATAATTTTAAATAAATTTAATTTGATTATTATATTTATTTTTTATTTCTCGTGAATGTAGGTTTTTCACTGAAAATTAAGCTCTTTGTTTTGCACATGTGGAAAAATAGTAGATTATTAAAAAAAAAAATTAAAAATATTAGTGCACTCGATATTGAAGTCCTTAATCCAAAAAAGAAAAAAAAAAAAAGAATTTCGATGCATACAAAAAAAATTTACGTGTTATACGGTCATGCTATGTCTGAATTATAATTGGTTTGAATTTGAAACTTGATTAAAGAAAAAATATTCAATAAAAAACTATCTAACCAAGTGGAAGCACTAGATATCAGAGCTGAAAATCTAAATTCGAAAGAATTATAATTTTATCCTTCATGGAAAAAAAGTTATGCGTTATATGGTGAGCGTCACTTTTAAAAATGTTGTTTTCTGAAAAAAGCTAGTTTTCGAGGGAGATGAAAAAAGAAGTGCAATATGATTCCAAAAATTTTGAAAAAAATATATTTAGAATCTATAGACAAAATTTCACGAAACTCTAGTTTTCATCATCTCCAAATTCCTCATGGTTTAGCTGGTATAGGTGCCCAAAAGTGAAGATTTAGTTAAAAAATATATTTCAATGTCCAGTTTAGCTTGTCCTATTTGCCATTTCTGGAGGTCTCGATTTGAATTATTCTCCAATTGGCGAAGATTCATCACCAAAGTTTTCCTTGATGGTTGCATGTTGTGATCCTTAGTTACTACAAGTAGTAATTATCTCCATAAAGACTCATTTTATTATCATCATGACTAAGATAACATGTTCTGCTATTTTAAAACTAACTATTTTCATATATAATCATTTAATTAAACTACTTGCAATAAAATATAGTTATTTTATTAAAATATTAATTTAAAATTTTTTTATTAGGTATAAATGTGTGGAAATACATTTCAAAATACGAAATTAAGTAGTAGATACAATAAATTATTAGGATTGTCACTTAATATAGCCAAACCATAGCTTTTCCTTAGATCTATGTATTCTAATTTTTATTCCAAGAATTTTTTAATCTTGACAATCTTAAGATCTTTCATTTCAAATTCTGATAAGTATTTATATTTTGATTCTAAAATCAAACCTTTCACTTTTCCAATATACAACATAGTATCAATGTATAAAGAAGTAATCAAGAACAATTAGCATCAAATTTAAAATAAGAATAGTGATCATATTTACAATGCTCAAATACTAAAATCTACACATATACATATCAAAATTTTGGTACTATATCCTAAGAATTTATTTTAGGCCATACAAGGATTTCTTTAATTTATAAACCAAATTATTTTTATCTTTGGCCATGTAGTGAACTAACTATGTCATTTAAATATCCTCCTCCAAATCAACTTGAAGGAATATTATTTTCACATCCATTTTCTTGGTTCCTTTGAGCCATAATATATATTTAATATATAACAATAATTGAATGGCTCTCATTTTTCACAAGAGAAAAAATATCACTCTAATCTACCCCTTATCTTGGGAATAACCTTTCACAACCAACCAAACTTTATATTTCTCAATACTACCATTTAAACTAATCTTCTTTTGAATATGTATTTACATCTAATAATTTTATGTCCTTTAAGTAATGGTAATAGTTCTCATGTATCATTCTTTTCAATTTTGGATATTTCATCATCTATGGCTGTATTCTAGGACTCTATATCATTCATATATAATACCATTTGAATATATATCAAATCATAAATTTATTATTCAATGAAAAAGTACATCTTCAATCATTATGAGAATACCTTTCTAGTGGTTATTTATTTCTTGTATACCTTCAAACATGTTGAGTTGGAGGCTCTTCGTTTTCTTGATAAACAGGGAGTTATCATATAATGGAGTTATCTTTTTACTCTAAATTCCATAATATATATAAAATATATCAAAACCATTAGACAAAAATTTATATCCATTATCAGTTCCCCAATATTAAATTTTCTTCCTAATATGCAACTCAACCATTTCTTTAAATTATTTAAAAAGATTGAAAATCTTATATTTAATATTTAAAAAAAAAACCTATATCCTTCTACTATAATCATTAGTAAATAAAAAATAATAAGTAGATTTTACAATTGAAGGAACATGAATAGTATTGGATTCTATGCCAATTTTTTTATTCTATTCCCATTGTTAAAATATCGGTCCAATTTGAGATTATCATCTCAATTAGTGTACCCTTTGGTGTCATAATTTTCCTAAACCAAGTCAAGAGAAAAAATGGTGTTTACATGTTAAATTGGTGTATATCTTGAGCCATAATCCTATAAAGTGTTATCTGTTCTTAAATATTCCCCTAAAATAGTCTAGAATAGTCAATATTTTCAAAATATTTAAAAATATTAGGATTACATTTTTTACTAAGTTTGGATTTAAGCTCGTGAACTTAAAATTTTACCGAAAAATCTAGGAATGCATAGTTAACCTTCAAAATCAATTTTGACCAAAAATAACACCCAAAAAGCAAGATATTAAACTCTTAATATTTCAAAAGTCTTAGAAAAAATATCATTTTGAAGGTTTAAATGATGGAATTTGGTGTAAAAAATTTCCAAAATTGGCTTTGCATATTTTTGTGCTATACAGCTCTTTGAGATCTTTCATTTAGAAGAAAAATGGAGGTTAATCAAGTACTTGAATCAAAAGTTACATATTCTAGAAGTTCTTCTACTTTACAAACATCTAGTTGCTAAATTTAAAATGTTTGTAAAATAAGAATAAAAGACATCTTCTTTTAAATTTGAAAGCATGTGGTTCAGACATCCCCAGTTTATGGATCTTCTAAAACAATGGTGGGTAAACACTCCATTTCAACAAGGTTCTAAAATGTTCCAGTTCCAAAAAAAATTGAAATTTGTAAAGCAACAAATAAGAATTTGGAACAAGCAAGAATTTAAAAACATCTTTCAGCAAAAAGACTTAGTTTTTAAAGAATTATCAACAGTTCATGAACACATAATTCAACATAGATTAGATGTTTCCTTGTATGATAAATAGAAAACCCTTCAAGCGGAATGTGAAGAATTATGTGCCTGTGAATAGATCTACTGGAGGCAAAAGTATCATGAATTATGGTTAAAAGAGGGTGATCACAAGAATAAATTTTTCCATCCATCTGCACAGATTAAAAAGGCTCCAAAATCCATTCAGTCTATTCAAGAATTTCCTTTGGGTAACTGGCTAAGAAAGGAATCAGATATTAACAATGAAGGTGTTAAGTTTTTTTCAGAGCTCTTATCAGCTCTTCCAAATATAGATCCCAATAGAATAAATGATCAACATGAGCTATTGAATACAATACCACGCCTCCTAACAAATGAAGATAATATTTTTCTTACGAGACCCTTCACCTTGGAGGAATTAAAATTTGTAGTCTTTTCACTTCCTCCTGATAAAGCCCCAAGCCTAGATGGGTATATTGCTTTATTCTTTCAGAAGTGTTGGGATTTCTTATGCTTTGAGCTTCTATGGGATATTGAAGAGTCAAGGAGAACGGGAACCATGCTTAAGCAATTCAATGTAACCAACATAGCAATTCTACCAAAAGTAAAAGAACCTAAAATGTTTGCAAAATTTAGACCAATTTCATTATGTAATACAATTTACAAAATCTTCACGAAAGCAATCTATCTCAGACTTCAAGGGATCATACCAAGGATCGTTTCTAATGAGCAAGGGGATTTTGTTCCAGGAAGGGAGACTTACGAAGGAGCAATTGTAGCTCATGATATTTTGCATACAATTTCAACTTCCAACCTTTCATCCTTCATTATTAAGCTAGATATGATGGAGGCTTGTGACAAGGTTGATTAGAATTTTCTCAACAAAGTTTTATCAAAATTTGGTTTCTTCTCTCAGTGGCAAAGGTGGATAATGTACTTCCTATCAAGTGCCAAGTTCTCGTTGCTTATTAATGGTAATCCAATGGGTTTTTTCAGTGCTTCTCAAGGAGTTAGACAAGGTGATCCACTTTCTCGCTTTCTCTTCATAATTATGAAAAGAAAATTAAGTAGGTTCATTCTGTTGAAGCATAATCAAAGTTTATGGCAAGAAGTGTAGACAAGAAATTCAGATATTTCAGTTACTCATTCCCTTTTTTCAAATGACACCTTCCTATTCAAAAAATATTCAATATCAGAAGCTAAACAAGTCAAAGAAGTTCTTAGCAAGTATTCATCAGCATCAGGCCAAAAAATTAATTCTACAAAATTGAAGATCTACATTCTAAATACACCAGATGAGTTGAAAAAGAAAATAGTAAAGATGTTGGGTTTCCAAGAAGTGGAGCTGCCTGGTACTTATTTAGGGATTCCTTTTTTCAAAGGTTCAAACAAAGCTCAGTACTAGGATAAGGTAATTAATAGGATCAAAGAAAGATTTTTATTTGGAAAGCAATATGGCTATCATTATCAGGTAGAATCCTTTTAATTAAATCAGTTTTAGCTTCTATTCCAAATTATTTTCTAGTTGTTCTCAAAGCTCCAATATCTGTAATATCTAAAATAGAGAAAATCATAAGATCTTTTCATTGGAAATGCAACATAGATGAGCACAAAAACATATCTCTATTTTCACTAGAATGATTGGAAAAAGGTAAGAAACAAAGGGGATAGGTGTTCAAAATCTTTCATGGCTCAGAAACAAAGCTTTTGGAGCCAAGCTTATATGCAAAATGTATACAAATCCAGAAGCTAAGTGGGAAAAAATAATGCAAGTCAAATACCTAGATAATGAAAACCCTACAAGGATTCTAATAGTGGTAGACCCTCCAAAGGGTTCTGCTATTTGGAATTTCATAGTAAACAAAAAAAATCTCATATTGAAATTCTCTTCATGGGAGGTAAATGATGGAAGTGTTAACTTCTAGTTAGATTCATGGAATGGGAAAGCTCGATTGGCTAAAAAACAAGAGCTTCAAGAAGCAAGGACATCCTTATCCCAAGTATGGGGTAAAAAATTAATAGACTATATTGAATCATTGAATCCTCTCTTTGGGAAAGTAGTGTGGAAAATCCCCCCACCTAACCTTATCTCCTCACAACAATCTGAAAGTTATTGTAAAATTTTATAGGAAAGGTTGGTTTTCTTATCTGCAAAACAAGATCTAGAGTCTTTTGGGAAGCTTCAAAATTGGGCACCTATTTTGTTAAGGAAGGATATGCAATTATAAGTCAATCAAAACTTTTTTCCCTCCCTCACTAGGCATTAACATTTTATTTGAATAATAAAGTTCTACCTAAAGTGGATAGTTTTGCTTGGCTTGCCATACAGAAACATATACTTAGAAGTGATCGAGTGTTTAAATTAAAAATTGTAGATCATTTCAAGTGCCCATTATGCGAACAAGAGTTCAAAACACTTGACCATTTGTTACTTCAGTGTAATTTTGACAATTTGTGTTGTAATTTTATTAAAAAAAGATCGATAGATACAAATACCTCTCCCAAATACAATTTGGGACCCCTTCCAAAGCTGGCCACTATTGTATCAATCTTCTTTCTTCGCTTGTATCTAGCACATTGTCCCGACAATAGTGATATGGAATATTTGGTGGGAACGTAACTTAAGAATTTTTAGGAAAACTAAATCTTTAGTGGAAATGTTAATGGTCAAAATGGAAAAATCCATATTAGAAGGGGTAAATACTTGTGTACAAAAGGAAAAGTTCTCAAATTCAATGTTCACAAATTGGGACAATTCATTATTAAAGAATTGGAAAAGTACTAAATTACCTTTCAATGGTAGTCTTCTAAAAAATAATACTAATAAACTAGATAAAAGATTAATCAAGTGGATTCCACCTCAATAGGGATTTGTCAAATTAAATTTTGATGGAGCATCTAAATCTGAATTAGCTCAATCAGGTGCAGGAATATGTATTAGACTCGGCCAGGGTAGTCTTGGCAGCATCCTCTATCCACTTACTTCATGGAACGAACAATATTGCTGAAGCTCAGGCATTATTAGCAGGGCTAGAATTGGCTTTGCATCTGGGAATTGCAAAAATACATATAGAAGGAGATTCCATGTTGGTTATGAATGCTTGTAAAACACGAAAGGTTCATAATTGGAGTCTAAAATATATTTTACAAAGGATATGGGTAATCATTGATGGCTTTCATGATTCTCTAATAACACACACTTATAGAGAAGGTAACGAGGTAGCTGATTATCTCACAAATTTAGGTTGCGAGGGTAAGGAGGTTAAGATTTCACATGACATTAATCAGCTAAATGCATTCCCACATCTTAAAGATTTAATCAAACAAGATGCATTGGTCTCTGTGGAGCCACTAAGGTAAATATAAGTTGAGTAATACACAACATTTAAATCATTTGTTTCATGGGTTTTGAGGTAATGATGTTTTATAAAGCCATAAATCTCATCAAGCACCTTAAGGACGACATGCATCAGTCATAAAGGGATGGGTTACGAGGTAATGATGTTTTAAAAAGACATAAATCTCATCAAGCACCTCAAGGATGATATGCATCAGTTTTAAAGGGACTCGCTTACTAAGTAATGTTGTCTAATATTGCATCATTAAGACACTTGTTACTTCCAAATTATGATTTTTAGTTTTAAACAACCACCACATGAGCCTCAAATGGGAAGGTACTACATTGTCTTAAATGCTTAGTCTTTTGCAATATCTTTCATCATGATCTTCAGTTTTAGCAAGCCTAGGATCCAGATTAAATAGGTTGATAAAGATAGCCATTTCTTCATACCAAACAAAAAAGCTGAAAAAAGCTTGTATCTAGTATAAAACAGAAAGATTTGTTGAAGAGTTGGCGAGGAGTTGAGAAAGAAAGAAGGTTATGGAGTTTTACAGTGATCAAATGGTGTTTCATCCATGGAATATGCGAGTAGTGTTGCCAGTAAAATATTGGGAGAGACTGATTGAAGGGTATATTACCAAAGACATTTTTTGAACAATTTTCAAGTTAGATAATGCTTGGGTGGAAGATAGTATTCACATCATTCTAAGGCTTGAAGTAACCGGTCCCAGGGCACGTCGCATCATATTTCCTTCGCAAGTAATTTCAATTTTCTTGTCCAATGCACTTGACCTAATTCAATCTCTAAATGAATTGGAGGAGCTAGCTCGAAAGTATAACAATTTTCAATTTTTAATGGATAACACAATTCGGCGAGTGGTACAAAGCTATAATTTTTATTCAGGGGAAGGTTTTATTGGAGGGTTGTTCACAGGCCTCTGTGCAGAAATGTCAAAGGTTTGAAGAGCTATTTGACTCCCTTAGATTGGCCATACAATTCAATAACGAAAACACTCTACCTAGAGCACTGCGAAGAAATCATAGGTATATATGCTATGTTATGGAGTTGGAAATTAGGGAGAAATTCTACATGCTAGCTTACCTTCGAACCCATGTCCCTCCTCCTCCAAACAATGGGGTACAACTAGATTTGCAACTCAGAGTCAATTCACCAGCTCGGGCTCAAACTCAAGTTCAAAACATGAACAACCAGAATAATTCTAGAGTTCAGGCGAATTCTTCCATGAGGAATACAAGGCCGGTTTCTTTCTTTCACACACATAGATTTCCAGTGCAAGGCAAAAGAGTTTTCAAGCGTGGCCTGCAGGTAGCTGAGGGATTCGATTTGCAAGATGAAAATTCAGTGATTGGCAGGTCAAAAAAATGTAAAGGTGATATTTAGTTGGTTTTTTGGTCATAGTTTCAAGTTTTAATAATGAAATTTTGATATGTAGTGGGTTTTGAAGCTTATGAGCTCGGGGGTTGTTAACATGATGAAAAAGGATGTAATGTGTCTTTTAGTTTTCTGGGTCAGTATTAAGGGGATGGATTTTTAACATTTGAAATGGGTAGATTAGTCATGCATTTGAACAAACTCGAGCTATAACTGGAGCTTTTCTTACTGGTTCTTTCCTATGAGTATGCCCTTTAGAACTAGCTTTTGTACTATCTTATTTATATATAATATAATATAATACTATAGTGGCACACCACTTTTGTTTTAAAAAATAAAAATAAATAAAAGACAACATTTTTAAATTTAAAAGGTTGATGAAATTAGAAGATTTTGAATGATGTGATGTTTTTTTTTTCCAAAAAGTGTAATAGGTTGTGTGATGCACACATATATACATATATACACATATATATACATATATACATATAGATATATACGTCTATATATAGAAAGAGAATTGAATAATAATTGCTACATCAAACATAACCATCATTCCTAATTAAGATAATAAGATGATTGTCAATTTCAATAACTTCCTTCAATTTTCTCTTAAAAAATTCTCCTCTTAAATACCATCCGATATTTCAAATTAAAAGAACATTAATTTTAAAAATTTATTATGTTGGCAATATAAAGTATCTTACATAAACCCTCTATTTTATAAACCTCGAAATTTTAAAACCATCTGTTTATAAACTTCAATATTTTAAAATAAATAAGCTTTTTCATAGATGATATAGAACTTCTAATGATGGAAAAAAGGTTTGAAAGAAAACATAAAAAAAATCAAATCAACAAACTATTTTTCTAGATATCATTAAAATTACTTTCGATAAAGTAGCACAAAGGACAAAGTGCAAATATTAATTTACTGTAGATTTCTACTATATTTTTTTTTTTAATACATAATGGCAGATTTGACAAAATAAAATATTTAAACCTTAGATTTACTTTCTAAATATCTGATTTTAAACTTGTAATTATGTTTGAATCCATGTTGTAAAGATGGATATGACTTCTTTGTTTCAAATTTCAGCCGCCTCTTAAAAAGGTGGGTCATTTTTAGTCTTATCTTTTACACTGGGAAAGAAATGTTGTATAAATCTTACAAGATGTTACCCTCAAAAGATCTATCCAGCACTTGGAAGGGAAATGATGGATTTCCAGAAAAAGAAAGAGCTCCTTTAAGTTTAGTGCATAAACATGAGCATTTGTTAAGAATCTACTAAACATGAGACATCGATGAGTTGTAGGGGCTGCCTAAAGTTGCTTTAAAATATTTATATATATTTTTGTGTGTTTTGACGTAGATTTAGATGCCAGATTTAAAATTGCTTTCATGAGATTGATGTGACAACGTCATGGCAGAGCAAAGGATGAAATCAACCACGGTCAGTAAAGGTTGTCAAAACTACTTTTTGCAGTCGTCAATTAATTTATCAGCTCAACTACATTTCTTCAACATTTTGGTACACGAAGCTAATTTAAATTTGCAGGCCAATACGTATCCTCTCCTCTTAACGTGGAAGAAAAATGAAGCTTAAGAACTATATTGAAATTCAAAATCCATTCAAATTATATAGTTAAAATATATTTAAATTTTCAAAAAGGTAGATGGTATAGAATTATATCTTAAAGATTAATGAGTAAGGTTGGGAGAAAAATAAATAGACACATGATTTTTAAAAGGAAAATTTTCCTAAAATGTAAGAATCTTTAGTTTCAATAAGGAAATAATTGTCAAGTTTTCAAATTATTAAAAAATAAACAAATTAAGATGTAAGTCCAAATCCAAAACTAAGAGAAGATCCTAATTATAGGGAGTTATTCCATCTACCATCTATCATCTAGAAAATTTATGCTATCTTCGACATTCTCGAACCCATCATTAATAGTTGTTTCTTCCTAGTTATGAACCTCTTGCTTGGGAATCTAGGTAATCCTAGGTAGAGAGAACCAAATAAAGTTGATAAATTTTTCCCAAATCATGAGGAGCCTACCCACACCTAGAGGAATGATGTAGGGGTGGGTACCACCCATCTTGATGGTCAAAAGACTATGGAAGAAGACAAGCCCAAACAAAAATATTTTTAGTGAGCAATGATAGAGGTGGAGTGGAGGTCGTTCTCCAACTTTCCTAGTGGTAGTGAGTGGAATTTGAGTGGCTATGCCTCCTCACTAGGTGACGTGATCTCATATAGGATGATGAAGGAAAAATCCTTACCATCATGGAAGGCACATTTCCCCAATTTTCTATTAATTCTTGGCGATGTCAAAGCTCTAACACAACCTTGGTAGCTTTATCTTCAATCTATATGAGTGAATTAGAGATAACCAAGAACTTAGAGTGAATAAAAACATGATTATCTATAGTAGCATTAGATAAAATAGTAGAACTCTTATCATTTCAAATCTAGAAAAGAAACTCCAATCTAAAAAAATCCCACGAATGAAAGAAATCAATAGGAAGTTTGGCTCCATTTCCTAGAATGACATTATTCCAAGTAAAGAGTTCAAGCCTTAAAGGTTAGACAAATTCATGTATATAATGCCAAGCATCTTGGGAATGAGCACAATACTATGAAAGGTGGGGAATGTCTCCAAGCTTTCAAAAAACACCAAGATACATCAAGCTAATACCAATAGTTAGCCCTTCATATAAAAAAAACCAAGAAAATTGGTAATTTTATTCTCCACAATAACCTTATTGTATGAAATTTGTTGGCTTAGATAAAATTGGGTAACTAAAGACATCTTTTTTTTTCAATTTTTTAATCAAGGGAAAATGAGGTAAGAGATGGTTGTACTCTTTCTTCATAATACAATTATAGAGTATTAATATATATCAATTTTAATCCTTCTAGTAAGGCCTCAAAGATCTCACAAAAAAATATGCATTTATTGAGAAGGGAAAATATTCCTTATAGCTTGATAGTTTCAAAAGTTAGCTAGAAGCCAATAATTCCATGTAGAATTAGCCTTGAAGTAAGTATCCTAGCCTTGATTCCCCTTCAAAAAGAACTTGAGGGAATATATCCAGGGGGTAGTTTCAAGTGAATTTTCTTGAAGCAAGATGGTGGTAGACCACCACAACGAGTGTTCATTGATGGATAAGCCAATGAAAAATCCATGATAAATCAAGAGAAATAATTTTTTGATATACTCTTAGTCCTTCTATATAACTTTGTTGACAAAGGTTCCATTGATTGTGATGGGAACCAAAGCAATGAAAAAGGGAATAATATCCAAGGTCAATGCCAAGAGGAATTCTCATACACTCAGGTAGAGGTGCTATAATTTTTCAATAAAATTTTCCAATATTTTTTCATATTATAAGCTTTGACAATCCATCTACAATAAAGAGTAATATGATTTATGCAAACATCAAGATGACCATTCCCACATGAATACATAGGAAAATAACAAATATCCCATGAAATTTTATGAAATCCTTTATTAGAATCAAATTTGGCCTAGCGGAATTCCTAAGAAGCTTGTCTAGCCTATTGTATGATACCTTGGAGGTGACAAAAAAAGAGTAGTAAACATGATTTGCATCTAGAATTTAGAGAAAATCAGGAACTTACCTAATAGAAAGAGTGTCTTCATGATATAAATTACAACATTTTTAAAATTTTCAATGAAATTTCCAAAGCATGGGCTAGAAATATTGCAAGGAAAATAGAATTCCTAAAACTTTGAAAAAATTCTATGATGAATGAATTTCCATCCAAATGTATGGAGCCAAGTGAGAAGTTGGGAAAAATATTTTCTATAATATTAATTTTAACTGCATTGGATGCTACAACTAGGGTAAAGATGAAATATCATGACATTTAAAAGTTTGGTCAATGATATCTTCTTTAATAATAAAAATAAAAAGAAATGTTGTAAAATTTCCATTGATTTTAATTGCTAGAGGTGTTCTCAAATAGAGAAATACCTTTAACTTTTTATTGTTAAATTTCATTAGTTAGGAGATACATAAATCCTCCAACAATAAGCACATAGAGTGAAGGAACAAAAGGTAAACCCTACCTTATAGAATAGAAAAGATAAAAGGGTGTAGATTGAAAATTATTAATGGTGAGGTAGGTAGAATCATCAACAAGAAGAATTTGAACCAACTAGATGAAAACAAGACCAAAATCAAAGCTTTAAGCATGGAAAGAATGAAATTTAAGGGTATGTGCAGGATCATCATGGAAAAAACAGGCCCTTAAGTGGTGAAAAATTTAGAAAAATCAAAGTTAGGGAACTTGACGTAAAAATTTGAATAAGTTATCTATATTATTTCAAAAATATGTAAGAATAGAATTTGTAGCAAATTGAATTTAGTTTCTAAACTACTAGGATTTTTATTTTTTTAAATCTATTTGGTGAAAATTTGAAATTTCAATGGAGTAGTACTTAAATTTCAGGGAAAAAATAAGAAGTAGGTGTCTGTTTAACCACCCTAACCACAATAAAATGTAATATTTTTATACAATATTTTAGATATAAGTAGAGGACTCATTTTCTAATGTGATGCATATTTTTTTGTAATTTTTTTCCAAGTAAATAATTAATTATGATTTTTTTATTACAACTTTTAAAAAATATAAAAACTCGTATGTCTGACCACCTTAACTTGGTCAAAACTTCATGAAATTCATTTTTTGTTTTTTTAATCTTATAGTATGTGAAGCATAGAATGTGGCGCATGTTTCAAATTCAAGAAATGTGATACTATTTGAAAGCTATAGATGTTTTTCAATCAACCTATCAATTAGGACTCTAGTCATAATTCAAATAGAAAATAAATAATAATTATTTATTAAATTCAAAGTAAAGCATAATTTATATTTGTGGAAAGTTGAGAATATCCTTTAAAAACCCTTTCTGTTTCATCAATTTTGTATTAAAAAAAATCGTCAGTGACATACCCTACACATACACATCATATCGCCACTTTTTGGCCCATCATGATCCTACACATACCCTTAATTTAATCCTATAATAGGCCTTTCCAAAGTCATTTTTGATGATAATAGCGTACTATTTGGACCTTCACACCCATTTCATAGCCTCAAAATAGTTATAACAAAGTTAAGGATTCATCTACTTTTAAATAAATCTAGTCTTCTAAGGGGGGATAATAACTACTTGAAGAGACTATTATACATAACAATAGTTGTAGAAATGATTTTATATAAGACATTTAGAATGACAATGGGTTTCCAATCACATACCTACTTAAAATCATGAACTTTAGGTATGAATTTCATGTTTCCTTAGTCAATTATAGGGATTGGATAATTAGTATGAAATACTAAAAGATAAACTTGAAACAAATCATGACCAAAATCATCATAGAGGATTTTATAGAATTAAAAACAAAATCCATCACAACTAAGAGCTTTTTCATTAGCCAATTCAAAATAATCATGAAACATTGGAGCACATCCACAAGTTCAAATGGAGCTCTAATATTCTCGGTTATTGCACTTATATTATTATTTTAACTTCTAGTTTTTCCTTAAATAAAATTTTATGTCTTGCTTGAGTGTTAGTTTCATTTTTTTTATGTACATTGAACTCTCACATTTAGCCCAGATTTGAGATCCATATTTTTAGCACACCTAATGTGACTCTTGACCCAATACTAATCTTTATTCTTGGAGAATCTATTGTGATTTTTTAGGTCTTTGGTATTCTTGGATTTTTTCCAAGTGTATGCCATTTTTATCCTATATTGTAGTGTTTATGCCTAATAATACCTATTTAAGCATTTTTGCATCCACAACACACTGCCATGGTGCTTGAACATACACTATCACATCTATTCAAAGAATACACCCCCATGGTGCAAGTTCCTTGGCCCATGGAACCTTTATAGACTCATTTCCTCCATAAGATTGGCATTATTCCTTTATAGATTTTTGGGCTCCTCAAATTTTGTAACTTCATCAGCTAGGTTTCTTAGCATTTTATTAGAGTGTGTTATTTTTTTTGTTGGTCATTTTCTCACTCTTTTCAATAGGGTTTTGTGAATTTTATTCCATGATTTTTCATTAATCAGGTTCCATTTCACTTTGGACAAACCTTGGTTTGTTTGTGTGTCATCCTCAAGATCCTTCCTAACCTCTAATTTATCTTATTTTAAGTATTTTTATGGAAGAAGTTATACACTTTTATAATGGTTAATGGTTAATTTTTTTCGAAGAACCCAAATTAATATAAAATGATTACAACCTACTTATAAATGTGGGTATAAAT
Source organism: Sequoia sempervirens (assembly GCA_007258455.2). Classification (NCBI taxonomy): domain Eukaryota; kingdom Viridiplantae; phylum Streptophyta; class Pinopsida; order Cupressales; family Cupressaceae; genus Sequoia; species Sequoia sempervirens. The sequence goes on along the minus strand of VDFB02270651.1, from coordinate 725,537,831 downwards.
ATAGAAGATGAAGGTCAATACATAACCCTTTTATGTTACTTACTAGACACATGGGACAAACTAGTAACAGATATTGGAAGCACTATATTAAAATTGGTGTTTGATGAGATTGTCACTACTCTACTCTTAGATAAAATAAGAAGAAAGGATATTAAATACACAAAGGAGGCCTTGGTTATTCCTATGTGGTCTAAGTTCTAAGAAAAAGGGCAAGAAGAAGGAAAAGGGAATATCTAGATCTCATGGGATATATAATCTCTAGTAAAGTCCAAGGAAAGATATATTTTATATGAGATTGCAAGGAGGATAAAAATAAGAAAAAGGTTGAATTTGATGAATAGGCATAGCATCTATATTAATAAAATATAATCATACATATTCATAAAAAAAGGTTGGGTGGTAAGAAGGCACACCTCGAGAGTCACATGGGAAAAGCCTAGAAAGAAGGAAACGTTACAAAAGGCCATCAAGCAGCCATGGTAGTGATCATAGAGGGTGGTGGATCCCTATCATCTAATTTCCCCAATACATTAGCAAGGTCAGGAGTGATGTCAAAGACAACATAACCATTTTCATCCTTTTCAACATCTTTATCTTTTTCTTCACGGTGAGGTGAAATTTCCAAATCCAACCATGGGATCCACTTGGAAGTGTAAGAAGGCCAACCAAAACTACCTCCAGGAGCACCAATAGAAGGCCACCGAGAAGTGTTTCTACCACCCCACACCACTCCTCTAGAAGGCCACCCCATGTCAGATCGTGAAGGAGGAGAGGGTGATTACCAACAGGGGTGAGAGCCACAATGAGGAGAAGCCTAGGAATGGAGGTGAGAATCCCTGGTAGAACCACTTCACCATTGGCCCCACGAAGGAAATCATGCCCAGGAAGAAGTGGGAGAGGGAGGCACACGCTATAGTACAAGGGAATTTCCTCAATGGTCTAGAATCTTCTAAAGGTGAGAAACTTCAAGCACAACTTTGTCAGCTTGCACTTGAATCTACAAAAGAACATTAGAACAAATAATCACCTTAGAATATAAAGAAATAAATTTATCAATTTGGTTGTGAGAAAATATGCAGGAATTTCTATCTTTCCAAATATTGAACAGTATTTCCACCCTGAAAATGTGCCAAATTTGAGTATACTTTGTAGGGAGCTTAGGAGAGTCCCCTAGAAAAATTATATGCCAAGAGAAGGGCTCTAGCCTAAATAAGTGAAAGAAGTCATGAATCCAATTCCACAATTACTAAGCTTGGTACAAAGCCAAAAGATGTTCTTAAAAAAATCATCCTACTCATAAAAAGGGCAACGAGGCTCCTAGACATTCAAGAGAGAAATTTGAGACCCCATAGGCAAGCCTTGGAAAAGAATACACAAAGCAAAGTGAGCGAGCTTTGGCTCCACACTTGCAGACCATGTAGCAGAAAACATTTTGTACCAAATAGACACAGAGGACTGTATGTGTCATCTCTATTTCAGGTTGTCAATCATGGGAAATTGAGGTGAAAGCCACTAATAACTAAGTTGAGGCTTGTAATTCCTAAAAGGGTTGTCTATATACAATTTCTAGTCTTTCGACCAAGGGATTTTGATAAATATTTGTAGGAAGATATAGGAGATGCCTTTGATGTGAGCTTAGGAAAATATTCATGTGAGGATAAATTGATGATGGAATTTAGAACTTCTATCCACATCTACTTCACATCAAGAGTGGTTGTAAAATCACAAGAAATATGATGGTGGGAAGGTATACCTCAATAAAAACTTATACCTTAGAATAGTTAGTCATGGGAGGGTTGAGATTTGATTCTCCTATGAAAATATCAAAATAACATTATATTCCTACACATCTCTAGTTTGACATGAATTATAGTATCTATAAGTAAACTAGTATTTTAAAATGGAGGTTACAAGATGGTTTGAAAAATAATTGTATTTACAAAGGATATTTGAGTTGGTACTCTCTTTTAACTTGATGCATACACTAATATGTAGTGTAATTATATTTAATTACATGTAGTGAAGAGATCTCTAAATTTTATAACTCGATAATCAAGAAACATACAACAAGGAGATTTAATATAACTAGTTCTCATGGCCATGCATTCTAGGTAATTTAGTATTATTTTACCATAGAGAGAAATTTCCCCACAAGAAATATTATGCTATGTCATCAATTCATGGACAATATTGGTAAGAAAGGTCTATGAACCTTAAAAATAAAGATCATTTAGAGGATCTTATTAATTTCTCTCTCAAATATTATTTTTGTGAACATTGCATTTATGGACAGAATAATCATGTTCAATTTTATTCTATTTCTCATAGCTCTTCCAAGTTGTTGGATCTTATTCATTTTGATGTATTTGGCCTAATAAAATTTCCTTTCTTTTTAAAATTATTGTATTATTTTATTTTATTAATTATTATTCTAAAAGGATGTGATTATATTTTCTCATAAATAAATTTTAGGTCTTTAATTAGTTTATGGAGTTAAGGCTCTCTTAAAAAAATATAATAATGGAAATATTTAGGTTTTACAAATCGATAATGGTAGCCAATATTTTTCTATAGAATTTGATAGATTCTATAAAATAATGAAACTAAAATTCAAAATCCAAATAAATACACCCAACATGAGAATGGAGTTACAAAATGCATGACTAATATTGATGGTGAAGGCTAGAAATATGCCTAGTTACTTGATCAATTGCTAATGCAAGTTACTTGATCAATAGATCTTCTAAACCAAATCTTGTGAAAAAAAACCTAAAGGATATGGATCTTAGAATATCTAAGTTAAACATATGGGTATGTGCAGGATCATCATGGAAAAAAAAGCCATTAAGTGGCGAAAATTTAAGAAAAACCAGAGTTAGGCAACTTGACGTAAAAATTTGAATAAGTTATCTATATTATTTCAAAACTATGTAAATATAGAATCTATAGAAAATTGAATGTAGTTTCTAAACTACTAGGTTTTTTTTTTTTAATTCTATTTGGTGAAAATTTAAAATTTCAATGCATTAGTACTTAAATTTCAGGGAAAAAATAAGAAGTAGGTGTCTTTCTGACCACCCTAACCACAATAAAATGATAATATTTTTTATAAGATTTTAGATATAAGTAGAGGACTCATGTCCATATGATGCATATTTTTTGTAATTTTTTCCAAGTAAATAATTAATTATGAATTTTTTATTACAAATTTTAAAAAATTTAAAAATTATATGTCTAACAATCTTAACTTGGTCAAAACTTCATGAAATTCTTTTTTTTAATCCTATAGTATGTGAAGCATGTTTTGATTCAAAAAATGTGATACCATTTGAAAGCTATAGATGTTTTTCAATCACCTATCAATCGGACTTTAGTCATAATTCAAATAGAAAATGAATAATAATTATTTATTAAATTCAAAGTAAAGCATAATTTATATTGGTGGAAAGTTGAGAATCTCCTTTAAAAACCCTTTTTCGTTTCATCAATTTTGGGTAAAAAAAAAAGTCATCAGTTACATACCCTACACATACCCATCATATCGCCACTTTTTGGCCCATTATGATCTTGCACATACCCATATTAATGGATTTGGTTGCAAGTAATATGCCCTTTTTCCTAGGGAAAAGAAAGTTGGATATTAAGGCTATTAAATGTATCTTTGTTAGATATTACAGTAGTGTGAAAGGGTACAATCTTTGGGATCTTGTGTAAAGAAATATTATCTATAGAAAAATTAATTTTACAAGGAGATAAAACCTTCCACTAATATTGAGAAACCAAAAGATGTTAGGAAAACAAATGAAACTATAGATAGAGACTATGAATGTTGCAAAAAAATCAAAACTATAGGTTCAAGTTAGACTAGATGAGGAGGTTAATACAAAGAGCTCAAATTGTTTGAAAGAAGAAGTAGAACCTCCACCTATGTGATCCCTCATTCTCAATAGTGTGTCCCAATTGTGCAATGTGAAAAAGAATGATCTCAAGGTGCCAAAAATGATAAGAAACCTTTAAATGAAACTATACATTCAAATTAAGTACCTTCCATAAAAATGTACATCATGACTTTTGAATTCAATGAGTATTTTGAATCAACATAAATATTTTTAACTAAAGGCCCTTGATATATACTTTTTAATTTTCCACACTCAAAATCCCTTATGTAAGGTATCTTTGAACAAAATATTGTAGACCAATTTAAATTATCTTCAAATGAGGTACTTTTTGTTTATAGGTAAGTTAATTCAAAGGTTCTTATGATGCCCTCCTCTTGTTTCTCACCTTGTTTTCAAAATATTTTTATATTGTGAAGCAAGGATCGGACCATTAAATAGGGTCACTATGACATGATATTTTTTCAATACCATAGCCCTAAGAGTAAGATTTACAAAAAGTATACTTTGTGACATATTTTATTAAATTATTATATTTATTTAATATTTTCTAGTGAACATACGTATTTTTACCAAACATTAAGGTTTATATTTGGCAACATATATGAAAAATAAATATAAGTAGAAGTAAATCTTTAAAATATATCCACTCTCTATATTGATGTCCTTGTTTTAAAATAAATAGATATATATAAAAATTTATGTATTATAGAATAATTTTACAGTAGATTATAATTAATAGAAAAGAAAAAAATAATAATAAATAAGTTATGTAACAAATTTATTAAAAAAATTGCACTTGTTAATGATCGATGTATAAAAATTTATGAGTTTATCTTATTTATTGAAACATTTACATTATGTAATAAGATCACTCGTTTAAATACTATAAAGCATTAAAAAAATATAAATAAATGTTTCAAAAAGGATAATTTTTTCTTTCTTTTCAAAGTATGTATTTAGAATCTGAACAAGAAACATAAAAAATCACTTGCTTATGTCATCTTCAAATTCTTAATGGTTTTCTTTTTATAAGTGATAGAAAGTAAAAATCTAGTTAGCAATATTCATTTCAATGTTCAACTTAGGCCATAATCTTAGACACATTATTGTGGGATTACCCATCACAAATTTTTAGGAGGACTAAGTAGAAGAGGCAACCATAAAGTTATAGGTTGCCTAATTTTATATGTTTTTTTTTTTTTGTCTAACATTAATGATTCTAGAACCATTAAGGATGAAATAGGAAAGGATGGTTGTGATTTATAGAAATAATTCATGGATGTGGAGATGGTTGCAGTAGGGAAGAATCATACATGGGATTTGGTTCTTTTTCCTAAAGGATGGAAATAAGTTTACTACAAATGTGTGTTCAAAAGAACATAGAATTTGATGGTAACATTGAAACTTAAAATATGTGTTTCATTGCCAAAGGTTACTCCTAGCTTGAGCATATTGATTTTGAGGAGATTTTATAAAATTTACATCTAAAAAAGAAGGCTCAACCTTCATCTGGGATGAGTGGACACCCCTAAGATTTTCTCTTTAGAAGTTGTAAGTTTTGTGGTGCCCTTTCCTTTTATAGTTTTACATTTTGGGCCATAACCAATAATTTTGGGTTCTTCCATCTGTAGGTAGATTCCCCCTACAACTCACCAATACTATGGATCAAATCCACATTTTGAAGTTTTGGGCAGTCGTCATGTATTGGCCTTCACTTTTTATCTAGGTCCCTTTGCAAGTTTTTGGCTAAGTATCGACTCCATCGGTTGGCACCACGTGGCACTCCCACGCTCATCCTTCACAAAACAGCTCTCAACTCCCTTCAGGAGGAGCACCAACTCATCACATGGTGGCTCCACATTCTACCAATAAGTAAAAGATAAAATAGTTTTGGAATAGCACTCGCTCATCAACTTGCCATGCATCACCTTGGTGCTCATTTTATAAGCAACTCAAACCTCAGTGAGCCTCGGCTTGTACTATTAGTACATTGAATAATAGGTGGTTCCCACAATGAAAATATAAGTGAAGGGAAGTGGGGATTTCATGCTTCAACTTTATTCTCCTCAAAGAGAAAATGAGGTTGCTTTATAGGGAGAAGGTGCACCATTGGCTATTCTAGTTAATGGTGCCCATAGGTGGGAATATCTTCAAAGAGCATTCCCTTCTACCATGTTTTATTATGATGCTCATCTATGACAATATTTTTCTTGTTAGAGCTTGGAGTTGCACCATTAGTCAAGGGATATGGGCCCCATTTCTAGTAAAAAATTTGGGGGTAGTTTGAAAAGAGACACACATCACCATAACACTCCCTCTAAACATCAAGGGAATCATAGGTTGTTAAGGTTGCACCAAATATGAGATTTGAAGATTGTTTTTGCATATAGGCTAGATCACTTCTCTTTCAATTCCAATAGCCTCAACATGAAGATGAAGGCCAAGCTCCAAGTGTCGATTTCTTCCACCTTGTAAGCTCCACCATGCCAAGGTTGTTGTTCCTATTTATTCTTGAACACAAGGAAATAGGGTGGTCCACCTTTTATGAGATGAAACACATGCAAGGGGACCTATTTCACTCTTACTTCATTCAAGGAAACCCTAGAGATCTCAATCTAATAATCTAATTAGGAAAAGATATTTCTACAAGATCTTCTTAGGTGATTAAAAGGGGGTTCACCACTAAGAAAATTCTTAGAAAGAAATTTATGAAAACAATATGCAAATCTAACTATATGACCTAGAAAATGAAACTTGAAATCATAATGAGAGACTGAGGATAATAGAGAAGCACTTGGAAGGCTGGAGATGAATGAACAAGATCTAGAAATATTAATTTTGTTGTTGTTGATGTGTATAGCGACTCATATGCCAAACTGGGCAATTTAGTCCCAATCTAGGGTTTTTGGGTAGAAACAGGAATCTCATAGTCACAACTCAGAATCCACTAAAATCTAGAAAAGTTCCTATACTAGGACGCATATGCTCAAGGTGGCAATTTAGTCCCATTATTAGAGTTTTGCTGATATTTTTGTAGCCTCTACTAATTTTTTTGTAGCTTTCTCCTTGTCCAATTTCCAAGTTTGAAAAGTTTGAATATTGATCTATAGGTGATTTTTGTGAAGATGACAACTTCTTGAAAACTTTGAGAACTTTCTTCAATCTTGCAACTTTATCTTCAAAGGATTTTCAAGTCTCAAAACACCTAGATCTATAATCACACATGAAGGGAGAAAAATGTTGATTTGTAAGTCCATAGGGGTTTTCCTTGGTCAAACCCCATTTTGGTAATCAAACCTGAAATGAAATCAAATAGCATGAAGGAATGATGAATGAACAAATGTAATGTTGCAACTCACCAAAACCTTAATATAAAGGTTGCAATATTGTATGAAGTGGCTAGCACAAATGTAGATCTTGACTCTTGATTGTTGATATGAGATCATTTCTTTGAATGCTTGCTTAAATCATGAAAACCTACATCACAAATGTTAGCGAAAAAACACACACATGATGCATGATGAATTTGACATGATGCTTGAATCTTGAATGTAGCTCCAAAATGCTTGATAATTAGCTCTTGAATACAGTTGAATGCTCTTGAATTCTTGCATAAAACTTCTAGGAGAAAATATGTGAAATAACATTGTATCTATACTTCTTTATGTCAAATTTCCTAAAATTACAACACTACAAGCTGACATAAAATCTAGGAGAATAAAATCCTACCAAGAATTGAATTCAAATTAGGTCCAAGCTAAGGTAGGACTCATACACTAGTTGGGGCATACGAGTCCCAATAGCCTAAGCTTGGGACACAAATTTCAAGAAATGTTAAGCTCTATGCAATATTCAAGATCATGCCCCAAAACCTAGGTGGGATCCATCTGCCTAAGGTGGAATATGAGTCCCATATCACTAAATTTGGAAAAAAAACCCAAAATCATGAATTATGATTGGTCATTAGTTAAGTTCAAGATTATACTCTGAGAAATGCATTAAATAAGGCTTGTGGATGCAAAATAGGACCAAATAAGGCATAAAGAAGGCCAATTTTAGCAAGGAGGGCCCAAACAAGTGTGAAAATGTAAAGGGATACATTTTTCTACACTACAATTCTAAGGTTCTATCTTTTCTAGGGGTTGTTGTTGGTCCATGACTATTACTAGAGAGAACCGTAATTGTAATAGTTTTAATTTTGAATAGAAATAGAAAAGGTTTTTGTCAACCATTCTTAGACCTTAATAGGTGCCCCTCGGGAGAAGTATCAAATATTCTATAATATGTTTTCATGGTCTTTGATATTTATTCCCTGCCCAACAATGAAAAGGATGTGGCGTTTTGTGTCTATATGAGTGGAATCAATCATTTTCTATTGTTTTTGTTTTATACTTTTATGGTACTAGGATTTTTTTTATATTGCAATAGTTAAATCATGCATAAGCTCTTTTAACATTATCTATAGCATTTTTAGAAAAGTTTAGGTTGTATTATGCAATTTTAGGAGTAAATTACAATAATAGCTTTGGAACATCACCTTAGATAGTTTAATTTTAGTTTATTTTGCATTTCTTTATCCCCTTTTCTCCTCCAACTATTTGAAGAGTTGGCTTCTAAAATCTTAGAGGTTTCTTCAAAGACAACAATTTCGGTCCCACATCTATAAAGCTTCCCATAGGAGGTTGCTTTCCAAGAATGAAAATTTTAGGCATCAACACATACCTTTGGACTTGTGATTGATTTTGACTAGGATTTTGTTTGTTGCCTCTTCCACTTGAGTTTTTGGGCTATTTCTTCCACCTCTATATGAATTTCTTCCTCTTCCTCTAAAATTTGATCTTCATTTGCCTCTACCATGACTAATTGAAACTTGTGTTTTGAAGGAATCCTCTAAAGATAAATTTACTAGCTTTCTTAGCCTATTCTCATGAGAAATGAGGGATACATGAAGCTCATCTACTGAAAATTTTAAAAGATTTGTTGTCTCTTCTATGGCCACAAATAAGATTCAAATCTTGTAGGTAAAATCCTTTAAATATTTTCAATTACTCTCCTATATTCAAGAGTCTCACCATGAGATCTAATTTGATTAACCAGTCCAATAATTTGAGTACAGAATGAATCTACTAATTCAAAATCCTTCATGTATATGGTCTCAAAGTCTCTAGAACTTAGCATTTACAATTTAGTTGTTTTCACCTTGGCCATTGCTTGATATGTTGTTTGGAGGATATCTCATACTTGTTTTGACTTTTTTGTTGCTACAACCCTTGGAAAAATACTCTCATATATTTCTTGGAAGACATAAAAGAAAGCTTTTGAGTTTTTTATTATCCCTAAATAATTACTTCCCTAATTGAGTTAGAGCATTGTATATTGTTGCATCAGTTGGTTCTATATAATTTTTTTCTACAAGCTCCAATATGTCTTGAGAACTAATAATGTCTTCATTGTGATTGTCAATTAATCATAGTTTTTCTATTGAACTAAGGATTTTGTTGATTTATCAAGCTTATGTTTAGGTTTTCCATTGTTGACTATGAAGCTCTATTTTGAATAATCCCCAGCTTTGATATCATTTGACTCTGATAAATTATGGCTTTGATACCATGTTAAGGAGGAGGAAAAGAAGAATAGAAACAAAAAGGAGTGGAACTAATAACAAAGATCAATTAAATATGAAATAGAGGATGAACTTAAAATAATATGTATTTGCACATATTCCTAAAATATTAGAGTGTGGTGACTCTAAGATTAGTGTCCATAACCTAGGGCCACTTCCACATTTTCATAAATTTCATTGGGATATACATCACAAGGTGTAAGAGATTGGATTTTAGACCTAATTGTGAGCCAACTAGACCTAGATATATATCTATTGGGGGATTAGAATGAATTGGAAATATTTTTAAATGATTACCTTAATGATCCTATATGACCTAATACATAAAATATAGATTCCTGGAAATTGAAAAACTAAAACAATAGTTTACAAGTGGATATGGGAAATGCAATGAGTGCCAAACATGCTCAAAAAAATTGGTTTCAACCTCTGTAGAAGGAAATATCCACCCAAGGGTGAATGGATCCTTGTACGGGTGTCTTGTTCAACTTTTGGGGTCCTCTGGTACAAGATCTAAGCTTTTGTTTGCCTCGGGTCTCACTATCGAAAATTTGGAAATAAATTTTGCATCTGAGTTTTCATGGCTTGACAACAATGATGAAAACAAATGCAAGAATATAAAATCACTCCTTCAATATCTTTCTACTCCTTAAAACTATAATCTACACATACACAAAGAGGGAAAAATGGTTTTGTTTGTTTGGATGAGGGTTTGCCTAAGTTTGGTAAACAAACCTTGGTAAATAAATAATGATAATGGAAGGAATGATGAATGAAACAATAATTTCTTACAACTCACTAAAAATTTAATGGCTATCCTTAGAGGATAGAAGTTAGACACATCACTCCAAGGAATTAGACATTTCTTTGCTTTATTTATTAGATACTTGAAAATGCTTAGATGCTTTAGGATCAACAATGCATAGTAGCTATCAGAAGATGACATGAATGCACATGAACTTTGGAATGATGATTAGGATCTTGCTTTCCTACAACAAATGAGTGAAAAATATATTCTTGAATTCTCTTTGCAATAATATTTTCTCATAAGAAATTTTGATAATGTTGCTTAGATTTGAATTGATAAAAGGACTATGCATTTATAGGCGTTTATCTAATTTCCAAAAAATTAGATTCCAAAAGCTGATAATTGCATATTGTGATCAAAATAATAGTGTTAACTAAACATGCTAAATTCAAATAAATTTAAAGCCTAATTAATTACCTAAGTCATGATCCCAATAAGATATTCGATATCAACAAAGTGAAGAAGCCATTAAAACTAACATGCTAAAACATGAAAGCTTGAAAAACATATATTCTAAGACCTCAAATTTTATCCTATTAGGGGAGAAGTGTCGCATTGATATGGAATGTTGACCCTTTCCAAATCCCTTGGATTATATGAGCTTGTTCAAGTTGATTTTATTTACTAAAATAAATGAAACTAATGAAATATGTGTAAAATGTGATGCAAAACTAGTTTAATGTGATGAGATGAGTTCTAAATGCTATTATGCTTGATAAAATAGATGCAAATCTATGGTAAATGTAAACAAAGCTCAAAGATGAAAGCCATTTAAAAAGAAAAATATGCTAAAATGCATGCAAACTAAGTTACCATGGAAGCCAATAATCGATGCTTAAGCTAAATATGGATGAATACTAAAATAAAATGCTAATTTAAGTGCTTCATATGGATGCAAGTGAGTGCAAATTTCAATAGCGTAAGTAGTGATTTTGGTTTGACCCCTCACAATGCTTTGTCCTCCTAGGGTTTTTCACCTAAAAGGAGAAAGGGGATTAGATGGGGAACCAAAATGCAAGGGTTTACACTCAAGACTAATGTTAATGAGATGTGTTATGCCTAATTAAGATGTCTTACTACTCTGATTTGAAATTGAAATGATTTAATAATGCAAAACTATGAAAATGTAAAGTGCTAGAAAACACAATGTGATATGCAAAAATGTCTAAGAATGTAACTAAATGATGAAATAACAGAACAAAATGGAAGACGTGCACCTAGAATTAGAAGTTTGATGTTGGAAGATTCTGGAATCCTGAAAATTTGACTACAATGTTGAATGAGACACCTAGGCCAGTCTGGGCGACTTAGTCCCAGTTTCAAGAAACTTTGCTAGAACAAGGATCTACCAAATGGGTGTCTAGAAATGTGAAAATCGGTTTTTACACCTGAAAGCAAGACTACTTCTCCCCTAGTGGTGACTTAGTCCTCCTATAGATCTTGGGAAATTTTGGATAGAATCTTGTAGTCTCAGGTCTACACTTCTTTTTCTGACAGATGTCTGTACTTGATTCTACAGAAAATGAGGTAGAAAATATCTCCAAGATTTAATTAGGATTTCCTTGACTTGATTGACTTTATGCACTTTTTGATCACTTTTCAACACTTATTTCTTGAAAAACCTACATAAAAAAGTCACATGCAAAAGGGGAAAAATGGTTGAGGGTTAGAGAATAGGGGTTTGCCTTGGTCAAACCCCACTTTGGTAATCAAACCCTAAAAAAATGAAATGATATGAAAAGAGAGTGATAAATAGATAAAATACAAATGCAAATGTCATAAACTTACCACACTGTTGATGGTCAAATCTGAAGATATACAATGAAGAACTCCAATAGCTTGACTTGATAATGCTCAATTTGCTTGAATGCTTAATGAGTCCAAGAGATTGTATATGATTTGGAGATAGATGATTGTAGGAGATGTAAAATGAAGTGAAAAACCCTTATTTATACTTGATTTTACTAAAATTTCTTGAAAGTAACACATCATAGGCCAACCTTAAGGGTTAGAGGACAAAATCCCACTAGAAATTTTAAATTACTTTGAGTTTTGTGCCAAAAAGGACTACATCGCCCCTATTGGTGACTTAATCCCACTTAAGCAAATTAAGTGGGTGTCAAGAATTTTGGGGCATTAAAAGTTGTCCAACGGGAGTATCCTTAACAACAAACTTGAAAACAACTAGAAAGTGTATTAAGGGGTCATTTAGACATGAGAGAGGGTCGAATTAGTGAAATTAAGCCTAGAAAAGCTTGAAATCTTGTTACAAGACTTTACAACACTTCACAAAATAAGACTTAATAAGTGATGAAAAGGTGATTTTTAGGTGAATTGTAATGAATAGAGTCTAGAAAAGTGTAGAAATGTTTTACAACACTTCACAACACCTTCACAAGACACCATAATTTGAATGTTTAAGCCCTAATGTGAATGTTTTGACCACATTACAACATTATACCTAGGCACAATCAAGCCAAAGCCCATTAAAAAGACTCAAGTGAGCATAAAAATGTTAACTATACATTTTTTGGTGACACATTAAGCCCCCACTTTAGTGAGAGGGTGAACTTGCTTCAAACTCTCGCTAAAGTAGCCCAACATGCACATCAAGAGGGATCCTAATGCACTTACGTTGGCAATATGACACAACAATAATCAAGAGGGATGTTCAAGCCCCTAGGATCAAGATCTCATGATAAACCAAACATAAGAACAAAAGAACATGCATGGTGATGAAAATGAATGAAAGCTTCGATCGTCTATCTAGTTCATTGTGGATTAGATATAGGTGGGTTGTTTGAAATAAGAAATGTGAAGTAACTCTGGGGCGATAGAACTTATAGTTGTCCATTAGGTGAGAAGTCCCAAGTATACTAACTTTGGGGCCATGAAACTTCTAGTTGTCTATAGGGTGAGGAAGTACAAAAAGGTAAGATACATACGCTAATTGGTATGCACTCATAAACATATAGGTGGCTATGGGGTAAGTCATGCTATTGAATGGGCTTCCTGCTCAACCATATTAAAGTTATACCTCTTGATAACTTTAACAAGGTGCCACAAAGGAAACTGTTAGTTCATGCTTCATGAGACAAGAAAATATTTGTATGCTTAGAACTCATGAAAAAATGCAAAGATACAATAGGAATGCAAGCTACGTTATGCAAGGTAGTAAAAATGTAAAAAATAAAATGTAAAATGAAAAGTTGTTCAAAGGAGTCTTGTTAAGTTCATGCAAGGTTTGTCACTTAGGGAACATTGTGTCTAATTTCTCCAAGAGAGAAACAATCAAAGAATAGAATATTCACAACTTAGGGGATACAGTGTGTTGCATCAGGCCACTAAGAGGAATATAATATGCTAAGATGGATCACACTTATGAAGGACATCACACCCAATGTCATCCACAAAGTGAAAAATACATCGTACGAAGTGACAAGGCTACACCTAGAATGCAAGAATGCAAATGAAATGATGCCAATGTATGACCCCCACTTTAAAGGAATTGTTACACAACAGTCTGAGAGAAATGACTTTAAAGTAGCGAAGGAAAGAAGATGTAAAAAGAGAAACAAAACATGAGATCCAACTTGGAATCCTCTATGCCAAGTCATATGTTTCTAAGTTAGGCTACTTCATGTGAACGAAAGAGAAAACAAAAGAAAAGGGAATTTCCCCCCAGAAAGGAACACACCAAACACATAAGGGATCTATGGATTTGGGGTCAGTATGTTTGTTCCCCAAAGGACATAGAACTAGAAGAATGACACAAAGAGAGTGAAAACAAAACAAAGTCCATTTTGGGTCAACATGGAAGAGACATTGCAGTCTCAACGCTTTGCATCATCCCCAAAAGTAAAACACAAGAGAAAAGAAAATGAAAAGGATAAATCAAAGGATAAATATTTTGGTCAACATGAAGGAGACATGGAAATCTCAATACCTTGCATCATCCCCAAAAGGAAAACAAAAGCAAAAACACAAAGGAAAAAGAAAAGGGGACCTTGTGGGTCATCATGGAAGAGACATTGTAGTCTCTACACTTTGTGTCATCCCCAAAAGAAAAACACAAAACAAAAAAAGGACCTTTTGGGTCAACATGGAAGAGACAAAGGGCATCTCAACACTTTACGTCATCCCTAAAATGAAAACACAAAACAAAAAGTGAAAAAGGACAAATTATGACATAAAGAAGAGAGGTGCGAATAAAAGAATTGTACAAAGAGAAAGAACATCAACACATGATACGGGGGACACATGATATGCACTTAAAGGAAAAATGTGAAAAGGGAAAATGAATATAAAAGGCTACTAAGGTGAATGCAAGTCAGCCATCTAACAAGTCATCTACCTCCCAATCATGTCCAGTCTATTGTGAGGGCAGTTGACTGTCCAAAGGAAGAATTGCAAGTGTCGAACTAGGAGATGTACCAAGTTCTTCACTTGATGGAGAAGGTTTATCATTTAAGTTCATGGTAGATGAAAATAAATAATTTAGATCATTATGCACTTCTTTATCTATTCTTGTGATCTCCTCGTTGTCATCATCATCATCAAGGATAATTACAATGGGGGGGTGAAGGGTAATCTCCAAGGAGGGGTGTACCAAAAGTTGCATTTGTTGTATTTGTTCATTTTTATTTTAGGGATGGAGTGTGTTATCTTGTGGCAGGTTAGGGGGAAGAGGGTGGTCATCTATTGTTTCTATCAAAGGAATAGGTTGATTTTCTTTGTTATTCTCATTTTTCATTTGACGAGCAAGGAGAAGACAACGATGCCTACGCTCTCGAGCATTGTGGTTTTGTTTAATTTTAGTTTGAATTTGTTGAGGTGTAAGAGTGGGTTGATCCATCATCGATTCCTTTTATTCTTGATGGGGAGAATGGGAGAAGCCAAAGAATATGGGTCAATCACTTTCTCTTTTTCTTTATAAACTTGTTTAATGTGGGGAGGTAGGATGGCGTTAACTTTAGTTTCTCTTGGACATTTATACAAGGAAGGGGAGGTGTCAATGGATGGTGGCTCATAAGTTTTTATTGTTTGTTCAATGTTAGAATCAGGTTGAAGCATGGTTTCATCTAGGATAGGAGGAGTGGAAGTAGACATGGACATGTTACAAAGAGACAACTTGACTATTCATTCGGCTTTGAATTTTTGGTAAGATATGAAAAATAAATCTTTTCAAGGGGTGATGTGTTCCATAGGTTTAGGCCAAAAGGCTTCCAAGGAAAAATTACCCTTAGAGGACAATGGATTAAAGCCACTATGGTGTATGGTAAATATTTCATTTCCATGTCGAAACTTCAAACATTTGTGAACAACTGAGGGGATTACTTTCATTGAGCAAAGCTAAGGATGACCCAACCGTAGAAAAAATTGGTTCAATTGTGGAATAATAGAAAATGTTACATCCAAAGTCTTGGGTCATTATTATAAGGGGAGTACAATCGATCCAGTCATAGGGAATGCAAAACTAGTATGCATTTTAATCCATGCAATTGGTTTGTTATAATCATCTTGATACAACTCATGTAATACTAAAAATTCTCATGTGATCACATTCTTTCCACAGGCGTGCTCTATTAAGATCCCATTGGTGGGCTTATCATAGATTCGACCGGCTATGTGAAGAGGACCATCAAGAAGCTTTTTAAGTATATCTTTGGAAGAAAAAGTGATGTCAAATTTTTTGTTGGTTGGGCCCTTACGAGGCATAACATTTATCACACCCACAAGTTCATCCATAGGAGTAACTTGGGTAGCATTTGGAGTTATATCATTTTGTTCATTATTCGTATCAATGTTCATGACTTGAGGGTTTGAAGGTTCACTAGCCTTGATAAATGAAATATTGTTTTTAGGCATGGGGTTGTAAAGATTTGTAAATTATGGTTAGGGGGTGCAACAAACTTATTGCCTTGATCATTGACACCCACAACGGATAAAAAACCCGAATCAATGGGGTCTTGAACTAAGTGTTTAAGATGCTTACATTGTTCAGTGTTAGGTCTATTTTGGTGATGAAAATGACAATAATAATTTTGTTTAAAGGTAGGTGGTAAAGGATTGGTGGTATCAAGTGGTTTAATGGTAGGAAAAGTGATCATTTGTTGCTGGAGTAATTGGTTCATTGTATTATGGAGAGTATCGAGTAAGGGGGTGAATTGTCTCTTTGGGTCCCCATATGTATAAGGAACCACTACTTTAACAGTTGCCACTTGACTTGGAACAAGTTGGGGTGGTTGGGGAGAAGGAGGATTGAATTGTTAAAATCCTTTGTTGGGTTTTCTAAAGTTTTGTGCATTGTTGTGGGTGGTTTGCTCAAACTTCTCAGCTCCGTTAGAAGTGGACTTTGAATCATGACTAGAAATAGAGTTGTGATAGTTGCAAACAGTTTTATATAAATGTAGAAATGAAGGAAATTTCAGCATAGTTAACTTATCCTAAAGGTGAGTATGCAAGTTTTCGATAAACATTTTTTGTAGATGCGAATCAAGAATCTTAACATCAATTTGAGAATATAATGATTGATAGCGTGAAATGAAATCAATAACTTTTTCATTGACATTTTGTTTACAGCGCATCAAATCGACCATACTCTTTTTAGGAGTCATATGGAGTTGGAAATGGCTTATAAATGCATCCACAAGTTCATTAAATGATCAAATTGAATGATTAGGTAAGTTGGAAAACCACTCCAATGTAGTGTCTTTTAAGGTCCGAGGAAAAATTTTAGCTAATAATTTGTCATCAAGAAAAAAATCACTACGCAAGGCTATATAAGCATTGAAATGATGAGTAGGGTCTCCTTTACCTCTATATTTCTCAAACCTAGGAATTTCAATTACTTGTGGCATCTAAGTTCGTAAGATTTCAAGGGATAATGGACTACTATGGACATGATATGTAGGTGGAGCATTTTGACTTTGGCTAATGGTGGAGAGTTGTTGTTGCATGGATGAAATGGTATTAAAGAGTTGTCTAATGATGGGATTAGTGTAAGTGATATGAGGTGGAAGGGAAAATGGTGATGGGGTGTATGTAATGTTAGGGGAAGTGAAAGGGACACTAAGAGGGGTGAATGTGGAAGAAGGAATATTCTATGCCACAAAAGAACTAGGAATGCTAGTTGGAATTATGAAAGAAGGAGCCACATAACTAACCTATTGCATAGTTGTTGTAACCTGAGGAGTGGTATAAGCTGGTATGGATGCTATGGTTGAAGGAGGAGGAATGTGAGATTCTCCTTGACTTGCAACTATGTTTGCAGATTGGGAAGTAGTAGGAGCATGTTTATTATATATCTCAGAAATTATCTTCATAAATTGTAAGCCATTATCACTTTCAATCAAACAATGAAGTTTTTCTATCGTAGGTATGGTAGTGGTGGAAATTTTTTCAAGAGACAAGTCTTGTTGTAAATTTGCAAAATCTTCATGAATACTTATGACTTTATCTTGTGGAATTGCACTAGTTTGTGTGTCAAAATTCATATTGTGGGAAGGTGAAGGCATGTGAGTGGTAGTATCCATGCCTAATGCACAATTATCCATACTAGGAGTAGGAGCTCTTGAGATCCCAAGGTCTACTACGAAAGTGTTATCACGGGAAGCCATGAGCCTAGAACTTTTTCTCACTAAAGTATTATCAATGGGGCACCAAACACTCATACAAGTACCACAAGATATAGGGTGGATGCAAATGAAATGCAGTCTAGGAAAAATAAAATGAAAAAAGGAATAATTTTGTAAACTAAAACAGAGATGCAGTACTAGAAAACAGAAGTACAAAAATTACCCAGAAACTACTAGAAAATGAAGTGCAAAATATGCAAAAGGACTAAGCTGCCCAGGGTGGCGATTTAGCCCTACTGATCATTTTTTTGTGTTTTTTACATAATTTTTAAATGCAATTCTATGTCTTTCAGAGGCACAAATGCAACTATAGTATGAAATGCAGATTTTTTATGTTTTTCAATGCAAAAATGATGCAAGAGTGCAAGCTAATATGAACTTTTTCACTAATGCAATTGAAAACACTAGGATGCACTTTAGCTAATGCAAGATGCAATGCAGGTGAAAACTACTATGTACTTGAAAATCAGAAAGGAATAATGTTCAAAAGATGCAGGTTCACCAAAATATAAATGGTGATTTTGGTTTGGCCCCTCATAATGCTTTGCTCCTCCTAGGGTTTTTCACCTAAAAGGAGAAAGGGGATTGGATTGGGAATAAAAATTCAAGGTTTTACACTCAAGACTAATGTTAATGAGATTTTTTATGAATAATTAAGATGTCCTACTACTTTGATTTGAAATTGAAATGATTTAATGATGCAAAACTATGAAAATGTAAAGTGCTGGAAAACACAATGTGATATGCAAAAATGCCTAAGAATGTAACTAAATGATGAAATAACAAAACAAAATGGAAGAGGTGCACTTGGAATCATAAGTTTGATGTTGGAAGATTCTGGAAGCCTAAAAAATTGGTTGCAATTTTGACTGGGACACTTAGGCCAGTCTGGGTGACTTAGTCCCAATTTCAGGAAACTTTGTTGGAACGACGATATGCCAAATGGGTATCCAAAAATGTGAAAATTAGTTTTTAGGCCTAAAAGAAAAACTAATTCTCCCTAGTGGTGACTTAGTCCTCATGTAGATTTCAGGAAATTTGGGATAGAATCTTGTAGTCTCAAGTCTACACTTCCTTTTCTGGCGGTGTTTGTACTTGATTATGCAGAAAATGAGGTAGAAAGTATCTACAAGGTTGAATTAGGATTTCCTTAACTTGATTGACTTTATGTACTTTTTGATCACTTTTCAACACCAATTGCTTGACAAATTTGCATACAAAAGTCAAATGCAAAGGGTAAGAATGGTTGAGGGTTAGAGAATAGGGGTTTTCCTTGGTCAAACCCCACTTTGGTAATCAAATCCTAAAACAATTAAATGAGATCAAAAGAGAGTGATAAATAGATAACATGCAAATCCAAATGTCATAAACTTACCACATCATTGATGCTTAAATCTGAAGATGTGCAATGAAGAACTCTAATAGCTTGACTCAAGTGATAATGCTCGATTTCCTTGAATACTTAATGAGTGCAAGAGATTGTATGTGATTTGGAGATAGATGATTGTAGGAGATGTAAAATGAGGTGAAAAACAATTATTTATACTTGATTTTATGAAAATTTCCTAAAAGTGCCACATCACAGGCCGACCTCAAGGGTTAGAGGACAAAATCCCACTAGAAATTTAAAATTATTTCGAGTTGTGTAACAAAAAGGACTAAGTCGCCCCTATTAGCGACTTAGTCCCTCTTAAGAAAATTAAGTGGGTGTCAGGAATTTTAGGGCGTTAAAATTTTTCCAACAGGAATATCCTTAACAACACACTTGAAAACTACTAGAAAGTGTATTAAGGGGTCATTTAGACATGAGAGAGGGTTGAATTAGTGAAATTAAGCCTAGAAAATCATGAAATATTGTTACAAGACTTTACAACACTTCAAAATAAGACTTAATAAGTGATGAAAAGGTGATTTTTAGGTGAATTGTAATGAATAGAGCCTAGAAAAGTGTAGAAATTTTTTACAACACTTCACAATACCTTCACAAGACACCATAATTTGAATGTGTAAGCCCTAATGTGAATGTTTTGACCACATTACAACATTATACCTAGGAAAAATCAAGCCAAAGCCCATTAGAAAGACTCAAGTGAGCATAGAAATGTCAACTATACATTTTTTGGTGACACAAATTGCATGAATTTTCTATCAAAGCATGGGTCCATTTATCTCCAAATAGTGATCTATTTATAGGAGATCAAATGAGAAAACAAGGGCTCAAATTGAAAAGATCAATCAATGGTCAACAATGAAAGGAGGATAAAACATGGATTGAGGATTCCAATCCATGGTTAAAGTTGAAAGTTCACAAGGATCAACTAATTTAATGAAGGGTCCAAATTAGCTTTCAACAAACACACTTCCTAAGAATTAGGAAGAGGTTAAGAGATATTTTGGAGGAATGAGTGCACAAAAGGGGATATTTCATAGGAATATTCTCTTTTGGAGGAATGTGCAAAGAAGGAATCTTCCAAGAATATTCCCTTGCAAGTGGGACAATGAGGATAATTAGAAATTTAGTTAAAACTAAAACTAAATTTGAATGTGCAAGATGGTGAATAATAGAATATTCATTAAATTATTGATTTATTTAATGAAAAGGGGAATTCAAAATGATATTTAATTAAATAGTTTAGGATTATTTAATTAAATAATTAGGATTATTTAATTAAACAAGTGAAAATATAATGGGTTTTAGGATGAAATGATGTTAATATATCGGATTCAAGTGTGTACATCATTCAAGACATTTTAAAGTGTCTACATTTTTCCCCTCTTTTAAGTGAGGTACCCGTTACATTGGTTCAAAGACTAATGCTTTTCCAGATTAATGTTACTGCTTGGATCCAAATTTTAGAAATTCATGATTTTTGGATGCCCCACTGTTGCCCCAGCAGAAGGAATTAAGTTGGTACCCTACCCCCTCAAGAGATCAAGTGAAAATTTTAAATTTTGAGTCAATCTCTCAATTAAGATTTAGGATCAATTTGGCCTAGAGAGGACTAGAAAGCTCATATTTCGAATGTAGACAGATTTGATGATGTATATCTAGTTGTTGGCCATGGGTAGCCTCATGTATATTTTGATATATCACAGAAATTCGATACTTCGATAGAAATGTTAGTAAAGATAGAAGAATAAGAATAATTGATTTGACCATTGATTTTGAGATTGATTCAGAAGTCCAACAATCCTATGATTCATTGAGACTTTATTATATTATGGTGATGAGATGTATGATTTTTCTCATATTTTAGATTGGGACTTTTCATAATTCCTTATTTTTTATATAACACACAAACACGATGCATCATGGTATTGAAAACTAGGATGGCATTGTATCTAGTGTAGTGGACTTTGACTCTGCAAATAGATAGGATAATCCTTGTTCACATCTTGACATACGTAAAACTTTTGGGAATGTAGTTTAGAAATTTAGAATATTTCAAACCATAGCATACACAATAGTCAACAATATACTCCAAATGACCTCCATACACACAACTAAGCAAGTATGTGTCAAGATTATTTTACAAGAATATCCCATAAGCACAACAAATGAAAGATAATGATCGATGACCCATTCCTTTCTCTCTAAATAATTTTGATAGACATCATTGTGAGGTCCTTGGAATGGTTCAATAAGATAAATCATAAGACAAGATCAAAAAATAAATATTCAATGTTATATATATCTCCTACCAATAGTGTAATGTGTTTTAAGGATAAATATCCAAAGTGATTGCCAATGATAATGCCTATTGTAGGAAGGATGCATCCTAGGATGTATTATCAAATGTTGGCAGGTTGATAGGTTGTTTGAAAGGTCATTGATATAAATTTTGATTGACACGTTTGATAATGATCAATAGTTTGATATTTTTTTGTGTTTAGGTTCAACTTTTGTTGATTTTTGTACTTGTTTTCCATTTGTGTTACCAAAGGGTGAGGGTGATGATCAATTTATTATGGATGAGATTATCATGGGTGAAAGAGAGATGAGATGGATGGTTTTGGATTTTCTAGAATCTTCAATTTTTTTGGCATTTTAAAAAATGTTTTGAGTCTATTTTTTGTATTTTTCAAAGTTTATGTGAATGTTTTAGTTTTCAATTATTTGAGGTTGTTTAGGGTTTTTCTAAGTTTTCCAATTTTTGGGTTTTTAAATTTTTAAATGTTTTGATATTTTTCTAAGTTTTCAAATGTTTTGGGGTTTTCAAGATTTGACCAAGAACCTAACCTAAAAGACTATCCTAAGGGCCTTGGGGGCTTATCAAAGATGAGCCTTTCTTACGTTATACACGTAGAGACCACATAGTTCAACTGACTTTGACTTATTGATGATGAGAAATGAAAACTTGATGGATTGTTAGTTTATTATGATGGACTCCTAACCTAAAGTGTCTCGAGGGAACATTAGTGATGGCCTTGCCTACGTTCAAGCTCAAAGACAGCGTAGTTCGACATGGTACTAATTTGGGATTTTCAATGTTTTGACCTTTTTAGGGATTTTGATGTGATTTGGATGTTTTGGAATTTTGACTTTACAGTTTTTTGAATGTTTTTGGATTTTAGCTATACAAGATTTTGATGTTTTTGTATTTTCGGCTATACAAGATTTGGATGTTTTTGGATTTTTTTATTTTACAAGTGTTTTTGGATTACATTAATGATATTTTTAGGTAAAAGATACCTAGATCATGATGTTGATGTCATGTTATAAGATATAAGACATGGATCAAGAGTTATTTGAAAACAAGAGTGCAATAACCTGCCCCCAGTCTTTTATCAATGCTTCATAGCTCAATGGACAAACCAAGATAGGTAATGTATACACGAAGAGTTTCAACAAAATTTTATCATGCTAGATATGGGCTCTGGGAAGTTTCATGAGATAAAATGGTAAAGATCCTTTCAAAATTTTTCCATGAGTAGAGTTGAAGTATGTACCCCGAATCTTTGTCAAGATCAAGATAAATGAGAATATTTGGATAAATCTAGATTGGATGGATGGAGGAAACATTGGATTTATCATGAAGAGGATGAGATGATTTTGTCTAAGAAGGATCATCTAGGTGATTGATTCTAATCACGACTCATGTTGTCTAGGTTTTCATCATAGTACTTTCCCAAAGCACTATCGTAGCAATTTTCACTAGAGGATGATTTTTATTTTTACTATTTTCTTTATTTTTCTAACTTTTTTTTTTAGTTTTTTGAAAATTTTACCCTTGTGTTGAACCAACTTGTGGTACTAATGTAGAGGCCACTTCCATAATGTGCCAACAATATCCTACTTGAAGAAGCTACTTTGCTAAGATACGAGCACTTGAATGCAACTCTTGACAACTTTGATCTACCTTATCGGTACCAAAATTAACCTTGTCTATGTGCACACATCATGATAGAGTGCCTTCAAAATCCTTATAATGAAGGGTAGCTTCCAACACATGGTTATTGAGAGAATTGGATATCATGAATGGAGTGTACAATGTCATACATGAAGGAATATGAGATGGATTGGTCAATGGTTTGGAACCTTTGACTCTCCAAACTTGGGAAGATGAGTGATAGGCTGTCATTAGGTCCTAACACTTTAGTTGATAAACACATTAATATATCAACCAGGTACTATCCAAAGGCTATATGCAATAGAAGACATCTCAACTATCTCTCTCAGGTTTCCTAAATACCAAACAATTGAAATAAAAATCTAAACTAAGAAGCTACTAAACTTAGAAAGCAGGAAATCATCTATCTAGAAAGCTTGAAATAACTAAAATAAAAAGTGGAAAAATATGAATCTAAAAAGCATAACCACTAAACTAGAAAGCATGGAAATGATTAAACTAAGAAATGTATAGATTGATAAAGAAGTAAATCTTGTAAAGAAACTAGGAAACATTGATCCAATCAAAAGATAACAATCTAAAATAGCTAGCAAAAAATGATTTAACAATCTGAAACAACTGGAAGAAGGTGCTCCTAAACTTCAGAAAGTAAATTCAAAGACTATAGACTAAGCTACAACCTGTAAGATTGATCTTGATAGAATTACACATATGAAAATAAATTCCAATTACAATTATTATCTACTAAAGGAAATTACAGAATTAGAAGTAAAATACTTATCTATCTAATCTACAACCCCTTGAGTGGCCATCTCTCAGGTGCTTCTATGCCTAGCTCAAATCACCTACTCTAGTAACTCCAAATTACTTCATTCAAAGAACTCCATTCACATTATTCAGTAACTCCAAAATTGGCAAGAAAAAATAATTTTATTGATATGAAAAGTATAACTTAGAAAAAATAGTGGTAGCATAATGATATTCTTCTATATATCATTGTTTTCAACAGTTACATATTTATATGAGAGCAACTAAAAAAATCCTACTTTTTAGTTAGTAAAGTATTCAACTAATTGTCAACAACTAACAGACTTTAAATCCCATGACATGAAAATATTAGAGAGGCTCGACACAATCCATAAAGTCTTTAGAACTAAAAAATAATAGAAACTATAAAAACTTGATCCATCATGTATGCTCTTGAAGTTCCAATGCCCATTCACATGTATTCAATAGTGTTGAAATCGGCATTAAAACCTCTTTGACTGGAATGGTAACTGATGGTGGAAGTTGACCTCTGGAATACTCAAAAACTAACCATTAAGTCAGCAAAAATTAGCTTATTTTGACTAATTTCAAGAAATAAAGATTGTACACTTATTCACAAAAATAGAGCAATTACTTATCCTAAAGATAATTAATTGGTAGGGTAAGGTTGGTTGAAAGGTGTAAGGTTAAGTATTGAGTCCATTATATTGATGAGGTTATTTTTACCTCATCATTTCCTCCCCTTCTTAAGCCCGAGTAGGTCCTCCTGATCTCTAGTTTGTTCCTTGTCCTTCATTTCCCTTATTCATCTCCTCATACTTCACATTGAGATCACACAAGTCATTTGCCTCTATATCTAGTTCCTCTACCTCCTTCAGAAATCCCTGATGAAAAGTGACCCTTTGTACCCATCTTGAAAAAATTTCATCACTCTGGTCTATATTGATATATGTTGTAGGGGGTGGTGAAAGAAGTAGAGGAGGTCTACACCTTATGCCAATCCAATTAACCTTTAATTTCTCAAGGATTTTATCCAAGGATACTACCCTTCTGTAGGACCATTTAATATTAAGAGGTGAGATTACCTCTCTTTTCTTGAGATACATAGGAAGAGGGGTATATCGTTCTTCACATGCATGCCAAGCTTTCCCTATCAACTTTGGTCCTTAATCTTGAAAGTGATCATAGCACAGCCAGAGGTTATTACTTTACATGCTTTGTACCCCCTCTCTAAGTCAAACGCCCAAAAATTGTGACTTGAAATAGAAAGGCTTCCTATGGGGGTATTGCATTTGCAACCCAATAGTTTTCTTTGCATGTGCATACTCCCTTGACCGATCTTACCAATGAAGTTGATTACGCATTATGGATAGGAATGATCTCAATTGGACTTCTTTGACAAAGAAATTAACAAAGAAATTTGTATATTCTTCCAGGAGAAAATTATGTACAAAGAATTCACATAATAATTATGGTTGTTTAGGAGTTGACTCAACAAATATCTTCACAAATTCTTTATCATCAGGGTCATGTGGTTGATTATGGTGATTTCTCGGTAACTTCCATCTTAGGAGTTGTTCATTGAGGAACATAGAGTACAACCTAGATGGTCTTCTACAAGCTAATAATAATTCACCAATTTCACAAGCATCTTGTTTACCTTTGTATGCTTTGTGAAATGATTCTTTTAACAGTACTAACTCCTTTTTTAGCCTATTATTTTCAAATTCTACATCCCTTAGAAAATAGCATCACTCCATCCATTTCATTAATAATGGAGGGATACGTACCTGGAACCATTCTAAAAATATTGGTTTAGTTTGTGTCCCCTTGGATTCCATTATTGGCTTAGTGTCACTTTCTTGCAAATCTTGCTCTAACTCCACAATTATACTCATAGAAGCATTAAGTTCAATTTCCTTCCTATTTCTTTCTTCTTCAAAAGCATTAAATAATTGCATAAAAATGTTTTTCAAACCTTGAATATGCTTATCTTTCTCAGACATATCAACCATGTGTTGCTTGCTTTGTTGATTCCATTGTTGGATTTGGTATTGCAATAGTTCAATGAGTCTATCTTTTTTCTCTATCTGCATTGTCAATTTTTCAATCTCTTGATCCCTTTTATTTATAATTGCAACATGTGCCCTAATTTCTTCTTGTTGTTGGGTGATCTATTCTTCATTACTCTATAACCTGGATTTTAATTCAACAATTTTTGTTTTCAATTTCTCTAATTCTTCCTCTTTTTGACGATATTTTTCATGCCTTATGTCCATAGAGAAATATGGATTTGGAATTTCCATGTCAATATGAGGTGCATTTTCCTCGATATCAGGTACATTTTCAATTCTATCATGAAAATGAGAAAGTCCCCCCACAGGTTCATCTTCAATCTCCACAGAATGTGGTGACTATACTTTTTCCTCCTCCTACTCCTTTGGAGATGGTGTTCTCTTTCCTCATCCTTAGGCAATTGATCAACTTTCTTTTCTATTTCACTTATTTCCTCACTACTAGGCTGACTTTCAATTTCCACTACCCTTGTTTGAGTCCTAGCCTTTTTCTTTTGGAAGTACTTCCTATGTCAAAGGGCTTGGTTTCACTAGATCCTATAGAAAACCTCCTACTTCTCTATAGAGGAGGGGTTGTTTGAAAATTGAATTTACTTTGCTTCTTCCTCTTGTGAGGAGGTTCTTCTTCTTCTCCATAGTGCACAATTTCCACATCCCCCGACTATCCTAGGGTTTCTAACACATCTAGAAATGTTTTCAATGCATTGCCTCTAAGAGTCATTGAGGTCTATTGGGATTTAGGAGCACCTAAGGCCTCAAAGGAGGGTTCTTCTAAATATTGTTCTTTTTTTTTAGAGGAATCACCTTTCCAGTCTTTTAGGCTCCACTTTTTCAAAATTTCATAAAAAAATTTGCCACTTCTTTTCTAGCTTTTTGCAAAAATGTTACTTGCATATCAACTGTATAAGGTCGTGATGTTTGGGGGGGGCTGTCCCAACTTTGTAATTTTCCATCATGGAGATAACTAAACGACACAAAAAGGCTAGTAAATTAACCCTAAGAGAAGGTTCCTCAATGCCATGGCATAAATTAATTAGTAGGTGGAAAGGGGGTCCCACTACCATAGTTATTTTTCCTTCACAGGTAAAATATTTGATTATCCAGGCTATGACAATTCTTCAGGGTTCTGGAATAGACATTCTATTGAAACCTTTGTTTTGTCCCATGGTACTTATGGTGATTATAAGTTGAGGCTCCCCCTCCCTATGAAATAATTCTACCAATCTTTGATAGGTAAAATTGGTAGTTTCATTCAGATCAATTCCTCTATTTTCAAGACCAGAAAGATGAGCAATGATTTTTGGACTTACTCAAAATTGCTTCCCATGCACCATGGTCTGTCTGTCTGCAAAATTATCGATGAATATTTTTACCAGCTGCTCTGTATACCCCTCAAACTTTTTCCTAAATTCCAGCCACCTAAATTTTTAAAATAGATCCACAATATTGCTCAATGCCAACAATTAAGCTGTTGAGGTTGGTTCAGACTTTTTCTTGGTTCCTCCCATTTTTTTCTTCTCTCTCTGTTGTACCAAATTCTATAGAGCTCTATAATACTTTCCTTGCTGAATTGTAGATGAAAAAGGGACACAATTTCAATATAACTAATGGAAGAGGAATTAATCACCTTACTTGAGTCATTAATAATCATGACAATTTTTCATGGGGAATTATGCAATGATTTCCATACATCTAGCAATCGTGCAATGGCACAAGTTTCAAAATTGTGAGAGGGAATGGTTCATTCCAATTAATTAGTCTTTATTCAAAATAATTACTGACTTTAATTCAATAAATCTGTATGCACCTTACGTCTTGTCATTAAATCGAACATCACTCACCTTTGCTGATGTAATCAAATAGTTATATGATTTGGTGAGGGCGACGGTGGATAATAATGACATGGATGGGATTGTTTGAATGATGGTGAAAATTATTATGACAGAAAGGGGTGCCATAATAATTTCATTTATTACAGGAAGATTTGATATGATATGGTGAAATGACTATTAGGGAGCAGATCTCAAGGTGAAAAAAAATCAAATGATAGGCATGCACAAAACTTAGGAAAAATCAAAATACTGAAAAAGGAAAAAAATGACAAAAATTTGGGGTATTACTAAAAAATGTAGCTAGGTAGAAGAAGAGAAAGTTCAATACCATGGAGAAATGTCATCGAAACGCAACAACAAGATTAAAGATTTCAGAGCATCATCAAAAAATGTAGCCAAAGTAGCAACCAAAAATTTTCATAGCTCATCATCAAAAGATACACTTGGAGCAACAACCAAAAATTTCTGGAGCATCGTTGAAAGATGCAGCTAGAGCAATAACCAAAAATTTTTAGAGCATTGTTGAAATATGCAACTGGAGTAGCAACCAAAAAAATTTGGAGCATCATCGAAAGATGTAGCCAGAGAAGGAAAAAGAATGAGACATTTTGGCCTTTGGCTTCATGAAGCATCATTGAGTGATGCATCAAAATGCAAGATCAGAGTGAGCAGTGGGACAAGTCAGTTGTACATGCTCTGGAGTATAGCAGCAGAAATTTTTGTAGCATCACAACAATTGAGCCAACAAGTTCTAGAGCATCATAGTAGGGTGCACCAAAATTTGTGTTTACCAAAGAGATGAAGTCTTGAAAAATATAGAAAAAATTTAGCCAAAGCCAAATGATGAAGTTGATGAAGAAATTGAAAGAATCATTATGAAATGAAGTAAATTCACACTCTTTTATTTTTATTTTTTTGGGAAAAACTATATTGACTCTGCCATAGCATAGTCAATGCACTGGATTTCTCCTTAGATTTCTACCATTTTTGTAAATTCTTCTCTATTAATAGGCTTATGGTAGATGCGTAATTGGTGTCCATTGACTAGGAGAGTTCGGGCATCACCATCAATGGGTTTCAGCTGGATTGAACCATTGGAAAATACCTCAAAATTTTCATATGGTCTGAACCAATGTGTTCTAAGTTTTCCTTGATGATCCTTGTATTTGGAATCGAACAATAATTCCCAATCCCCATTCTAGAATTCTTTCTCCTTTATATGTTTATCATGCCATACCTTGTGTTATTGTTGGACCATCTTAGTTTGATGGACGACATCCAAATGGAGTTCATCCAGTTCACTAAGTTGTAAAACTCTCTTGATTTGGACTCATTTAAGATCTATACCCAACTACATGGTTGTCCTAAGGGTTTGGAGATCCAATTCAATGGGAAAGAGGGGTTTCTTCCCAAAAAATAACTCATATGGACTATAGCCAATAGTTGACTTCCAAGTGGTGTTGTAAGCCCAAACAACTTCAGGTAGTTTCCAAGCCTAGTCTTTACTTCCTGATGAAACTATTTTTGTTAAAATGTTTTCCAATTCCCTATTAGTGACTTTGACCTGTCCATTCGCCTAAGGGTGGTAGGTGAGGACTTCTTGAAACTCACCTAGAAATGATCTGTGAAGGCTAACAAAACTTTAGTCATAAAATGGGGGCCCTGATCTATGACAATTGTCCTAGGAGCTCTAAATCTAAGAAAAACTCTATTGTAAAGGAAATCAACTACTTGTTCCTCCCTAGCAACACGTAGGGCTTGCACTTCCACCCACTTAGTTAGGTAGTTAGTACATACCAAAATGTACTCTTATCCTTGTGAAGGAGGGTCTATAGGGAAAATAAAATTCAATCCTCATTTTTCAAATGGTTCATGGAATACTTGAGGCTGCAGGAACATTTAATTAGATGTAGTTGGTCTTCCTACCCTTTGACATTCATCACATCTACAAACATATTTCTTGATGTCCTTATTAATAGATGGCTAGTAGTATCCTACTCCCAAAATATTGTGAGTTGTCCTTTTAGCAGAATAATTTCCTCTAGAAGGATCATCATGATAGGTTTTGAGGGTACTATAGGTCTCATCTTCCCTAACACAACATTGTAGAACCATATCAAGTCCACATCAAAATAGGATCTCATCAATCCATTTGAAAGGGGAACTTTCTCTAACAGGGTGTTTCTTCTACTTTGATGAAAAATGAGGTGGTACTTCTGCAGTGGTCAAGTAGTTTGCAATATTGACAAACCAAGGTGTTTTGGTAGAGATGGCGAATATATTTTCATTTGGGAACTCATCCTGTACCAAAGCACAATCACCATCATGTTTAATCTAAGATAAGAAATCTACAACTACATTGGACTTCCCTGGTTTGTCAATAATTTTTACATTGAAATCCTGGAGAAGAAGCAACCACCTAATTATCCTTGCATTCACTACAGGTTTATTCATGAGGTACTTGATGGATGAGTGATCTATGTACATTGTGACTTTGTATCCCATGATATAATGTTGAAACTTCTTGATTGGATGAACTACAACCAGGAATTATTTCTCCATTGTGGTATAATTCCTTTCTGTTGGAGTCAAATTCTTACTGATGAAATATATGGAATATTTCCCCCCATTATATTCTTCTTGTCCTAGAACCACTCCAATGGAATCATTAGATGTGTCAACATAGATATGGAATGAAAGGTTCCAATTAGGTCCACAAAGGATAGGAGCATAGATGAGTTTCTCCTTGATGATTTCAAATAATGACTAACACTCAAGTGTCTAGATGAACTCTACATTCTTCTAAAGAAGGGAAAACATAGGGGCTACAATTTTGCTAAAATTTTCTATGAATCTTCGATATATCCAGAATTCCCTAAGAAACTTCTAACATCAATCTAGGTTTTTGGGATTTTGAGTTGTTGTATTACTTCAATTTTCTTAGGATCAACCTTAATCCCTTTAGCTGAAATATCATGTCCTAGCACTATTCCTTGTTCCACCATAATCAGACATTTCTTGTGGCTTAGGGACAAACAATGATCCTCACATTGCTTCAACACCTTACCTATATTTTTGTGGGCCTCATCAAAGGTTGAACCATATATAGTGAATTCATCCATATAAACATCCACACACTCATTCACCAACTTAGCAAATATAGCCATGATAGATCTCTGTAATGTTGTAGGAGCATTACATATCCCAAAAGGAAGAACCTAATATACAAATTTCCCCCAAGGTCAAGTAAAGGCCACCTTATCATGGTCTTCTTCTACTACCTGTATCTAGTTGTTACCACTAAATCTATCCAAAAATGAAAAAGATTTCCTCCCGACCAAGTTATCCAGCACCTAGTCTACGAATGGTAGAGGGAAATAATCTCTATGTGTTTCTTTATTAACTTCCCTACAATATGCACACACTCTCCACTTTTTATTCTTCTTTGGAACCACAATCAAAGGTGGCACCTATTTTCTGTCAGAAATTGGGTAGATAAACCCTACTTGTAGGAGTTTCTCAATTTCATTTTTCATGATGTCTTTCAAAGTAGAATTGAGTCTCTATTGTGGTTGGTGAATGGGTTGAAAATCCTTAGTATAGATATGATGAGTACACACATTGGGGTGTATTCCTCTCATATCTTTATAGTACCAAGCAAAAGATTTAGATCTATTCACTAGGGTGTCAAACAATTTGTGTTCTTCTGGCTCAATCAACCAACTACTAATGTTTAAAGCTTTTCCTAATAGAAACATAATGATTTTAACTCCCAGATGGTTGGATGTGACACTATACATGGGCCTTATCAAGGTGTTAAGATGATAGGTATGAGGTATGGTTTTATGAAGCCTAGCAACATCTGCAAATAAATGGTGTGTTTTTGGAACTAAGTTTGTCAAAGGACAGGGCAATCCCATGAAACTGGAATTATCAAATTCTATGTGATCTATGTTGATTGGGTGTCCTAGGATCTCTTCTACTTTCGTCATCTCCTCACCACTCAAATCCAAAGTAATACTTTCCACATTGTTTTCCAATTCATCCTTTAATTGTTCACCATGTTGTTTGATAACTACGATGGCTAGTGAAGCCAAATTTTCCTATTCGTTGGGACATTCCAGTTCATCAACCCATACTTTATTGTGTTAAGTAGGCTTGGCAAGAAGATACAAAAACAAATGTTTGCTATTAGGTCCATGCGAAATGGTTTTTCCTCCCTGTCTACAGTCAATTTTGGCTACAACAGTAGCTAGCCATGGTCGTTCGAGAATTATTGGATAATTGTCTTTAGGTGTAAGGGACTCAATTATTTGAAAATCTACTGGATATTCCCATCCATCCACCTTAACAAGAACATTTTCAATGATGCCCTTGAAAATAGCTATGAATTGATTTTCCATCTACAAGACTATAGTTGTGGGATGTAAATTAGTAAGTCCAAACTTTTCCATCACATCAACAGTCATTAAGTTAATGGCTGCTCCAAGGTCCACCAAAGCATTAGGTATTGCCACCTCATTAACTATTACTATTATAAGTGGACTACCAAGATCATCATATTTTAGAGTAGTGGTCTTCCCAACTAACAAGTCAGCTAGATAACCATTTATGTGGATAGTATTTATTCATTTTGGTTTCCTCCCTGGAGTTTTGATACACAATTGTTTGACCAGCTGGTTTAACTAAGGAATCTTCTTAATCACTTGTAGCAAAGGAACTCCAATCTACAACTATTTAATTTCTTGTATCAATGCAGTTTTGGTAGATGTGGTCATTTTTAGAGTATCTTTCACAATAATTGGTTTTAGATGCTCTAGAAAAGGCACTTTGATTTTTTCCTTAGGAGTGGAATCTTTCAAAAGTTCAGTTGGAGACTGACCCCCCTCCTCTTGAGGTAGGTTGAAAGCTCTAGTTGAAGATGGTGGGTCGGGCTTGCTTTGAATAGCTTCTGGGGCTTGTTCTATGGAGGTGGGCATTGTTGTAGTTGTCTTTGTAGACTTATTAATAGGTTCATCTATAATTTCTTCAATATTCGATTGCGAAAGTGTTTTCTAGACCTCAATTGCAAGTTTCCACAATGTATTGTGTTAAGGCCAGTGATATTGTCCTATTCGGTGGAATAGACTAGAGTATTTGGGTGATTGTTCTTTGGGTTCGGAATGGGTTATGTCAAAAGTGGTGGTTGGTTAACTTGTTTTTTTTCTGTTGAGGATTCTATGGAGGTTGTAAAATATTTTTTTGTTGAGTAGGCATCCTTCTAAGACTAGTATAAAACTGATGTTGAGGTTGATTCCATTGAGGAATGGTATTTTGAGGGTACCATTGATGTTGAGGCTGCTTAGGCCACTGAGGATTGCCTCAAGATTGATTTTCCCATTCAAGTGGTCCCCAAGGATAAGTTCCCCAATTAGGTGGTACTGGAGGTGGTTCCTGAGGCCAGGGTACTTCCCATTGATTATTGTTCCAATTGGGTTGAGGTCTCCGGTTAGAGTTTGAATTTTGGCCATAGGAAAAATTTCCTCGAGTTCTTTGATTTAAAACATTGACTTCTTCCTCAACTAGGGGGTGTTCTTTTCTTGGAATTCTTGATGGCATTCAGAAGCTCACACTGATTGGTGGGGTGATTTTTGTCACATACTTGAAAAACGTCAATTTTTTCAACTTTCTCCAAAGGGAATTCCCTTAACAAATTTTTGTTTTGACACCTAGAGTAGTAAATGGACAAAGTCTCAGGATTTTGCATTTTATCCTGTATGTCATCTAACATGGTGTTTAACCAAACAAGAATGTCGATCTTGAAGTTGGATAGCTCTTCGTGTAGTTTTCCTATTTAATTGAAACCTTTGAAGAGAGTGGAATTTTGAATACATCCTCGAGTATGAGAGAAATTATGACACAATTAAGTAATATTGTCAAGCCCCAATTGGGAAACCTCTCCTTTTCCCATTAAATCCAAGCTCCTTCAAGTTTCATCATCGAGACCTTTATGGAATAGGGTCTTCAGAATATCAAGACTTATGACTTCTCCAACACAACATTTAGATAAGAAGATAAACCTATCTAGGTAATCCTCTAGACTTTCATCCTCATTTTGCCTTATTTTGAATAGTTCTTCTTTCCTAGCACTAACCCTATAGTAACTTTGGTATTTCTCCAAAAATTAAGACTCCATTTCATCCCAAGAGGTTATTGACTGAGAAGCTAATCCCATAAACCAGTGCATGGCTGAGTCTTTTAGAGTGGAGGGGAAAAGATTTAGTTTATGATTATCACTCTTGTAGTCATATTTATGACACAAGAATTTAAACTCAAATAGAAACTGGTCAGAGACCTCAGTAGACAAACCTTGAAAGGTTGGAAAGAAGGCCGGTGAGATATTTTTCATTTTTGTATCATCATCCGTGTCAATAGAAATAGTATAGGTGAATGTGCATGGTGATGGAGGGTTATTGTTATTGGCGACATTTCTATGGTCACCCATGATGTTGTAGGGAATTGGATCCTCTTCAAAAAATCACTTAGTTGGGTGAGGTTTTGGAGTTTGCAAAGGAATACGCTCCTCTACAACTATGTTTTCTCTTTCTGGGGTATGTGGGAAGGTCTCAAGTTGACCTTGTTCAGTTAATTCCTTAGTAAGTTCTTGCTTTGAGTTTCCTTCCTCCTTACTTTTAGTTGGTACATTGATTGGGGGGGTTTTTGGGATGAATCTTTCATGGGGGCCTTGTTTCCTGACCATGCAGAAAAAGAAACCAAAGGACTATTTTTGTTCCTAAAAGAGGTATTCAAGGTATCTCCTACTAACACTAGAAAAAGAAGGCTCCCCAGCAATGATGCCAAAAATTGATAGGATATTGTTAGGTCCTAACACTTTAGTTGATAAACACATTAATATATCAACTGAGTAGTGTCCAAAGGCTATATGCAATAGAAGACATATCGACTATCTCTCTCGGGTTTCCTAAATACTAAATAGTTAAAATAAAACTCTAAACTAAGAAGCCACTAAACTTAGAAAGTAGGAAATCATCTATGTAGAAAGCTTGAAATAACTAAACTAAAAAGAAAAAAACTATGAATCTAAAAAGTATAACCACTAAACTAGAAATCATGGAAATGATTAAACTAAGAAATGTATAGATTGCTAATGAATTAAAGCTTGTAAAGAAACTAGGAAACATTGATCCAATCAAATGATAACAATCTAAAACAACTAGTAGAAAATGATTTAATAATCTAAAACAACTAGAAGAAGGTGCTCCTGAACTTTAGACACTAAATTCAAAGACTACAGACTCAACTACAACCTACAGGATTGATCTTGAAAAAATTACACATATGAAAATAAATTTCAATTATTATTATTATCTACTAAAGGAAAGTATAGAATTAGAAGTAAAATACTTATCTAATCTACAATCCCTTGAGTGGTCAGCTCTCAGATGCTTCTACACCTAGCTCATATCACCTACTATGGTAACTCCAAATTACTTCATTCAAAGAATTCCATTCACATTATTCAGTAACTCCAAAATTGGGAGGAAAAACTCATTTTCTTCATATGAAAAGTATAACTTAGAAAATATAGTGGCAGCATAATGATATTCTTTTGTAATCATCATTTTCAACAGTTACATTTTTATATGAGAGCAGCTAACAAAATCCTACTTTTCAATTGGTAAAGTCTTCAACTGATTTTCAACAACTAACAAAATTTAAAGCCCATGACATGAAAATATTAAAGAGGCTCGACACGAGCCATAAAGTCTTTACAACTGAAAATAACATAAAATATGAAAACCCAATCCATCATGTATGCTCTTGAAGTGTCGACGCCCATTCACTTGTCTTCAATGGTGTTTAAATTTGTGTTAAAACCTCTTTGACTGGAATGGCAACCAATGGTGGAAGTTGACCTGTGGAATACTCGAAAACTAAACCATTAAGTGAACAAAAATTATCTTATTTTTACTAATTTCAAGAAATAAAGATTGTATGCTTATTCACAAAAAGAAAGCAATTACTTATCCTAAAGATAATCAATTGACAAGGTAAGGTTGGCTGAAAAGTGTAAGGTTAAGTATTGAGTACATTATATTGATGAGGTTATTTTTACCTCATCAATGAGTAATGATGGGTGGAAATGAAATTTTTCATGGAATTAGGACCAACCTCTAGATATACTTTTTTCCTTGCTTGAGAAGCATGCTTTTGATGGATAAATTTTTCTAGTTATGTGCAGGATCATGATGGGCCAAAAAGTGGCAATATGATGGGTATGTGGATGGCGACTATTTTTTTACCCAAAATTGATGAAACGAAAAGGGTTTTTAAAGGAGATTCTCATCTTTCCACCAATATAAATTATGCTTTACTTTGAATTTAGTAAGTAATTATTATTCATTTTCTATTCAAATTATGACTAAAGTCCTGACTGATAGACTGATTGAAAAAAATTCTATAGCTTTCAAACGGTATCACATTTTTTGAACCCAAAACATTTGTCACATTCTATGCTTTGCATACTATAGGATTAGAAAAAGAAAAATTTAATTTCATGAAGTTTTGACCAAGTTAAGGTGGTCACATATGAGTTTTTATATTTTTAAAAATTTGTAATAAAAATTCATAATTAATTATTTAATTGGAAAAAATTGCAAAAAATAATGCATCACATCGGGGCATGAGCCCTCTACTTATATCTAAAATATTATAAAAAATAATTATCATTTTATTGTGGTTAGGGTGGTCAGACAGACACCTACTTCTTATTTTTTCCCTAAAATTTATGTAACATTATATTGAAATTTCAAATTTTCACCAAATCATTTTATTTTTTTAAACATACCTAGTATTTTAGAAACTACATTCAATTTGCTATAGATTATATTCTTACACATTTTTGAAATAATATACATAACTTATTCAAATTTTTACGTCAAGTTTCCTAACTCTAATTTTTTTGAATTTTTTGCCACTTAAGGGCCTGTTTTTTCCATGATGATCTTGCACATACCCTCCTTTTTATTTTTCCCCATAGTTTCTTTGACTAATGGAGTTTTGGAGGGATTATTTTCTTTATTTTTCTTTGGTATTCATTTGTATTTACTTTGTCCTTTTTTCTTCGCTGCTTCATTTTCTTTGATGATCTTCTCCTTGCTTTGATAGGAATCTTTATTTTTACGATTGTCCCAATTTGAGTATGAGATGATGGTTGGATGAAAAATTATGATATGACTAGTTTTAGTGTTCATAGTACTCTCATCATAAGAATCCTTCGTGCCCCATATGTTGATGTTTGTTGTAGACAAGATTTCCCCCGATGTTGTGAAGGTATGGATAATACCTAATCCTTTTCCCTAATAATGTATCCTCTGATCCATAGCCACTGAATATGACTTGTCGTGAACACATGATATTGCTATGGGTTCTTGCTATTCAAGAATATGAATTATTTGCTCTGATTCTATGACATTGTTATCTGTTGATACTACTTCGACCATTTCTTTTTCTTGTGTAGGAATATCAAGAGGTGGAGACTTATTTTGAATGAAGAATGTCTATATTTTTTATGGAACCGCTAAATATTGTTTTGGTTCCATGTCTTATCCTGCAAAATTTTGGTTAAATCCATCTCTCTAGGATTAGGTTTTTGCTTACTGTCACTGTTTTTGGGTTTTATGTTACCTAGGACCCTTCCTAATTAACCCTCAAGCTTGCATCCTTGCCAGAGCTCTAATTTTTCCTATCTATGTCGGTTCCCATTCTTTTAAGTTACATCTTGAGCCATTGAAGCCTGTGAAATTTCCACACACCCATTGGCTAGGTCCAAAATATTTATTTTATAAGGTTGAGTGATTGACCTTACTTTTCCTTTACATCCTTTGAAATATTATAGTTTTAGTCCTTTGAGGCCTTTTTATGCATCATCCTAGGTGGTCCCTTGTTCTTAAAACAACTTATGAGCAGATGCCAAATTGTCCTACTTAAGTCTCGTCTACCACTTCCATTGATCACTCCTCATGGATAGCTTTATGAATGTATATTTACATTAGCAATGTGTGATGAACAGTATCTTTTTTGTTTTACGTATTGTAGATGGGTTTTGAATCATGGGTATTGTATTAGCAATGTATGATATATGTATTTTGTGTGTTATCACTGACTTCCCTTTTATCACTAATCGCTTGAGAATCTTTTTTTGTAAATTGGTGACACATGATGACCCTTTGTACTATTGGAATCACTTTCCATCGCTCATCATGGATTCATTCCAAGCTTTGAGTTTCAAAATAGTGATAAGTGATGAAGTCATTTGTTCAAACTTTCTTTCGCTGATTTGATTTTTTCTCTTATGAGTGATGTCTCTTGTGCCTTTGATTTTCACGTAGGTTTATGTATCTTAATATTCTTCC
Organism: Sequoia sempervirens; assembly: GCA_007258455.2. Classification (NCBI taxonomy): domain Eukaryota; kingdom Viridiplantae; phylum Streptophyta; class Pinopsida; order Cupressales; family Cupressaceae; genus Sequoia; species Sequoia sempervirens. The sequence goes on along the minus strand of VDFB02270651.1, from coordinate 725,499,423 downwards.
ATTGCCTTATCTCCTGTCGTTGATGTGGTTCAGAATCTAAAACATGAATCAACGATACACAATGGGAAATAAATGTGATCAAAGATGGGAATTAAATTCAATGGCTAAGATCTCATCATGAGGATGCTCACATCATTGATAGGACATTGTTTAAAGCGGGAAAGAAAGTAGTGACATGAAAGGAGAACCATTGATGTGGTTTTAAAGTGAGATGATCAATGACCAGGTTTTAAACAGGAACGACTAAATGTCAATTCGCTCACACGATATTTCTATCAAAAATTAATGGTGTTATGTCCCATTTCTTGGACTTAAAGAGGGTGACTAGCTTGTTTCCTACACATTTGGAACTGCTCTGGAACAAAGAAGAAAGCCAAAATCTGAAGAAAAAGTATGGAGAACTCCAGTAAGAAATTACAGTAGCATTAGTATTAGTTGTTCACCCTGGTAAGAAAATTGTTGTATCTCTTCTTGTTAAGTACTAAATTGTGCTAGTCTAAAAGATAGTAGGGAATTTGAGAGATAAATTTCTTACGTTTTACTCATTAAGTATTTTAGGGTATGTGCAGGATCATGATGGGCCAAAAAGTGGCAATATGTAACTGATATGATAGCCCATGTGGCTGACGACTTTTCTTTTACCCAAAAATGATGAAACAAAAAGGGTTTTTAAAGGAGATTCTCAACTTTCCACCATTATACTAAATTGATGCTGATTGAAAAACATCTATAGCTTTCAAATGGTATCACATTTTATAGGATTAAAAAAAAGAATTTTATGAAGTTTTGACCAAGTTAAGGTGGTCGACATACGATTTTATATTTTTAAAAATTTGTAATAAAAAATTCATAATTAATTATTTATATGGAAAAAAATTACAAAAAAATATGCATCACATCAGCACATGAGTCCTCTACTTATATCTAAAATATTATAAAAAAAAATTATCATTTTATTGTGGTTAGGGTGGTCAAACAAACACCTACTTGTTTTTTCCCTGAAATTTAAGTACTACTACATTGAAATTTCAAATTTTCACCAAATAGATTTATTTGTTTTTAAAATAAACCTAGTAGTTTAGAAACTACATTCAATTTGCTACAAATTCTATTCTTACATATTTTTGAAATAATATAGATAACTTATTTAAATTTTTATGTCAAGTCCTGCCTTACTCTGATTTTTCTAAATTTTTTGCCACTTAAGGGCCTATGTTTTCCATGATGATCCTGCACATACCCTTTAATTGGGGTGATAAAAATTGTGTAAGGTTTGGGAGTTTTTTATTCTTTAAATTTTGTCTTGGGCTTTAAAACTGGGTAGGTATTATCGATTAACAAAATTGTAAACCCGAGTCTTTACACACTACAAATGTGAGTGAACCAAAGCCTAGTGAGTCTAGCATTAGGCCAGAGAGAAAACAAAAGTAGAAAAGGGTTAAAAGTTTCAAGACCCAAGATGTTTCATCTGTGGTTAAGCCAAAGCCACTTGCAATATCTAACCCCACTTCAAATACCCCAGTGGCATCCACAAGGTCAAGAAGTGCAAAGAAAAATCAAGAAAAATTCATGGAAGGTGCTTCTGGAGAAGTAAAGGAGGGTGGGTCATGAATTGGAAAGAGACCTATGGACCAAGTTGTTGTGATGAGAAAATTGATTGATAATGATAGTGAAATTGGAGAATTGTCTGAGCCTCAAAGTGGATGGTAGTTGTTCTTATATGCTTTTAATAGTACCTATGGGGGCTTAACCTTGGGAAGGTGGTGGTACCTAATGTGTTTGTGGAGGTGGATGTGATGATGGAATTGGCCAAGAATTATGACCCTATAGACAGAAAAATTAAGAGTGAGAATAGCAATGTGGTCCTTGAGGTGATGAACTGTAATACCCCGCCATGTAACCTTAAAGAATGTTGCAAACACAAAAAAAGTGTAGTAATTTTCTTTTTAAATGTAATATTAACAACACTAGTGCATACAATATCTAAGATACGCAATAAGGTATTACATTTGAATTCCACTTTACCAAAGTTGTTTAATCCACGCATATAAATTAAACACATAATTTGAGATCATACATTCAAAAACATTAAAATACATCACATAAGATATAAAGTATAGTAACGATTCATTCTTACATTGTATTCAACATAATAATTACAATACTCATTTTCAAATGAGGTAGATCATACATAAGAGTTACAATTACAAGTTACAAGAATTCTCCTCGAACACAATTGAGGAGTGATACATAAACAAGGTATCCAACTGATATAAATGAGTCATAAGAGAAAGTACAAATCCACTCATACATGCGAGCTCTCCAATCAACAAGTACCTACCATCATAAAAAAGAACTAGGGACCCAACGGTGTAAGGTGAACATTCCACCCAACCAAGTGGTACTCGTAGGCCCACCCCACATGCTAGGAGATAGTAAAAAGTTTTCCTAAACAAAACCAACAACCACTAGACACAGGAAAACTCAAGACTAAACAATACAAGTGCAAGACACAACGTAATGGTTACATTGCTTCCAGAATAAAAAAATTCAAGTACATCTACTGTACAATACAACTGGCTTTTGTCGTAGGAAGAGTGTCACATATAATTTTCTATGAGTTACCCTGGCATCCTAGGCTACCAGAAACCCATCTTGGGTTACCCTGGCTGCCTCTACTAACCGTCGGACCCCCATACAAACTATGCTTCTCATCTCACCTCAAGCCTAACACAAGCGCATGAGTCATGAGAGAACATACATTATCTTTAATTATGTGAGAGTTCCTGATTAATTATTTTAAGTTATCACTTGATTAAACCCTAAGAGAGTTACCTTGGCACCCCTTTGTGTGTCGAACCCCCATAAAGAGCCACTCTCCTACTTACAACATTAGGGTCAAACCACATACCATGGGTAAACAAGGTGCACAAAAATTGGCCATATTGCAAAGGTCAACTCAATCATGTTCATAGTAACCAGGTGTTCAAACTAAATGACACATCCTTTTTGTACTAACCAAGTGTTCAAACTAGACTACGTCCATGTGCACTTCCCAAGGTAAATCAAAAGATGAACCATCTCATTTAACAATTCCCTCAAAAAGTTCATATATTTGGAAGACTTGCTAACTCAATTAACCCAAATTGCCCAACTGATGTAACAGGAGAAATCACAACTTAAAAAGCATTTTAGAAAAATAAATAAACTATTGTTAGGATTTCCTAAATCCAATTAATGTAATAACACATCACTTGTAATTATTCAAAGTAAATATATTTTTTATTTGCAATAATAAGGAAATAAAATAAAACTATTTATTTAATTCCAATTTCCAGAACTACGCATAATAATAAAATTCAATTCCCTATTACAATCATTTCATTATTAAATCCTCTACTTATGCATTTAAATGTTTTAATAACACAATATCTATTTAAATATATTATAATTATATTGTAAAAATACAATGAATTATATATACATAGAAATATATAATGTTTATTTCTTTAAAAATAATTACAATTTCCAATATTATAATATTTAATTTTATTTTTAACAAAATATATATAAATAAATATACATGCATACATATATATATAATTTATGTTATAAAATAAATACAAATTAAATTTTTAAAAAAGAATTGTTTTATTTAGTCGTAGCCTCAAGCCACAGTTGAGGTTGTGGGTGGGGCTGCTCATGCAGCCCTCCCCACAGAGGATGGCCGCTACTGTGCTAGGCAGCGACGCTGCCTCCACAACAACACCTTCTCTATGGGGGGCGTTGTGGGGGCAGAACCCCCACCCCCAACAAAATTTATTAAAAAAAAGAAGAAAAAAGCCTTTACAAATTCCGTCGTACGACGATTAAATGCGATTTTTTTTTATAAAAAATTTACAAACAATATCGTAATTTCTAATGCATTTTTATTTAAATATGTATATAAAAAATCACTAAACAAATAATCCAGAATGAATGGTCGAAAAGAGCAAATTTAAACTGAAGTTTTCCTATAGGAAAATATTTACAATTTTATTAGAGGATTTTATTTTCCCCAAATTTATTAGAGGTTTCCATTTCCTCAGATTAACCAGAGAATTTCATTTGCAAACCTACAAAGGTTTTCTATTGTTTTCTTTTAAAATTTTCTATTGTTTACAATAATTTTCTATGAGGATCTCTGATTTTATTGTAAGTTTTTCTACAGGTGCACAAACTATTCGTGCTTTAAATTTTACAGAGGCTATCAACAAGTTTTCTACAACAATGTTTTCAACAAATTTTTCTATAGAGAAGTTTCCAATATATTTTTCTACAAAAACTTTAATCAAATCTTGAAAGGCTTTCAACAAATTTTTTCTACAGAAGCTTTAATCAATTTTTCTTCTTCAGACAATCTTTCCATTTGACAAATTTAACAAAGCTTCTACCAAATTAAAATTTTGTACAAGAAATCTTTGAAAACAACAAAATAAATAAATAAATAGCAAAGGAACATGTTTTTCTAAAGCTTGAAGAATCAAAGGTTGGAATGAAGCTTCACCTTCTAAGCTCAATTGCCAAAAAGACTTTCCAAAATTTCCACTTCCAGAAAGATGTAAAATACTAAGCCAAAAAAATTCCTGAGAACCTCTTCCAATTTTTTTAACCAAAAATCCCAAAAACAATTTTCTAGCCAATTTCCTCTTTCTTCTTCCGTGAAGTGACTTCTTGCCTTTCATAGTTATGAAAAATATTCTCTCCGAGAATAATCTTTCAACAAGAGTTTTTTGCATTTAATTTTACTCACACACATGGCTAATCTAAAATATCTTTTTAACTAACTTTTAGATATTTTTCCCTTTTTGATAATTGCAAAGAATTTGTACTATTTAAATAATTTAAATTTATACAATCTAATATTATCTTCTATATGCAATTTAAAATTCAATTTCACATAATAATGGGTATGTGCAGGATCATGATGGGCCAAAAAGTGGCAATGTAAGTGATATGATGGCCCATGTGGCTGACGACTTTTTTTAACCCAAAATTGATGAAATGAAAAGGGTTTTTAAAGGAGATTCTTAGCTTTTCACCAATATAAATTATTCTTTACTTTGAATTTAATAAATTATTATTATTCATTTTCTATTTGAATTACAACTAAAGTCATGATTGATAGGTTGATTGAAAAACATCTATAGCTTTCAAACGGTATCACATTTTTTGAATCCGAAACATGTGTGACATTCTATGCTTTGCATACTATAGGATTAAAATTTCACCAAATAGATTTTTTTGTATTTAAATAAACCTTGTAGTTTAGAAACTACATTCAATTTGCTACAAATTATATTCTTACATATTTTTGAAATAATATAGATAACTTATTCAAATTTTTATGTCAAGTTGCATAACTCTGATTTTTCTGAATTTTTTGCCACTTAAGTACCTGTTTTTTCCATGATGATCCTACACATACCCTAATATCTAAAATAAATTTAATCTAATAAATCTAATTACCTTATAAAATAAATTTAATCATAAGAATTAAATTACTTTGCAAAATAATTAAATTTAATTAATTAAGTTAAATACAAGACTTCAAACAATACTATTTAAAATTAATTAAATAACACTAAAATCATTAAGAAAATTAATCTAACGTTAATTTTATAAAATAAACCTTGCATAAATAAATAATAATTAACAAAACAAATGTAGACGTAACAACCAAACATACCAGACATGAAATGATGACACACTATGACTAGGGTTGTGGCTAGTCTAGGAAAAACCTTGTTAATAACTCCCAATCAACAATACCATTGAGCCTAGACACACTCAAACCTATGAAACCAGGTGGATTCGATGTCATGTACCTGAAATCCTGCAATTATACAAACGTCATACATGTACATATATATCAATCTTGAACAATCACACCGTAAAGAGAAATCATAGAATTACAGAGCGCTCGCAAGTGAGTGATGTAATCCCATCCTCTTCACCAATACAGTCACATCAAGACTGACAAAATAAAACATCAATTAAACTACCACGAGCATATTCAATATTAACTCACATAAAAAACTATGCTAATCAAAATCATAACATAAAACAATAAACATCCACATAATATATCATCTCATAATAAAATAAATACATCATTGCTTCACTATCAACGATCATAAAACAATAACAAGGTATCAATGTCTATCAAGGTAAAAAAACACACTGTCTAAAAATATAAGCAAATCAGAGGGGTACTACATCATCGCCCCTAGGATCAGGCTTACTCCTAGAAGCCTGCAAACAATAGGGATAGAGCTCCCTCAGATCCTATATGATTTGCCGACATCACCTACTATCGGCTTAGAAGCTACTGGTCTTTGACTATAACCTGATGCGTCCTTGTTGGAACATTGTCATGCTATGTGACCATATTGGCCACAAGCAAAACACCCTATACCCCTACTAAATCCTCTAACACCAGGAGGGGTTCCAGACTGCTGAACACTACCCCAATTAACCATAGATTGTGAACTCTAGGCTGGTTGGTCGATACGATCACATTGAGATTGCTACCAACTCTAATTTATTTTCTTTTGATTCCAAGTACCACCTTGGTGAGACTAAGAGTGTTTTTGTTGTTGACCACTCTATATAGGCACCTATTGTGTCCTAGGTGGTCCAACTCCCTATGTCTGACCAGTACGTGAACTAGGCCCTGCAACTAAAGCACTGCCTATCTGCACTCTAGTATGGCCACCCAATGCCATCGTCGCATTTTCCTCCACTAATCTGGCCTTCTCCACTACTGTCTCCATAGTCTTGGGTTTGAAAACCTGAACACCATCACTGATTCAGGCATCTAAGCCCCTAATGAAATGTTGTACCAGCATACCCTCATCATCTTTGATGCCAATGAACTACTTGTGCTCATAAAAATGATGCTCATACTACTCCACTAACATGTCCATCTATTGTAGAGCATGAAACTCATCTCCACGACATTTTTGCCAATGGTCAGAAAGAAATCTGACTCTGAACCTCTCTAAAAAATATACCAAGTCACAATATTAATATCAATATGGAGCTTCTTCTCCTCCAACCTCCACCAAGTGGATGCAAAATCCCTCAAGTGCATAATCGCACACCTAGCCTTGGTGTTGCTACCATAAAGGTGCATAAAAAAATACTAATCTAGATCAATCAACCACGTCTCAGCCTTTAATCCACTACCTAAACCATCAAATGTAGGCTGACGCACTCTGAGTAAATCTCTCATATGAGCAGCTACATCTGCCACTGGTTGCATTGGTACCACTCTCTCAACAACATTAATCTGATCTCCATCCTACCCTGGCCCAACATGAGCAAGAGTCTCCTCTAACAACTAGTGCAACTGAGCACCTTCTAAGCACCTTTGATTCCTGGTGGATCCTGATTATATTCACTACCTCTTGGAGCATTCTGAGAAGCTTGTTGTTCCTGATTTAGATCGTGAGGAACATGGAGAGTAGAATCATGTTGAATACTTCCACGACCTCCTTCACAACCATGACTTACAACCTCCACCTCAACCTCACCTAGGTGGCATAATCCTACATAGACAAATAACAAGGTATAAGACAAAGTATGCAATTTTAAATCCTACGTACTAACATCTTAATAGATTCAACATTATCCAGAGCACCCAATGTTTAAACTTGGGCTCTGATACCATCTGTAATGCCCCACCATGTAACCTTAAAGAATGTTGCAAACACAATAGAAGTGTAGTAATTTTTTTTTAAATGTAATATAAACAACACTAGTGCATATAATCTCTAAGATATGCAACAATGTATTACATTCGAATTCCACTTTACCGAAGTTTTTTAATCCCCACATATAAATTAAATTCATAATTTGAGATCATACATTCAAAAACATTAAAATACATCACATAAGATATAAAGTAAAATAACAATTCATTCTTACATTGCATTCAACATAATAATTACAATACTCATTTTCAAATGAGGTAGATCATACATAAGAGTTACAATTACAAGTTACAAGAATTCTGCTCGAACACAATTGAGGAGTGATACATAAATAGGGTATCCAATTGATATAAATGAGTCATAAGAGAAAGTACAAATCCACTGGCACACGCAAGCTCTCCAATCAGGAAGTACCCATCATCATAAACAAGAACTAGGGACCCAATGGTGTAAGGTGCACATTCCACCCAACCAAGTGGTACCCGTAGGCCCACCCCCATGCTAGGAGATAGTAAAAAGGTTTCCTAAATAATACCGACAACCACTAGACACAAGAAAACTCAAGAATAAACAATACAAGTACAAGACACAATGTAATGGTTACATTGCTTCCAGAATAAAAAAAATCAAGTACATCTACTATATAATACAACTAGTTGTTGTCATAGGAAGAGTGTCACATATAATTTGCTATGAGTTACCCTGGTGCAACCTTCCTAGGCTACCGGACCCCCATAAAAATTATGCCTCTCATCTCACCTCAAACCTAAACAAGCGCATGAGTCATGAGAGAACATACATTATCTTTAATTATGTGAGAGTTCACCATTAATTATTTTAAGTTATCACTTGATTGAACCATAAGTGAGTTACCCTAGTGCCCCTTGTGTTTCAGACCCCCACAAAGAGCCACTCTCCTACTGACAACACTAGGGTGAAACCATGTAACACTCGTTGTGCAAACCCCAAAAGGACAACTATGCACACTTTTTTTTTTTAATTAATACAAAGTAAACATATAAAGAACCATTATACATTATTACATTACATGATAACATCATAAACATCTAAGTCCTTTGGGGCATGTGAGGTCACATCACACAAAACTAACCCAATACGAAAGATTCATAAAAAAAGACTAAATAACTTAACTAGCTTTACATCCAGCGTAGACATTAAAATAATCATTTGCAAGAGATAACATCCAAACATTCATAAGCATAAATATAATACATCACATGATACATACCATAATAAATATAATAAATCATGAATTATTACAAGGGTGCATTTACAATACATCATCTTTTAATACATTACATGTTCACAATACATGAGTTACATCAAAACCTCCCATACATGTGGGATAGATACATCATACAAAGAATATCTAAAATACAAGATGAATATCTTGTACAAGCTCCATCTGAAGGATACTGTGTTCAATGAATGTTGATGGGGAACCCAACGAGTGCGGAGCACGTTCCACTTGACCTCGTGGGTTTTAGAAAAAACCCACCCCCCTGTGCTCAGAGGTGACAAGGAAGTGACCACAACCAAATTTGCCAACAAGACTAACTCTAATAAAAATAACATAGCAATAGTAACTCCAATAGCAACAGCAAGAGATTACATAGATCATAAATGACAACAACCAAGATCCAATCATAATAAAAAAAAGCCATAAAACACATCATAAATAAATCAAAGGCAACAACCATTAACCACTTCTGGAGGCAAGTAAGAAAGAAAAGCATAAGGGCAACTAGTGGAGAGTGTCATCGCATAGTCCTACATGGGTTATCCTAGCCCTTCCTCCTACATGAGGCGTTGATCCCCATCTATGGTTATCCTAGCCCTTCCTCCTACATGAGGCACCGACCCCATAGGGTCACTCATGCAGAGCCGTTAACCTCTCATGAAGACGAGGTAACGACCTTGCCAACCACAGCCTTCTCAGTCTACCATTAGTTTGTGAAAGCCCTAATGGATAGACGAGGTATCCAAGATTATCTTATTATGTTATTACTACCCATCCCCCTAATTCTTATATTAGGTTTTCACTTTTTAATCTAACTCTTACATGGGTTATCTTGGCCCTTCCTCCTTTTGAGGCGTAGGCCCCCATGAAAAGCCACTCTCCCTAGAGACTCAAAACATAAACCAAACCAAGGGTTGTACCAACATAAAACGATCATTAAATCTCAACAGAACACATGCGAGGCATTACCCATCTCGCTAAAAGCACATAATTAGAGTCTCAACAAAATCACGTACAACCCTTTCAAAACAATGATTCCAAAAAGGCATGCCACATTAAGAGAACATAAGAAGAGAAACATTGACCAACAATAAACTCATGCCTCTGGAAGCCTAACATACAAAACATCTCTAAGCGGGTTCCTAAAGAAAACTAGGTTCCCACACTAAAAAAGCCAAAACAATGACCTAATGAAATAAAGAAGTCAAAGTTGATTTACAAAATAGAAAAAGATAATAATTTTCACACAATGTTAATCAATTCGTTTATTCCGTCTACTAATCTCCATTTTCCATAATATAATTTTGAAATAGAAGTTCAATAAAAATTCTGACATATATATAATTTTCCCTTTCTTCATAATTCATAATTTTGCATTCATAAAAAAGAAGTCAATATATCTTTACAATTATATTTAATATATTTATAAATATATTCCATTTTATTTAATTTATTAAATAATTCTGATCTGATTAAATTTTCTAGACAATCAAATCATGTCCAAAAAAATATACATATTCCAAAACATATATATATATATATTTAAAAAATAAAAATAAATAAATAAATATAGAATGGTGTTCCATCCGTCGGCACAGTGGACTGTGCATAGCAGTCCTCGTGGCTGCTATGGGCAATCCCACATACAAAGAAGGGGAGAGGGGGAGGGTATGGCCAGCGCCGTCCCTTCCCTTCAACCTTTTATTTATTTATTTATTTATTTATTTATATTATTAAAACATATCTAAACACAGCCAACACATAGGTTCGGCCTTTGAATAGACATTAAAAAAACTATTTTTTAAATTATATATATATATAGATATATATATATATATATGTATATACCTTTGTGGGGAGTGTATATGTATATATATATATATATATATATATTTATTCTATCAATCACTTTCTGTAGAAGTTGAAAAGAACAACAAACTTATTTATATATATATATATAAATCTGATTATTTTAAAGAGAAAACAATTTTCCCAGAAACAGATTATAAAAAAATATAGAACATTTTCATAGACTCAAATAAATTTCTTTCATTCGTCTGTTACCCAACAAATTTCAAAACCTGAAAAGAATTTTCTTTTACAGAACAACATATTTTCCATTTCAAATTTTAACAAGAAATAAAGATCAATAAAGGAACCTTGAGTCCTGTGCTTGCTGAGAATTTGATGAAGCTTTCCTTTGATTCGAACTAGCCTTTTTGAAGAGCTCCCTTTCCTTCTACAGAATGTCTCCACCAGATTTCTTGACCCAACTTTCAATCTATTTTTCTATTCAGAAGTTTTTCCCAAGAAATATTGAAAGAGAAGCAATTTTTACAGAGACCAAAGAGAAGATGCAATTTTTTCCAGAACTCAATAATTTTTTTTAAGCTTCTGTCAATATTCCCATGAATCAAAACCTCTCATTTTTCCTCTTAAATAAAAAGATATCTTCTTCTTTTTCGAAAACTCAAAAATCAAAATTAAAAGAAGTTTTTTTTTCTTCACCAGCTTTTCAGCCAAAAAATCTCAACATTCATTTGTCCTTTTCTTCTTTTCTTTCTTTTTTTCTATTCAAACAACACTTTTTGTTCTAATTTCAATTTTGCTAAATTAAACTTGCAATTCACACAATTTAACTTATTTAATTATATTATTCCATTAATTATCCTCAACATACTTTTTTCATTAAATTATCTAAATACCTATTTAAATAATTTAATTTGCACCTTTCAATTTATTTATCTTTAATAAATTACATGACTTTTAATTTAACACTTTTATATTTTAATAAAAACTATTCCAATAACTATTATTAGCATTTATTTAATCATTTTAATTATTTAAATTACATCATACTACAACACCAACATAAAATAAATAACATAAATACACTCACACAAAACAACTATTATAAAATGCCAAAAATGACAAGGGTCAAAGGTGCACAATACCACTAAACATAAAATGGATTGAAAAATTGGGACGAGGTGACTTCCTTGTCATCTTTGTTTCAACTTCATGCCTGTTGGGTTAATTTGATGCTCGCCTTGTCTTGCCGAAGCAGGTGGAATCGAGACTTTGTTCCTGCAATTCCTGCATACAAACAAGGTTGTGTATAACATGTATATATATATATATATAATCAAATACATCACATCGTGAGAAGGAATCGCAACGTAGCAGGGCACTCACAAAAAAGTGGTGCTACATTGTCCCCTCACCAAAACTATAATAACAATTACAACATCAAGTATAAAGTAACATTGCTAAACTAAACTGATCACATCATATCATCATAAAATGATTAATAATTCTCTGCATCATAATATATACTACTGAAATCAAATTAAACATCACCAAATCAAATGTAACCATAATGGCATATCATAATATCCATGTCATCAAATAAAGTAGCATAGTCATCAAGCAGTCTAAACTATCCAATCCACCAATCCAACCAATAAACAATAACTATCAAAGTCTCAAAGTATCAAGCAAACCATAGAAAATATCAAGTCCAAACAACAACATGATGGGTATTACAAACCACATACCATGGGTAAACAAGGTGCACAAAAATTGGCCATACTACAAAGGTCAACTCAATCCCGTTCATAGTAACCGAGTGTACAAACTAAATCACACATCTCGTTTGTACTAACCAGGGGTTCAAACTAGACTATATCCACATGCACTTCCCAAGGTAAATCAAAAGTTGAACCATCTCATTTAACAATTCTCTCAAAAAGTTCATATATCTAGAAGACTTGCTAACTCAATTAACCCAAATTGCCCAACTGATGTAACAGAAGTAATCGCAACTTAAAAAGCATTTTAGACAAATAAATAAACTATTGTTAGGATTTCCAAAATCCAATTAATGCAGTAACACATCACTTGCAATTATTCAAAGTAAATATAATTCCATTTGCAATAATAAGGAAATAAAATAAAACTATTTATTTAATTACAATTTCCACAATTATGCATAATAATAAAATTCAATTCCCTATTACAATCATTTCATTATTAAATCCTCTACTTATGCATTTAAATTTTTTAATAACACAATATCTATTTAAATATATAATTATATTATAAAAATACAATCAATTATATATACATAGAAATATATGATGTCTATTTGTTTAAAAATAATTACAATTTTCAATATTATAATATCTAATTTTATTATTAAAAAATATATATATAAATAAATATATATACATACATACATATATATATATATATATTATTATAAATAATATATAATACATATATAAAATATATATATAATTTATATTATATAATAAATATAAAATTAAAATTTTTTTTAAAAATATTTTATTTAGTTGCAACCTCAAGCCACGACTGAGGTTGTGGGTGGGGCTTGCTCACGCGGCCCTCCCTACAGAGGATGGTCATTGTTGTGGTAGGCAGCGGCCCTACCTCCACAACAACGCCTCCTCAATGGGGGGCATTGTCGGGGAAAAACCCCCACCCCCAACAAAATTTTTTTAAAAAAAAAAAAAAAACCTTTACAAATTTCGTCATACGACGATTAACTACGATTTTTTTTATAAAAATTTTTATAAACAATATCATAATTTCTAATGCATATTTTATTTAAATATGTATATAAAATATCACTAAACAAATAATCTAGAATGAATGCTCGAAAAGAGAAAATTTAAACCGAAGTTTTCCTATAGGAAAATATTTACAATTTTATCAGAGGATTTCATTTTCCCCAAATTTATCAAAGGTTTCCATTTCCTCAGATTAACCAGAGAATTTCATTTACAAACCTACAAAGGTTTTCTATTGTTTACAATGATTTTCTATGAGGCTCTTTGATTTTACTGTAAGGTTTTCTACAGAGGCATAAAATGTTCACTGTAAATTTTACAGAGGCTATCAACAATTTTTTCAACAATTTTTTCTACAGAGAAGTTTCCAATATATTTTTCTACAAAAACTTTAATGAAATCTTGAAAAGCTTTCAACAAATTTTTTCTACAAAAGCTTTAATCAAATTTTCTTCTTCAGACAATTTTTCCATTTGACAAATTTAACAAAGCATCTACTAAATTGAAATTTTCTATAGGAAATCTTTCAAAAGAAATAAATAAATAGCAAAGGAACCTATTTTTTTGAAGCTTGAAGAATTGAAAGTTGGAACAAAGCTTCGCCTTTTGAGCTCAATTTTCAAAAGGCCTTTCCAAAATTTCCACTTCCAGAAAGATGCAAAATACTAAGCCAAAAAAATTCCCGAGAACCTCTTCCAATTTTTTTAACCAAAAACCCAAAAACAATTTCCCAGCCAATTTCCTCTTTCTTCTTCCGTGAAGTGACTTCTTGCCTTTCACAATTATGACAAATAATTTCTTCGAGAATAATCTTTCAACAAGATATTTTTGCATTTAATTTTACTCACACACATGGCTAATCTAAAATATATTTTTAACTAACTTTTAGATACTTTTCCCTTTTTGATAATTACAAAGAATTTGTACTATTTTAATAATTTAAAATTTTACAATTCAATATTATATTCTATATGAATTTTAAAATTCTATTTCACATAATAATATCTAAAATAAATTTAATCTAATAAATATAATTATTTTATAAAAAAAATTAATCATAAGAATTAAATTACTTTGCAAAATAATTAAATTTAATTAATTAAGTTAAATACAAGACTTCAAACAATACTATTTAAAATTAATTAAATAACACTAAAATCATTAATAAAATTAATCTAACATTAATTTTATAAAATAAACCTTGCATAAATAAATAATAATTAACAAGACAAACATAGATGTAACAACCAAACATACCAGACATAAGCTGACGACACACTATGACTAGGGTTGTCACTAGACTAGGAAAAATCTCGTTAATAACTCCCAATCAACAATACTGTTGAGCCTGGACATGCTCAGACCTGTGAAACCAAGTGGAGTCAATGTCATGTACTTGAAATCTTGCAATCAAACAAATGTTGTACATGTACATATATATCAATCATGAACAATCACACCATAAAGAGAAATCACAGAATTACAGAGCGCTCGCAAGCGAGTGATGTAATCCCATCCTCTTCACCAATATAGTCACATCAAGACTGACAAAATAACAAATCAATTAAAATACCATCAGCATATTCAATATTAACTCACATAACAACCATGCTAATCAAAAGCATAACATAAAACAATAAACATCCACATAGTATATCATCTTATCATAAAATAAATCCATCATCACTTCACTGTCAGCGATCATAAAACAATAACAAGGTGTCAAGGTCTATCAAGGTAAAAAAACACTGTCTGAAAACATAAGCAAATCAGAGGGGTACTACATGAAGGATGAGATTGTGGAGATATTTGGGTTGAGTCCCAATTACACTGTTAACATCAAGCATGTGGACCTATATGGCAAGTATGAGCAAAACATATTTTCCTTCATAAATAGATTGTTGGTGCAACATAGAAAGAGAAAGGAAAGATTTTTCCCTAAAGATGTAGAGCCCTTTGAATATGAAGAATTTGTGGATTATTTCAAAAACACATATTGTGGACACCAATTTTGGTATCCAAGGGTTCTCTAACTCTTCTAGGCTTTTTCAACTAAAAGGAGAGAAATGGACCCAAAATGCGTAATGTCTACACTAAAAATCAATGCAAGGATGGATGCAATATGCCTAAATACAATGTATAAATGCAATAAAATAAAAAAGAAAGGTGATTATTAATGCAAAACCTGTTATGCAGGTTGTTTGAAAACATAGTGATATATGCAAAAACACCTAAGAATGCAAATAAAAAAAAATAGAATTAAACAAGACTAGAGAGGTGCACCTAGAATCTAAAGTCTGATGCAAATAGGCTCTGGAATCCTACAGAATTGACTGGAAAAGCTAACTAGGACACTTGTGCCAATCTAGGTGACTTAGCCCCAAATCTGGAAAAACTAATCTAGAGCCTGTTTCAGCTGAATGGGTATCCAAAACTACATAAAACTCTAAAAAATAGATTCAGTGGTGGTGACTTAGTCCACTTCTAAATTTCTAAAAGTCTGAAAGTGGAAATGGAAGCCCTCAGTCTACACTTTAGATCCTGATAGGTGTTCAGTTTTGAGATTTTGATTTTGGGCCTAAAAATGACTTTTAGTGGATATTTTTTCTTTGAAAACTATTCTTCAATGATCTTCAAACCCTCAAAGTGCCTAAATCTGCAAACACACAATGAAAGAGAGAGAAATGGTGAATGTTAGGGTTTGGGGGTTTACCTTGGTCAAACCCCTTTTTAGGTAATTAAACCAAAATGAAGAAAAAAAATGCAATGAAGCATGAAACAATGGAGTTAGAGACTTTCCATGATGAGAGATCTTGATTTTCTATAGCAAAAGATGAAGAATTTGCCCTTGAATGTCTGAAAAATGCTATCTTGATGACTTAGAATGCCAAAACCATAGTTTGCTTTACTTGAGAACATGATGAATGATGAATGAATTATGATGAGTTATGAATTAGGGTTTAGAGTCTTGTTTATATAGGAAATCCACCTAATTTTCCCATTGATTTGATCCCCAAGGCCGACATAAAGAAGGAATAAACTGAAAGTCCAATTTTTCCTACTTGAACCTCGAAAATAGCCCAAATGGGACTAAGTCACCAAGCTAGGTGACTTAGCCCCACCTAGATGGGACTAATTCTCCCATATGGGTGACTTGGTCCCATACGGGTTATTTTTCCAATTGGACTTTAGGGGAGTGGAGAAAATAGGTTTTTATGATGATTTTGTCAAGTCTTTGATCAAATTAAGCCTTGCGATGCACAATATAGGGCCATAGAGGCCTATTAATGATGATGTAAAGGGTAATTAGGCCTAGGGACACAAATTTCAATGTGGAAGTGTGATTAAATACACTTTACGACATTAATTTAATGAGGCCCACATAGCCTAGAAAGGAACAACATCCAATGTGAATGCGTAAGACATATTACAACAATATATTAGAGTTAAGTTTAATTCAAAAGCCTTCTAGATTGATTTAGAGATGTAATTCAATACATTTTATAACATTTAATTTGTTAGGACTAAAAAAATCCCTCATAATTTCATCATCCTCTATCCATTTATCTCCTAGTCCTTACACAATTTCACCATCTACTCAATTTCATGATTTAGACAAATCGCTGAGGTTTGTGTAAAAAGTCCATTTTGTATATAGGAGAAGATAATAAGAAAATAGGGATAGATAGATAGCAGAAGGCTTCCACAATATTTACATTTCAAAAGACTATGTTGCAGGTATAATTTTGAGGAAATCAATGAAATATCTATGATTCGGTGGCTTCATATTAGTATCAATTATTTGTTGAAAATATACAATTGTGTGGTTGTCCCCAATCTAATATTTCCTTATTATTTAAATTTATATATCAAGTATGTATTCAATTTATCAAGGAACATTTGTTGTTCTTGTGTGACGTGATTAATTGGTTTCTCCAAAAGAATTAAAATCCTTCTAGTCAATCACAGTAATCTAGAAGTGTTTTTTGGATCAGTAAGAAGAACCATATAATTATGATTTCCATTATATCTCCAATTTGATATCATCTATTATTCCTGTGTGATTTATTCAATTGGTTCTTTCAAGTAAAGATTAAAATCCTTTTGATAAATCATAAATAACCTAGTTGTGTCAGTTGGATCGATAAGTAGAGTTTGTCAATCACTTTCCTGCACGTTTATACAAGATATACACAAACATTAGTGTCCCAAATAGTTTGAGTTACAACTAATACAAGTCACACATTCTAGATCTTTATTTGACTCCAGTTACCCAACAAGGAACTGGTTTTATCCATTTCATCATTTAGTTTTATAAAAAAAAAATTCAAAACCTTACATATGTTAACTGAACATATTAATAAACTTCACCTTGATATTTCTTATACAATTTATAACAAATTAGGCTTGCATCTTTCCACTTCCAATTTCCATTGTAGATAGATTGTACAAGTAGGAAACAAAAAGTCCAAGTATGCTCTATTTGCATAGGTACACCCACCTAGGTCTGGGAGAGCCTAAAGAGAAGAAGGTTAAAGTACACCATTTGGCCTTGTTCGTTAGCCTAAAATGTACCAAGAGCTTGGAAACCTCTTGTGGTTTTTCAACCAACATTTTTAAGAACTAACAGATTGGTGACTTCACTAGGGAGCCAATTTTGAACACATGCCTTTGTTCATAGGGTCACTCCAAAGTTAAAGGACTCCACTAGAAACAAACTCAAGCATTTTCCTACTTTCAAAAAGTAGGTGGTGACTCTAGAGAAGTTTTATGAAAAATAAATTAAGCACCAAATCAAAGATGATAGATGACAAACATGAGAGATACTTTATATCATTTGATACGAACAAAAGAAGATGCTTACACCAGGATAGTCCCAAGAAGAACAATGGGAGATGGACTGACAAACATGGATCTCCTCCCACAAAAACAAACACAAACAAGAACAAGTCTAAGGTGACATCTAGCCAAGTAGATGTCATAAATGAAGGAAATTCATTAGAACAAGCCTTTAATGAACACAATAGCTTTTCCCCATTGTATGGGTCAAAAGATCACAAAATTGATCCATGTGGAGATCCCCACACTCCATTTGAGCAAGAAAATAGTGAACATCCCATTTATAATTTTGAAATAGACCAAGAAAAGATGCAAGACTTCCATGCCTAGAGACATGAAGAATGGAGATAGAGGCAGGAGGAGTATGACTATGAAATGGCCCATATACAAGAAGAAGGAAACCAATGCGGGCTCATGGATAAATCAACTCATGTTGAATATTTTCAACACATGACTAATCAAGAATTAGAGATACAAATGCATTTGAATGAGCAGTAGCTTGAAAGAAGACAATGATTGATAAAAATAAATATGGAGTTGAGCCAACAATTATCTCAACTGAATGCTAATACATCAAAACCACCAAAGTATGTCCCTCCACATAAACAAGGTGGTAATATCAATTCTCAAGGGACATCTCAAAACACAAGAGCACCACAAAATATAAACCAAAGGAAAAATTATTAGCCTAATATGCCATCTCAGATATCCCAACATCCAAATGCTACCAGTGCTCACCAACACAATCCACCTCTAGGTTAGCAATATCCCCTATGATATCAGCAACATATGCCCCATCAAAATATATACCCCCAACAACACATCCAACTAAATGCTTATTATCAATCTCAATATGGGTATTAGTACTACACTAATCTGCCACCCTTGAACTTGCCTCCATAGAATCCTACAAACCCATGTAGACAATTTGATCTAACAGGGTATCAATTGTACCCATACCCAATGGACAGTAATTGGAGGAATATGGTTCCCAAATTCACTAGGAATAATGTGATATAAGCAGAAGAACATATCAAAAATTTTAATGCCTTTGTTCAAGATATTTGTATGGAGTATGAGGATGTAAATATGAGATTATGCATGATGTCTCTAACAGAAGAGGTGAGAGATTGGTTCAATAGCTTACCTAATGGTTCAATTAATTTTATATTAGACTTCCAAGTTTATTTTTTGGAACAATATGGGAATTAGAGTGCACTTGAGTTTTCTTTGCATGAATTGATAAGTATTCAGAAACATCTGAATGAGTCAATTTATGACTTCAACCAAAGGTTCTCTAAATTACACAATAAGATACCACCTAGGCCCAAATTGACTGATCCCTTGCAGCATTAAGCATTTACCTAAAAGCCTTTGATCCAAATATAGGATATGAGCTTAGAAATAGGTTCCCTAGAAATATATTTGAAGCACAAAAAAGAAAACATTGACTATTGAAAACAATAGAAAGGCTACTAGGATGATTGGTAAAAGAGATAATCTCAGGGTTCCCCAAAATTTTAACAACCCTTAGAATAGGCAAGAGAATGCAAACAGAAATGAAAGAACAAGGTTGCATGATATGCCATATAAAAAAAACCATATGGAAAGCCCATTATTGATAGGACTAAGAATAAGGAGACTCTTGATCCCTTAAAAAATAAGGGAGCATACATGGTTAACAATAATCCCTGGTGTCAAGTTTGTAAACTACCACATTCCCCTAATCATTGTGTTGTAGCTCAATCAATACAAGAGGAAGAAATACCCATGGACAATGATGAAGAGGATCATATAATATATTTGACCTCCCACACCTTCCATCCCATTGAGCATGGATATTCATCTTTAGAAGAAGAAGGCTAGGAGTATGATGTTGATAACCAAAGATACAATGTTCATATAGCAAAACAACAGGTCTTTTCTAATTATGATTAAAGTAATGACGAATCATACTCTCCATGTGCACCATCTCAGTCAAGTAAATATAGAATAAGGAGACCTACTGAGGAAGAGATAAAAGAATTAACTATTGTTGTTGTAGAACAAGCGAAAAGTAACTATAGGCTCAGGAACAGAACAATAAACACTGATGGTGGTGCTCCAAGAGGAGTGTTTGTTAAAGAAAAAGAAGTGACACAAGAGAAGCCAAAAAGGATGGAAAGTAAGGAATTAAATCAGAGTGAACAAAAACGTACTCCCAAACAAGAAAATGAAGAGCCACATAGAGACAAGCGGAGGTTTGATGAAACAAACAAAAGAGAAAAGGAGGAGAACAAAGGAGATCTATTGGAACAAAAGAAGATAACCAAAACAAAAAATACCTCTTTTGATTTCACACAGACCTTGTCCAAGGTAAAGATATTTGTGCCATTATTAGAAATGATGAAAATAAAGGAATATAGGTAAAGTGCTATTTAGTTAATATATAATGGAGCTAATAAAAATATAGACCCTGAGAATAAAGAGCCCACTAAGATGAGTAATAGCAGGCGGGAAGAAGTAAAGGTTCCTAAAGTTTGTTTTGGTGATGTGATAGTGAATCCTTCACAAATTCATCCATTTTTTAATACACTACTCATAAATAATAAGTTGGTAAGAAATTGTATGATAGATTCAAGAACTACTATTAACATCATGCCAGTAGAGGTCATGAAATAACTTGGCATGTGGGTAGACACTATTGGTGGAAAATGCTACGCTATGGATAGTAGGCCTGTACCAGTGGTAGGAATTGTGAAAGATGTAGAGGTGAAGATGGTTGCCTATCCGTAGGAAATATATAATATTGACATAACTGTAATTGACACACCCCCTCATTTTGGAATGCTCTTTTTAAGGCAATGGACTACAACAGTTGGAGGAAATGTGCAATTTGACTTGTCCTATGCCAAAATACTAGTCAATGGTGAAGAGATCAAGTTATATAGAGATCCAAGGATGAATCATATTGTGGACTATGTTGCTCAAAATAAAATAAACTGCTTTTGTGATGTGGATTTAGGAAGTTTCATAATAGAGCCTTCCCAACCTAAATTAGTAAACAATGATCCAATTGATAATCATGTTTCCAAGAGTTATCATAGTATATGGAAGATGTATTTTGATGGAGCGCATAGTGAAGAAGGAAATGAAGCGGGAGTAGTTCTTATCTCACCTGAAGGTACTACATTCAAGTATTCATTCTTGTTGACATTTGAATGTATAAATAATATAGCAGAGTATGAGGCTCTACTAATTGGTTTGAATATGGTTGTCAAAGACAAAATCAAACAACTAATTGTTCTTGGAGACACTGAGTTAATCATTTCACAGATCAGATCAAATATGCTGCAAAAAAGAAGAGATTAAAATAGTATAGAAATGTGGTCTAGGATATAATTGAATTATTCAATGCCTTTTCTATTCAATGGATAGATAGGTCAAAGAACTTGATGGAAAATTTCTTAGCCAATGTAGCCCTAAAAAGAGATGATATCACCCTTGCTGGAATGTCTCATGTTGAATTCAAAACAAGACCTACCATCCTTGATAACATATATAGTTGGCAAGTTTTCAATGATGATACTGGTCTCATAAAATTTCTACATTGCATTGATCAGTATGAATCTCCAGAGATTGACTTTAATGCATTTTTGGAAGAAGTAGATGGAAAATAGGGTATGTTTGGAAAAGAAGTTTTGCAGCTCAAAACCAACAAACTTCCTAAAGGACTTGTGGCACTTGAGAGGGTTTTTGATGGAAATGATTTTCCTCTCATGAAACAAACACCAGTAAAGAGAGAAGATGTTGAAGAGATCAATTTAGGGACTAAACTGGCACCAAAAAGAGAATATATTGGGAAGAAGATAAGTCCAACAATTAGGAAAATGTTGATTGCATTGTTGAGGAAATATAAGCACGTTTTTACATGGTCTTATGAGGATCTTAAAGCATATAGAGAAGATTTGTTTCAACATGAGATTCCATTAAAACTAGATGCAAAACCATTCAAGAAAAAACAAAGACCCATCAATCCAACTTTGGAGCCTAAAATGCATGAAGAACTTATGAAACTTAGGGAAGGAGGAATTATCAAGACAATTAGACATTCATCTTGGGTCTCCAATTTAGTACTAGTCAGAAAGAAAAATGGAGATATAAGGCTTTGTGTAGATTTTTGAAACATGAATGTATCTTCTCTCAAAGATAATTACCCACTTCCAAACATGGAAGCTATGCTACAAAGGGTTACAGGCTATGAGTTACTATCCATGATGGACGAATTTTCAAGCTATAACCAAGTGAAGGTTAAAGAATCATAACAATACAAGACAACCTTCACTACACCATGGGGAACATATATTTATGTTAAAATACCATTCAGACTCACAAATGTTGGTGCAACATTCCAAAGGGCCATGGATGTTGCTTTTTATAACCTCATTAATGTGATAATGGTAGTCTACCAAGATGATTTAACTTCATATTCCAAAAAGGCATAAGATCATGTGGCTCACCTTGAGAAAATATTTCTGAAAGCATTGGAATATGGCATCTCACTTAATCCTAAAAAGTGTTAATTTGTAGTAATAGAAGGAAGGTTACTTGGACAAATAGTCTCTAAGGAGGTAGTAATAATTGATCCTAAAAAAGTGGAGGCCATTGACAAGATACCCATCCCCAAGATAGTTAAGGCTATTCAATATTTTTTTGGACAAATCAATTTTGTGAGAAGATTCATATCAAATTTTGTTGAGATAGTAAAACCAATATCAAAGATGTTGAAGAAAGGTGCAAAGATTGATTGGAATGTTGAGGCTATAGATGTGTTCATATCCATAAAGAGAGCAATCAAGGAAGCTCTAGTATTGAAATCTCCATAATTTAGCAAACCTTTCCAAATCTTTTAATTCACATCTTATCACACAGTTGCTACAGTTATGCTCCAAAAGAATGATGAAGGGTATGAGCAACCAGTCTTCTTTTCTAGAAAATCCCTCCAAAATGAAAAATTAAAATATCATATTGTGGAGAACAAGCCTACACATTGGTCAAAGTAGTCAAGGCATTCATACCATATCTAGCAGGAGAAAAGTTTATAGCTTATGTTCCTAACATTGTTGTGAAATATGTATTTGTACAAAGTGAACCAAAATGGCACAAGTTTCGGTGGATAAATAAAATTCAAGAGTTTGATATTGAGTTTCAGATCACCAAGCTTGTAAGGGGACAAGGATTTACCAAATTGATGGCTAAAAACAATTTAGAAGTTGCCCAAGTATGCAATGTAAATGATAAAGAAAATATGGTCACTAGTATTGAGGACACATCATGGTATACTGATATTATGTACTATCTTAAACATTTGAAATGTGCAGAAGGGTTTGATGACAAAAAAAATAGGACACTCAAGTCGCAAGCCTCAAAATATGTATTCATGAAGGGAGACCTCTATTGGAAGAATAGGGATGGTGTTCTATTGTTGTGTTGAGATGAACATTAGGCAAGAAACATCTTGAAGGAAATGCATGAAGGAGTATGTGGAGGGAATTTCTCAGCAAAAACCACTGCTCATAAGATACTAAGGGAAAGGTACTATTTCCCCAAGGTTTTTAATGATGCACATGACTATACTAGAAAATTTTAAGGGTTTTAGAATTCTTTTTTTGAAACTAAAATATCAAGGAGCATTACCTTTGAGACCCATGCAAGATAGAAGCTCCATTTCACCAATGGGGAATGATTTCATAGGGGAAATTACAAAAAAATCTAGTGGAGGACACAAATGGATATTGGTAGCCACTGATTACTTCACAAAATGGGTGGAGGCCATACCCACCAAGCAAGCAACTAGTAAGGTTGTGACCAATTTATTATTGGAAAACATCATCACAAGATTTGGGGTCCTAGCAAGGATTGTAACTCATAATGAAATGTGTTTTAGATCTAATGAGTTCAAGGAGTTTTGCCAGTCTTATAGAATTATTATCTCATATTCTTCGCCTTATCATCCACAGGAAAATGGGTAGGCAGAATCCAACATCAAGAGTATCCTGAAGATCATAAGAAGAATTTTGGATAACAAAAAAAAGGCTTGGGATTGTAAGTTAAGGCTTTCTTTATGGGTGGACGGGATTACTGTGAAAAAATCTATTGGTAAATGATCTGTATAGGATCTAGACTAAATTGCAGAAATGAATGCTTAACTTTTACAATGCTTTTACAATGATTATTCCAAGTTAATTAAATCAAAATTAACTTATGGAAATAACAAAATGAAAGTAATAACAAGGTGATTATAACAGAAAGGAAGGAAATGAGAGAAAGAAAGAGAGAGAAGAAGAGAAGTGCAAACAGTGTTTGATTACGGAGTTCGTCACAAATGTGACTACATCTTCGGGTCCACTCCAATAGAGAGACCAATCCAATTAACTCCAAAAATCAATTACAAAGCACCACAATCATTCTCCAAGCACTTCGGCAGCATAACATCGCTCTGACGTGCAAGAATGACTCAAAGAATCTCCACAAGACCTCTCTTTCGTGTCACCACAGCTTCAAGACTTCGTCACCTGAAAAAAACTTCATAGCAACTCTCACCTCACACCCCTTTACATACATAAAATTTTCTCAAATTGGTCTTTAACCAACTGATTTACAAAATATGCCTTATCTCTCCAAAATACATAAAAATCTCCTTTACATAGTAAAAATATTTTAAAAATCCTCCCTTTTACACATAAAAATCTTCAAAATATCCCCTTTAATCCAAATAATAACAAATTTAAGCCCTTTTAGTTTTTTATTCATGGGCTCACATAGTTTTGGAGGTTACATTCTTATCCTTAAAGGATTTAATAGTTGTTTGTTTATTTTAAATTAGGAGTTTGTTTTAAAAATAAGGCATTCGGTCACCAAATCACTCAATAAAAGTAACCGACGCCTATAAAGACTAAAGACTGTTCAGTGGCCTGTTGGTGATATGCCTTTTTGGGAGCCCAGCGGTTCCGGGTTCCACTCCCGGCCATTGGCATTTTTAAAAAACAAACTCAAATCAAACAATAACAAAACAAATCAGATTCCATACATAGTAAAGCCGACGAATGTGGCGCAACGGCAAGGAGTTCAACTCGGCAGATGTGGGTTGGGGGTTCAAATCCCCCAACCACCTTTTTAACAAACAAAACAATAGCGAAACCATTGGAGGATGGAAGAAGTACGCGCGCCACTCCCCAAGACTGCCACGTGGCAAACCGTGATAGGACGACTACGCTGACGTGGATAACAATTCAAATGCTGACATGTCCTGCCTACTGGACGATGACGTGGAACTGACGTGGCATGCTGACTCGGCTAATGACGTGTCCTGCTGACTCAGATAATGATTTGGACCCGTACTGCTGACTGGATGCTGACCGTGCTGCCACTTCAACGCTGACTATGTACGAACTGCCACGTGTCGCACAATGATTTGTCCTGTACAATGATGACATGGATGCCATGTGTCAAATTCTGAATGGTCCAAGTCACTGTCTGTACATTACGGAATGCTGACATCAGAATCCGTACAATCCACCTCAAAAGTCAACTGAAAACTTTGACTGTTGATAACTCCCGCATACGATGTAAAATTTTGACGAAACGAACACCATCGGAATCATCTCGATGAGCTCTTCGCGATGACACTGGTTCCATCAATTTCCAAGACGATCATTTTTTTGCTTCCTGGACGTGCTAATCCCAGTTTGACCCAAGGTTTGACTCGCCATAACTTGCACAAACGGACTCCTTTTCGCTCCATTCGAGTTGCATTGGAATCAGGACGCTGAGATTTTGATGGTGCAGATTGGAGAAAATGAGACACTTCAATTTTCACTAATAAATCCATCGGATCAGGCCTCCCCACTAAAGACCTTTTGGACCTCCAAAAGTGGAATTTAATCTGACATTAAGTGAGGACTTGGCCTCCCCACTTGTCCTGTATCCCCTATACATCTGAATACCTGGCTCACAAGCATAATCAACACTACAGAAATATTGTTGAACATAAACATAACTTTATCACTTCCATAAGCATCTACATCAATTGTCGTAGCCACTAACCAACAAAAATTGACTAGCATCAAGCTGAACAATAATGCAGAAATGAAAGAAAGTAAGTCAACAACATATCGATCCTTCACAACAGGAACATTATTACCCAAGGATCCATCGATGTTTTCAATCACCATTTTCTCATGTTGTACTGCAAGTGCATCCTGCAACATTTGACCCTGGTTAGCTACTCCAAGTTCAAGTGTAGAACCACCTGTACTGACAGACATAAGAGTTAATTCTTTACTTGCATTAATTACCCTCTTTAACCCTATGTTTGCAAAAGAACGATCAGTCTTAACCCTGTGAGAATGTACAATGTACTAATGCCATCTTTAAACAAGTGATAATGATTCTTTTCCCCGTAGAAAATAGCTTTCCTGTCATATAAATAAGGGCTACCAAGCACTATCCCACAGATATCCAGTGGAACCACATCAAACTATACTTCATCCACAAATTTACTAGTGATTGTGAATCCTAAGATGCATTGTTTTATTACTTGCAACTTATCATTTTCACAAATCCAGCCTAGTGGATAAGGTTTCTTATGTTGTGTAGTTTTTAATCCCAAGTTCTTTACAACACTTTCAGAAATCAGATTAACTTGAGAACCACTATCTATGAGTGTGTCAATTTTAGTGTTCTTAGCAACAACCCTTAAATGAAAAAGCTCATTCCTTTTCACATCTTCAGAGAAATCATTAATTGTAGAAGTAGAAGCACAACTAGCAACAAAAACACCAGAAATAGGAGCTTTACCTTTTAACCCCATAGCTGTTATCTTAGTCTCATCATCTGAATCAGAACCAAGATCCATAACAACATTCGTGGCTTTCTCCTTACCTTTCTATTTCTGATTACGTCTTTGAACCCACTTAGGCTTCAATTCCGGATGCAACTTCCAACAATGTTCTTCATCATGACCATTCTTGTCACAATGAGTGCAAGAAAGTTTCTCATCCTTCTTGACTGTAGTTGCCTTCTTCCCTTTCCCTGTCTCTGCATTCTTAGAAGATTTCTTTACATCATTATCAAACTTATCAATAAAAGATCCTTTACCCCTTGACTCTAAGTGTGTAGCTTGAACAGACACTTCATCCAAATTACAAGGGTTCAAGACCAAAATGGAATGCCTAAGGTAGGAATGTAGACCTCCTATGTACTTCAACAATGTGTCCTGAGTGTACAAAGGAACATTCAAAGCAATAGCCCTCTTCCTAAATTCATGGGTGTACTCTTGGACAGTTTGACCTTTCCCTTGCCTAAACATTTGCCAGTCCATCATTAACTGCTGCATATGTCCTAAGGGATAAAACTGCTTCTTAAGAGCATTAATAAATTCTGCCCAAGTTAAACTGACTCTACCATGTTGTGAAACTTCCCTTAGACTTACTCTCCCACCAGGTTAAAGCTATACCTCCTAACCGAAGAGTAGCTAATTGGATCCTATCAACATCATCTAATAGGTTCTGGACTCTACAGTAGACTTCAATTTGTTGAATCCAATCATCCAATTTTTCATCATTAAGTTCACCACAATACTTTGGTAAATCAAATTTTACATCCAACTTAATTTTAGGCTTATACCCACTCTTGAAAGGATTAGAAGAAATAGAATGAGGAGAAGATGGAGAAGAAGGAGAAGGAGAAGAGGGAGGAGAAGAAGAAAAGGGGTGATTTGGTTGCTTGCCACCATCTTCAAGATGTTTCCCTTTCTTGTCTTCATGAGCATCTTGCTTCGACGAACCCTCTTCACGTTCCTTCCGTTCTTGTCTCTCCTGAAAAAGAATGTCCACCTTTGCCTTCATCTCAAGGAATGCTCTTCGAAACTCCTGCTCACTGATTTCTTCAGGAACCTCCATTCCAGAAACTGACATCTTTGGAAATGTTCTTCGCTTCCCGATCTCAGGATCAAATTCTTCGAGCTTGCCTTCACCCTTCTGAATCCTGGATCTCGTTAGCATTCAAAAAAAACAAATAACTGCAATAATAGTCACCAAGAGCTCTGATACCAACTTGATCTGTATAGGATCTAGACTAAATTGTAGAAATGAATGCTTAACTTTTACAATGATTTTACAATGATTATTCCAAGTTAATTAAATCAAAATTAACTTATGGAAATAACAAAATGAAAGTAATAACAAGGTGATTATAACAGAAAGGAAGGAAATGAGAGAAAGAAAGAGAGAGAAGAAGAGAAGTGCAAATAGTGTTTGATTACAGAGTTCGTCACAAATGTGACTACGTCTCCGGGTCCACTCCAATAGAGAGACCAATCCGATTAACTCCAAAAATCAATTACAAATCACCACAATCATTCTCCAAGCACTTCGGCAGCATAACAGCGCTCTGACGTGCAAGAATGACTCAAAGAATCTCCATAAGACCTCTCTTTCGTGTCACCACAGCTTCAAGACTTCGTCACCTGAAAAAAACTTCATAGCAACTCTCACCTCACACCCCTTTAAATACATAAAATTTTCTCAAATTGGTCTTTAACCAACTGATTTACAAAATATGCCTTATCTCTCCAAAATACATAAAAATCTCCTTTACATAGTAAAAATATTTTAAAAATCCTCCCTTTTACATATAAAAATCTTCAAAATATCCCCTTTAATCCAAATAATAACAAATTTAAGCCCTTTTAGTTTTTTATTCACGGGCTCACATAGTTTTGGAGGTTACATTCTTATCCTTAAAGGATTTAATAGTTGTTTGTTTATTTGAAATTAGGAGTTTGTTTTAAAAATAAGGCATTCGGTCACCAAATCACTCAATAAAAGTAACCGATGCCTATAAAGACTAAAGACTGTTCAGTGGCCTATTGGTGATATGCCTTTTTGGGAGCCCGGCGGTTCCGGGTTCCACTCCCGGCCGTTGGCATTTTGAAAAAACAAACTCAAATCAAACAATAACAAAACAAATCGGATTCCATACATAGTAAAGCCGACGAATGTGGCGGAAGGGCGAGGAGTTCAACTCGGCAGATGTGGGTTGGGGGTTCAAATCCCCCAACCACCTTTTTAAGAAACAAAACAATAGCCAAACCATCAGAGGATGGAAGAAGTACACGCGCCACTCCCCAAGACTACCACGTGGCAAACCGTGATAGGACGACTACGCTAACGTGGGTAACAATTCAAACGCTGATGTGTCCTGCCTCCTGGACGATGATGTGGAACTGACGTGGCATTCTGACTCGGCTAATGACGTGTCCTGCTGACTCGGATAATGATGTGGACCCGTACTGCTGAGTGGATGCTGACCGTGCTGCCACTTCAACGCTGACTATGTACGAACTGCCACGTGTCGCACAATGATTGGTCCGTAAAATTGATGACATGGATGCCACGTGTCAAATTCTGAATGGTCCAAGTCACTGTCTGTACATTACGGAATGCTGACGTCAGCATCCGTACAATCCACCACAAAAGTCAACTAAAAACTTTGACTGTTGATAACTCCCGCATACGATGTCGAATTTTGATGAAACGAACACCGTCAGAATCGTCTCGACGAGCTCTTCATGATGACACTAGTTAAATCAATTTCCAAGATGATCATTTTTTGCTTCCTAGATGCGCTCTGATCCCAGTTTGACCCAAGGTTTGACTGGCCATAACTTGCACAAACGGACTCCTTTTCGCTCCGTTCGAGTTGCGTTGGAATCAGGACGCTGAGATCTTTTTGATGGTGCAGATTCTGGAGAAAACGAGACAAATCAATTTTCACTAAAATATCCATCGGATCAGGCCTCCACACTGAAGACCTTTTGGACCTCCAAAAGTGGCATTTAATCTGACATTAAATGAGGACTTGGCCTCCCCACTTGTCCTGTATCCCCTATACATCTGAATACCTGGCTCACAAGCATAATCAACACTGCAGAAATATTGTTGAACATAAACATAACTTTATCACTTCCATAAGCATCTACATCAATTGCCGTAGCCACTAACCAACCAAAAATTGACTAGCATCAAGCTGAACAATAATGCAGAAATGAAAGAAAGTAAGTCAACAACATATTGATCCTTCACAACAGGAACATTATTACCCAAGGATCCATCGATATTTTCAATCACCATTTTCTCATGTTGTACTGCAAGTGCATCCTACAACATTTGACCCTGGTTAGCTACTCCAAGTTCAAGTGTAGAACCACCTGTACTGACAGACATAAGAGTTAATTCTTTACTTGCATTAATTACCCTCTTTAACTGCCCTGTGTTTGCAAAAGAATGATCAGTCTTAACCCTGTGAGAATGTACAATGTACTGAATGCCATCTTTAAACAAGTGATAATGATTCTTTTCCCCATAGAAAATAGCTTTCCTGTCATATAAATAAGGGCTACCAAGCACTATCCCACAGATATCCAGTGGAACCACATCAAACTGTACTTCATCCACAAATTTACTAGTGATTGTGAATCTTAAGATGCATTGTTTTGTTACTTGCAGCTTATCATTTTCACAAATCCAGCCTAGTGGATAAGGTTTCTTATGTTGTGTAGTTTTTAATCCCAAGTTCTTTACAACACTTTCAGAAATCAGATTAACTTGAGAACCACTATATATGAGTGCATCAATTTTAGTGTTCTTAGCAACAACCCTTAAATGAAAAAGCTCATTCCTTTTCACATCTTCAGAGAAATCATTAATTGTAGAAGTATAAGCACAACTAGCAACAGAAACACTAGAAATAGGAGGTTTACCTTTTAACCCCATAGCTGTTATCTTAGTCTCATCATCTGAATCTGAACCAAGATCCATAACATTCGTGGCTTTCTCCTTACCTTTCTGTTTTTGATTACGTCTTTGAGCCCACTTAGGCTTCAATTCCGGATGCAACTTCCAACAATGTTCTTCATCATGACCATTTTTTGTCACAATGAGTGCAAGAAAGTTTCTCATCCTTCTTGACTGTAGTTGCCTTCTTCCCTTTCCCTGTCTCTGCATTCTTAGAAGATTTCTTTACATCATTATCAAACTTATCAATAAAAGATCCTTTACCCCTTGACTCTAAGTGTGTAGCTTGAACAGACACTTCATCCAAATTACAAGGGTTCAAGACCAAAATGGAATCCTAAGGTAGGAATGTAGACCTCCTATGTACTTCAACAACGTGTCCTGAGTGTACAAAGGAACATTCAAAGCAATAGCCCTCTTCCTAAATTCATGGGTGTACTCTTGGACAGTTTGACCTTTCCCTTGCCTAAACATTTGCCAGTCCATCATTAATTGCTGCATATGTCCTAAGGGATAAAACGGTTCTTAAGAGCATTAATAAATTCTGCCCAAGTTAAACTGACTCTACCATGTTGTGAAACTTCTGGCTTAGACTTACTCTCCCACCAGGTTAAAGCTATACCTCCTAACCGAAGAGTAGCTAATTGGATCCTGTCAACATCATCTTATAGGTTCTGGACTCTATAGTAGACTTCAATTTGTTGAATCCAATCATCCAATTTTTCATCATTAAGTTCACCACAATACTTTGGTAAATCAAATTTTACATCCAATTTAATTTTAGGCTTATACCCACTCTTGAAAGGATTAGAAGAAATAGAATGAGGAGAAGATGGAGAAGAAGGAGAAGGAGAAGAGGGAGGAGAAGAAGAAAAGGGGTGATTTGGTTGCTTGCCACCATCTTCAAGATGTTTCCCTTTCTTGTCTTCACGAGCATCTTGCTTCGACGAACCCTCTTCACGTTCCTTCCGTTCTTGTCTCTCCTGAAAAATAATGTCCACCTTTGCCTTCATCTCAAGGAATGCTCTTCGAAACTCCTGCTCACTGATTTCTTCAGGAACCTCCATTCCAGAAACTGACATCTTTGGAAATGTTCTTTGCTTCCCGATCTCAGGATCAAATTCTTCGAGCTTGCCTTCACCCTTCTGAATCCTGGATCTCTTTAGCATTCAAAAAAAACAAATAACTACAATAATAGCCACCAAGAGCTCTGATACCAACTTGATCTGTATAGGATCTAGACTAAATTGCAAAAATGAATGCTTAACTTTTACAATGCTTTTACAATGATTATTCCAAGTTAATTAAATCAAAATTAACTTATGCAAATAACAAAATGAAAGTAATAACAAGGTTATTATAACAGAAAGGAAGGAAATGAGAGAAAGAAAGAGAGAGAAGAAGAGAAGTGCAAATAGTGTTTGATTACGGAGTTCGTCACAAATGTGACTACGTCTCCGTGTCCACTCCAATAGAGAGACCAATCCGATTAACTCCAAAAATCAATTACAAAGCACCACAATCATTCTCCAAGCACTTCGGCAGCATAACAGCACTCTGACGTGCAAGAATGACTCAAAGAATCTCCACAAGACCTCTCTTTCGTGTCACCACAGCTTCAAGACTTCGTCACCTGAAAAAAACTTCATAGCAACTCTCACCTCACACCCCTTTAAATACATAAAATTTTCTCAAATTGGTCTTTAACCAACTGATTTACAAAATATGCCTTATCTCTCCAAAATACATAAAAATCTCCTTTACATAGTAAAAATATTTTAAAAATCCTCCCTTTTACACATAAAAATCTTCAAAATATCCCCTTTAATCCAAATAATAACAAATTTAAGCCCTTTTAGTTTTTTATTCACGGGCTCACATAGTTTTGGAGGTTACATTCTTATCCTTAAAGGATTTAATAGTTGTTTGTTTATTTTAAATTAGGAGTTTGTTTTAAAAATAAGGCATTCGGTCACCAAATCACTCAATAAAAGTAACCGATGCCTATAAAGACTAAAGACTGTTCAGTGGCCTGTTGGTGATATGCCTTTTTGGGAGCCCGGCGGTTCCGGGTTCCACTCCCGTCCGTTGGCATTTTTAAAAAACAAACTCAAATCAAACAATAACAAAACAAATCGGATTCCATACATAGTAAAGCCGACGAATATGGCGCAAGGGCGAGGAGTTCAACTCGGCAGATGTGGGTTGGGGGTTCAAATCCCCCAACCTCCTTTTTAACAAACAAAATAATAGCCAAACCATCAGTGGATGGAAGAAGTACACGCGCCACTCCCCAAGACTACCACGTGGCAAACCGTGATAGGACGACTATGCTGACGTGGATAAAAATTCAAATGCTGATGTGTCCTGCCTACTGGACGATGACGTGGAACTGACATGGCATGTTGACTTCGGCTAATGACGTGTCCTGCTGACTTGGATAATGATGTGGACCCGTACTGCTGACTGGATGTTGACCGTGCTGCCACTTCAACGCTGACTATGTACGAACTGCCACGTGTCGCACAATGATTGGTCCGTACAATGATGACATGGATGCCATGTGTCAAATTCTGAATGGTCCAAGTCACTGTCCGTACATTACGGAATGCTGACGTAAGTATCCCTAAAATCCACCTCAAAAGTCAACTGAAAACTTTGACTGTTGATAACTCCCGCATACGATGTCGAATTTTGATGAAACGAACACCGTCGGAATCGTCTCGATGAGATCTTCATGATGACACTGGTTCCATCAATTTCCAAGATGATCATTTTTTTGCTTCTTGGATGTGCTCTGATCCCAATTTGACCCAAGGTTTGACTGGCCATAACTTGCACAAACGGACTCCTTTTCGCTCCGTTCGAGTTGCATTGGAATCAGGACGCTGAGATCTTTTTGATGGTGTAGATTATGGAGAAAATGAGACAATTCAATTTTCACTAAAATATCCATCGGATCAGGCCTCCCCACTGAAGACCTTTTGGACCTCCAAAAGTGGCATTTAATCTGACATTAAGTGAGGACTTGGCCTCCCCACTTGTCCTGTATCCCCTATACATCTGAATACCTGGCTCACAAGCATAATCAACACTACAGAAATATTGTTGAACATAAACATAACTTTATCACTTCCATAAGCATCTACATCAATTGCCGTAGCCACTAACAAATAAAAATTGACTAGCATCAAGCTGAACAATAATGCAGAAATGAAAGAAAGTAAGTCAACAACATATCGATCCTTCACAATAGGAACATTATTACCCAAGGATCCATCGATGTTTTCAATCACCATTTTCTCATGCTGTACTGCAAGTGCATCCTACAACATTTGACCCTGGTTAGCTACTCCAAGTTCAAGTGTAGAACCACCTGTACTGACAGACATAAGAGTTAATTCTTTACTTGCATTAATTACCCTCTTTAACTGCCCTGTGTTTGCAAAAGAATGATCAGTCTTAACCCTATGAGAATGTACAATGTACTGAATGCCATCTTTAAACAAGTGATAATGATTCTTTTCCCTGTAGAAAATAGCTTTCCTGTCATATAAATAAGGGCTACCAAGCACTATCCCACAGATATCCAGTGGAACCACATCAAACTGTACTTCATCCACAAATTTACTAGTGATTGTGAATCTTAAGATGCATTGTTTTGTTACTTGCAGCTTATCATTTTCACAAATCCAGCCTAGTGGATAAGGTTTCTTATGTTGTGTAGTTTTTAATCCCAAGTTCTTTACAACACTTTCAGAAATCAGATTAACTTGAGAACCACTATCTATGAGTCCATCAATTTTAGTGTTCTTAGCAACAACCCTTAAATGAAAAAGCTCATTCCTTTTCACATCTTCAGAGAAATCATTAACTGTAGAAGTAGAAGCACAACTAGCAATAGAAACACCAGAAATAGGATCTTTACCTTTTAACCCCATAGCTGTTATCTTAGTCTCATCATCTGAATCTGAACCAAGATCCATAACAACATTCGTGGCTTTCTCCTTACCTTTCTGTTTCTGATTACGTCTTTGAGCCCACTTAGGCTTCAATTCTGGATGCAACTTCCAACAATGTTCTTCATCATGACCATTTTTGTCACAATGAGTGCAAGAAAGTTTCTCATCCTTCTTGAATGTGGTTGCCTTCTTCCCTTTCCTTGTCTCTGCATTCTTAGAAGATTTCTTTACATCATTATCAAACTTATCAATAAAAGATCCTTTACCCCTTGACTCTAAGTGTGTAGCTTGAACAGACACTTCATCCAAATTACAAGGGTTCAAGACCAAAATGGAATGCCTAAGGTAGGAATGTAGACCTCCTATGTACTTCAACAACGTGTCCTGAGTGTACAAAGGAACATTCAAAGCAATAGCCCTCTTCCTAAATTCATGGGTGTACTCTCTGACAGTTTGACCTTTCCCTTGCCTAAACATTTGCCAGTCCATCATTAATTGTTGCATATGTCCTAAGGGATAAAACTGCTTCTTAAGAGCATTAATAAATTCTGCCCAAGTTAAACTGACTCTACCATGTTGTGAAACTTCTACCTTAGACTTACTCTCCCACCAGGTTAAAGCTATACCTCCTAACCGAAGAGTAGCTAATTGGATCCTATCAACATCATCTAATAGGTTCTGGACTCTACAGTAGACTTCAATTTGTTGAATCCAATCATCCAATTTTTCATCATTAAGTTCACCACAATACTTTGGTAAATCAAATTTTACATCCAATTTAATTTTAGGCTTATACCCACTCTTGAAAGGATTAGAAGAAATAGAATGAGGAGAAGATGGAGAAGAAGGAGAAGGAGAAGAGGGAGGAGAAGAAGAAAAGGGGTGATTTGGTTGCTTGCCACCATCTTCAAGATGTTTCCCTTTCTTGTCTTCACGAGCATCTTGCTTC
Organism: Sequoia sempervirens; assembly: GCA_007258455.2. NCBI lineage: Eukaryota > Viridiplantae > Streptophyta > Pinopsida > Cupressales > Cupressaceae > Sequoia > Sequoia sempervirens. The sequence continues at coordinate 725,463,227 of VDFB02270651.1, read as the reverse complement.
GACGAACCCTCTTCACGTTCCTTCCGTTCTTGTCTCTCCTGAAAAAGAATGTCCACCTTTGCCTTCATCTCAAGGAATGCTCTTCAAACTCCTACTCACTAATTTCTTTAGGAACCTCCATTCCAGAAACTAACATCTTTGGAAATGTTCTTCGCTTCCTGATCTCATGATCAAATTCTTCGAGCTTGCCTTCACCCTTCTGAATCCTAGATCTCGTTAGCATTCAAAAAAAACAAATAACTGCAATAATAGTCACCAAGAGCTCTGATACCAACTTGATCTATATAGGATCTAGACTAAATTGCAGAAATGAATGCTTAACTTTTACAATGCTTTTACAATGATTATTCCAAGTTAATTAAATCAAAATTAACTTATGGAAATAACAAAATGAAAGTAATAACAAGGTGATTATAACAGAAAGGAAGGAAATGAGAGAAAGAAAGAGAGAGAAGAAGAGAATTGCAAACAGTGTTTGATTACGGAGTTCGTCACAAATGTGACTACGTCTCTGGGTCCACTCCAATAGAGAGACCAATCCGATTAACTCCAAAAATCAATTACAAAGCACCACAATCATTCTCCAAGCACTTCGGCAGCATAATAGCGCTCTGACGTGCAAGAATGACTCAAAGAATCTCCACAAGACCTCTCTTTCGTGTCACCACAGCTTCAAGACTTCGTCACCTGAAAAAAACTTCATAGCAACTCTCACCTCACACCCCTTTAAATACATAAAATTTTCTCAAGTTGGTCTTTAACCAACTGATTTACAAAATATGCCTTATCTCTCCAAAATACATAAAAATCTCCTTTACATAGTAAAAATATTTTAAAAATCCTCCCTTTTACACATAAAAATCTTCAAAATATCCCCTTTAATCCAAATAATAACAAATTTAAGCCCTTTTAGTTTTTTATTCACGGGCTCACATAGTTTTGGAGGTTACATTCTTATCCTTAAAGGATTTAATAGTTGTTTGTTTATTTTAAATTAGGAGTTTGTTTTTTATTCACGTGGCATGCTGACTCGGCTAATGACGTGTCCTGCTGACTCGGATAATGATGTGGACCCGTACTGCTGACTGGATGTTGACCGTGCTGCCACTTCAACGCTGACTATGTACGAACTACCACGTGTCGCACAATGATTGGTCCGTACAATGATGACATGGATTCCACGTGTCAAATTCTGAATGGTCCAAGTCACTGTCCGTACATTACAGAATGCTGATGTCAGCATCTGTACAATCCACCTCAAAAGTCAACTGAAAACTTTGACTGTTGATAACTCCCGCATACGATGTCGAATTTTGACGAAACAAACACCGTCGGAATCGTCTCAATGAGCTCTTCATGATGACACTAGTTCCATCAATTTCCAAGATGATCATTTTTTGCTTCCTGGATGCGCTCTGATCCCAGTTTGACCCAAGGTTTGACTGGCCATAACTTGCACAAACGGACTCCTTTTCACTCTGTTCGAGTTGCGTTGGAATCAGGACGCTAAGATCTTTTTGATGGTGCATATTTTGGAGAAAACGAGACACTTCAGTTTTCACTAAAATATCCATCAGATCAATAAACCACCTTTTGAGCTTGTGTATGGAACTTAGGCCAGAATCCCTTTGCATAATTTAATAGCAGTATGCAAGTTCATTTTGGAAGTTCAGATTTGGACATTCTTGAACCCATGGAGGAGAGGATGGAGGAATTATTGGAGCTTGATAAAATTAGAAATCAAGCTCAGCAACATAATAGGAAGAAACAATTACAAATGAAATACTTGTATGACAAGAAGGCTAAAAACATGAAGTTTGAAGTGGATGACGTAGTTCTCATGTTGAATTCAAGATAAAGGAAAGCATGGGAAATTTGAGGCCTTAAGGTTAGGACCCTTTGTTATTGTTGGAAAGAGAGGTGAGGATTCATATTATCTCCAGAACATGTCAGCAGAAGAACAAGAATTGCCAATACATGGGTAGTTTCTAAAGCACTTCTTTTCTTGAAGAACATCAGAGGATTAAGAATTTCCAGTGCATGGAAAATTCTTGACAAACCTCTTAAAGTAATATTTTTCCATGCATAGTAGTCTAGGTGAAGGTTAGGAATTGCTAGTGCATGGACAATCCCTGAGACACCTTCTGAAATTTGTAAATTTCCATGCATAGTAGTTTTAGGTTGTCATCATATTCCATCTTCATCCATGGTCTACTCCCAAAATATTTTCTAGATTCTTGCAATGATCTTAAATTCATTCATCCCTAGACGGAGCCACTGTTAGGATTGAAAAAATCCCACATATTTTCATCAACCTCTATCCATTTATCTCCTAGTCCTTACAAAAATTCACCAAACTCAATTTCATGATTTAGATAAATCGCTGAGGTTTGTGTAAAAAATCCTTTTTGTATCAAGTACACCCCCCAGACAATCACATTCATAGAATCCCTTGAATTCCCATAGGCATTATTGGCCAAGAAATAATCTATCAGTGGAACTCCCATCACTACCCCACCAATAGCTCGATGAGGGCAGTTCATATCCTTACATCAGCGTAACATCTTTCCATCAGGCTAACTTCCAAAGGTAGTCTCTCGATGGGCCGATAAATACAACAAATATTATCACATCACCACAACTTTAGTGCATTAGTGGAACAAATGATGAAATTCCCCTGATAGCCCAATATAATCATGGAGTATCAAAATTAACACTTATCAGTGAAGTTGGGATGCATTGGGGTAACATTGTTTGATGTCTCACCGATAGACCGAAAGAAAGACTCTCATCAGTGGAGAAGGTGGCCATTGGTAGAAAATGAACCAAGGTTCCAATGATATAGCAATGAATGATTACTACTAGTTGATGTGACATCCAAGAGCATCGTCAAGATATTTAACATAAATTCTCTCCCCGATGACAAGACTGAAACAAGTGGTATTTTAATTAGCCAAAACATAAGTGAATTGCACCATGAATTAATCATATGATTACAGAAACTAGAAAGGCTATGCTAAGGGTAGAAGTAGAAAGGGTGGAACTCACAGCTCTTACATTGTAAAACTAGGGGAAGCAAAAATTCATGTAAGTACTTCACTCTCAGCTAGAAAGTTGCATTTTCTCAGAAATTGCAATGGAAGAAAATGTGGAAAAACATAAGGAAAAGAAACAAAAATTCAAAAAAAGAAACTTAAACCAAGATTTGATAGATTAGTGTCAGGGGTCAGGGTCGAGGCCCAAGAGAAGTTTTCAAATAAGTAAGTTATTAGAAAAACATAGGGGTCTAGGGGATGTTTGGACCCCACATCAGGGTTATAAGCTTTTTATGTATCACTATAGAAAGCAATTCAAATTTCAACCAGTCTATAACCCGTGGAGACTAAACTTAGGAAGACTTGTGCTGCCAAATGTGTTCGTCAATGTAGAATTAATGAAAGCTTTGGCCAGTTGGTATAACACCAAGAAGAGAACTATCTAGTCACCAAATGATCTGATATGCTTGTTATATCCCAAGACCTAATTTCTAATGTATTTTAATTAGAAGGTCCCATGAACTTTCCATTCACCATTAGAGACTTTTTGATAGAATACCATTGCATGGATACTAGTTACAAGAGATGGAAATTATCTTTGCACAAACCTAAGAATGAGCAAGGTCAACTCAGGAAATTTTTGAGCAATGAAAACCCTCCTTCTCATATAGATTTGTTTGAAGAATATTTCCAATATACCCATTACTCAACTGGTCAAGTCTTGGGAATTAAGGTTTCACCACTTATGTCTATTGCACCGATGGTTGTAGAAGCTAACATAGAAAGCAAAGATGCTAGGTCACTTGACTATGCAAACTATTTGGTGAATGCCCTAAATAAAGAGCTTGAAAGGATAAAAAAGAATAGTGATTGCATAGATTTCAAACACTATTCCTTGTTAATGCATTTACTTTTATATGAGGGACTTGTCAAAAATGTAAGGAGTAAGGAACTAAGGATTACAGATACAAATGAAAATGGAAACTTTAGGCCTATACAGATGTGGACATCACTATGGGATAGTCGATGTGATAGGTCTCATTACTTATATTTTGAATATTTTTTTGTTAAACCACTAATGAAGCTACTTGGATACTCATATGATCACAATTTATCCCTTGAGGTGCAAATATTTTTGAGACCAAAGGAGAATGACCCAAAAAGCAAGGTAAATCACAGTTAGGGAGACCGGTATGATTTCTTTGATTGCACAGTAATAAGGCTTTATGGATTTGAATGGGTTCCACATTTGCTACCTTGAGTGGTTCCTAATAGAGTTGCTTATTTGGAGATTATACAACAATTGGAAAAGTCTAATGCTAAGCACCTCAAAAGTCATAATAAGAAATCACTCATGCCTAGAACCCTTTGTTTTGGAGATTTCACAGTATGTGCCATTGAAGGATATGAAGAAATTGATCCTAAATTATCCCATTATAACCTTCCCCTTGGGTATGAAAGAGAAAAATTTTATGTAGAGGGATTTATTCATCAAGGAAGATTAACTCAAAGTTTGTTAGGGTATGAGCATTGGTTTGCACTTGATGATGTGATCAAGAACTGAGATGAAGCTTCCACTAGTGAGAGAATGACTTCATATAATAAAGTTATGCTTGTAGAGGAATGGAAGAGAAAGAATGTTCGATCTTATAGAGAATCATTTGCTGATATATAGGATCCCTTGGCTAGGATTGAGGAGCTTATTGCTCATATGAATGAAATAGTGAAAGATGTGCCCTCATACATTTTTGATACATCTAATTTGAATTACATTGGAGTACAATATTAGGATGTGGAGCCTTTAGATCACATACCCTCACAACCCACTCCTGATGTGTGTTTTCCCACTGACAACAATGAAGAGGAGGAAAGTAATGAAGAAAGTGATGAAGAGAGTAATGGAGAGGAGCAACCAATGGAACAGATAAAGGCCCCTGTGATTACACCATATGAGCCCCCTCAGGAACTTGCAAAATTTGAAACATCAAATGAGTTATTTGATGACATTAGGGTCAAGGTTGGTCATGAATTCATTTTTGATAATGATTTTGTTAAAACTCCTAAATTCAAATCATTTGTCTGAGTATAAGGGGAAGAAAATGAGACAAAAGGAGCAAGACATTACTCTTGAAAAGGAAGTTTCTACTTTAGAGGAATTGAAAAGGGAGGTTAACAAGGAAATGCAATCCATCACCCCTGAAAGAGGTGGAGAATTAATTCAAGAGGCTGGGTATTACTTCTACTAGGATGGGACATGAGCTCTGCAATTCTGTTTGATAGTTTCTGAAAAAAGAGAAGATACAACAATGAACCTAAAAGAGGAGGCCAGTGATAAGATATATTTAGGGTTTAGATATGATCCAAATGAGGGTACTTTGCTTATTTTGTCACTATACCCTCATGAGAAGAGGCCGACAGTGATTGACAATCCAACTCAAGTATTTGGACACCCTTTGGTCCAAAGAGTTGGGAACACTGATCCCTTAGAAACTACAGAATTGAATGTCAATGTGGAAAAATTCACTAGAGCACAAATTGAAAAATTGGTCAAAGAGAATGACAAATTGAAAAAGCAATTATCACATCAAATAGAGAAGTCATCTTCCTCTTCTACTCCATAATTGTATTCCCCATGGCTCAAAAAGGATAAGAGAGCGTTAGATGCATTAGCTGATGCATCTTATTGGAAAATTTGACATTTAAAGGCTTAGGAAAAGTTTAAGGTACTAGAAAAGGAAATGAAAGTCATCAAGTACAATATTATGTCTGAGATAATCAAGGAAAGATTCAATAAGATAATGAAGCAAGTTGATGATTATTGGAGATTTTTCAAACAATTACAATTAGCAATAGAAGAGAATATATGATTATAGAGAAGGATGATTGATAAGTAGAAGGAACTTATGGATAAACAGATTTTGAAGGAGTAGTTATTGCAGAGATATAACAGTTTGGTGGAGTCTCATAACCAACATCATAGTAGGCTCAAAGAGGACTTTGGTTGCTTTAATCTAGTTCTTGCACTCCATGATGATATAGGAAATATTTGAGAAAGGGATGATTGGAAAATATAATTTATAGAGTTTCTAACAATTGCATTGTAGGAAATCAACTATGAGGATATGGTCTTGTAGAATACTCACAAACAAATTGAGAAATTTATTCACATAGAGTATGATATGAAAGAAGTCATATCCAATGTAGACACTCATGTAGAACAAGGATATATCGATAACCTCTCGGCTTTCAGTACGTTTATCAATCGGGCAGTGGATAATCCAGGCACAACTGAGCAACAATCAAAATCAATCAGTGGTAATGATGTGGACCCTATCATATAGTAAAAGTCTTGAACAGGACTTAGATGACCATAGGATTTTACTCGAAGATTAATGGAATGGAACACATGTCTATGGTTGTGTTAGTTTCTTAAATTATGTTTAATTTCATAATCATGTTTTTCTATCAAAAGTCATTTCTTTTGTTTTGAATCTTGTTACCTCTCATATATATAAGAGAGAATAGGACCAAAAGAAATATATAGGTGAAGATAGTAGGTGAATATGGATAGATAGATAGCAGAAGGCTTCCACAATGTTTACATTTCAAAATACTATGTTGCAAGTATAATTTTGAGGAAATCAATGAAAGATCTATTATTTTGTGGCTTCATATTGGTATCAATTGTTTGTTGAAAATATACAATTGTGTGGTTGTCTCCAATCTAATATTTCCTTATTATTTAAATTTATATATCAAGTATGTATTCAATTTATCAAGGCACATTTGTTGTTATTGTGTGATGTGATTAATTGGTTTCTCCAAAAGAATTAAAATCCTTCTAGTCAATCATAGTAATCTAGAAGTGTTGTTTGGATCAGTAAGAAGAACCGTATAATTAGGATTTCCATTCTATCTCCAATTTGATATCATTTGTTGTTCCTATGTGATTTATTCAATTGGTTCTTTCAAGTAAAGATTAAAATCCTTTTGATAAATCATAAATAACCTAGTTGTGTCAGTTGGATCCATAATTAGAGTTTGTCAATCACTTTCCTGTACATTTATACAAGATATAAACCAACATCAATGTCCCAAACAGTTTGAGTTACAACCAATACAAGTCACACATTCTAGATCTTAATTTGAATCCATTTACCCAACAAGGCACTGGTCTTATCCATTTCATCATTTAATTTTATCAAAAAAAAAATCAAAACATTACATTTGTTAACTGAACATATTAATAAACTTCACCTTGATATTTCTTATACAATTTATACCAAATTAGGCTTGCATATTTCCACTTCCAATTTCCATTGTGGATAGATTGCACAAGTAGGAAACACAAAGTCCAAGTTTTCTCTATTTGAATAGGTACACCCACCTAGGTCTGGAAGAGCCTAAAGAGAAGAAGGTTAAAGTACATCATTTGGCCTTGTTCATTAGCCTAAAACATACAAAGAGCTTGGAAACCTCTTGTGGTTTTTCAACCAACATTTTTGAGAACTAACAAAATTAGGGGAAAAATAGGTTCTTTAGGCTTAAATGCTACATAAAAGTCTAGAAAAGCGTGAAAGTCATTTACAACACTTTAAAAGACCTTTACAAGACATCAATAAATGCATTTTATTCAGTTTTCAAGGGTCCAAGACCTATTCTGGATGTGTAAAACACCTCACAACACAAAATCAAGGCCTCATTAAGTCCAATTTGTCATCAATTATTCCCATATTAAGAAAGGTATACACTTTTTGGTGACACATTAAGCCCCCAATTTAGTGAGAGCATGAACTTGCTTCAAACTCACACTAAAGTAGACATTCAAGAGGATTCCAGTTGTACCAATGTGGATGACAAAGAATTACAAAGATCAAGGCATCGGTCAAGGCCCTAGGATCCAAGATCCTAATTCATACTATCATAAGCACAAGAAGAGATGCACCAGGTGAATGATTTGCAGAAAGACAAGATACACGATCATACAATGGAAAGAACTAGAAGGAAGATAAGAGAAAAAATAAAAAGGTGGATCAAGCTTCGACTATTTGTCCAACATGTTGTGGATCAGATCTAGGATGTTTGTCCAAAAAATAAAACCCACTCTGAGGCGATGAAAATCTTGGCTATTCACTAGGTGAGAAGTCCTAAAAGGTGAGACACATATGGAAGATATGTGCTCATGCACACATAGGTGGCTATGGGGAAAATTCATGCCTCAGAACAGGCTTCCCACATTTTCAAGCTCTATGAGGTAAGTAAAACTTCATATGCTTGACACTCCTAGACATTGTAAATACAAAATAGTGCAAGGAATTTTCAAAGGTATTTTTCTTAGTTCATGCGAGGTCTATAACTTAGGGAACATTGTGTCTAATGTCTCCAAGAGAGGACATGTCAAAGAAGTATCATGCTCTTGGAGGGAATCAAGCCTAATGACTCCACCAAGAAAAGGATGCATTGCAAGAAGAAAATAATCACACAATGAAATGTGAGTTTCGATGTATGCCCCCACTTTAAAGAAGTTGCTAACACCATTACTATGAGAAATTTCTTTAAAGTAGAAGAAAACATGAGAGCTTACTCGAAAATCCCTATGCCAAGTCATATGTTTCTGATAAGCTATGTCATGAAAAAGGGAAGTATGTCACATGTGATCCAACTTAAGGTATGTCATCCACATCTCAAGCTTTCTCTTATATGTTCATGAAAGGTTAACAACTAGCCAAAAGAGACAATGGCAAGTGACATAAAAGGACAAGGGTACCTAACCCCTTGCCCCCACTTAGTGCAGGACAAGGGTGAGCTAAAAGGATTAATGAAATGCATGCTAGAGTGAAAATCAGTATCAATTAGAGGGATTAGGTGCCCCCACATAAGGAAGAACACCAAGCTCCTTAAAATTTTGGATTTTACTACTAAAATCCTTACATTCATTAGTATAATGACCATGAACTCTATGATATGTGCAAAATGAAGTTTTGTAATAGAATTCCTTGTGAGGTTTGGGAGTAAGAGATATCAAGTGATCTTGAAGAAGTCTCAACAAGATACTCTCTTAATCAATGATAGAAGGTGGTCCCGTAGTTTGTGACAAGCATACCTCTTTCTTAGTATTAGTTGTCATACCTATGCAAGATTCTTTAGATTGTGATATTTTTTCCACTCCTTTGTAGGAGGGTGTAAAATCTAATGAATTCAAATCATTAGTGTTTTGTGAGATGACATTGAAATTAAGCAAAGATTTCCTTGGTTGTTGCATTTTAGGAAAAGGCAAACAATCAAGACCACTAGTGTCGATCAATTTAGGATGTTTTATAGTTAATGTTTGCTTAGAGGGATGGTTTGTAATAGTATTGATGTTGAGTGAAGGTTTGGTGATTTCTATCAAAGGACAATAACCAAGACCATGAGTTGTTTCTTGTGTGTTAGGTTCGATGGGGACATGAATACCTTGTTCTCTAGTACTACATCCTTTTCCACTATATCCAAGCTATTTCATAAGTTCATAACCTTTTCCACAAAGCTTGTTCATTGCTTTTGAATTGGGTGGCTTTTCATGATTAAGTTCGTCGAAGTTTGTCATGTAATTTGCTTTGTTGTCTAAAGTTGTTGAGGTGGATGCTTACGAAGGGTCATCCAAGTTTTTTGTTGACATGATTGCTTTTTTGCTGCCCTTGTTAGTGTCTTTTGTTGTGATCTTGTATTCTTCCATGAGTGTTGGTGTAAAATCTAAGGAACCCCAAGCATCATCTAATAGCTTCAAGACTTGCTCAATATGTTGTTGTTTGTCTTTATGTTGTATGGGATCCACTTGTGTAGTTGATGTTGATGTGTTAAATAGATTTTCTTTATTTTTCTCAAGTTGTAAAACACTATAAGGCTCAGGTTCAACATCGAGTGTGTATGCTTTGTTGTTGTGGATGTATTTAATTTTATAATGAAGAGTAGAAGGAACACCATTCATTGCATGAATCCATGGTCTGCCTAAAATGAGATTATAGGAAATATTGTTAGGAATAACATGCATTGGTGTATCCAATGTAACCTCGCCAACTCTAAGAGGAAAAGTGATCACACCAAACAGTTATTTTCCTACATTGTAAAATACCTAGATAGACAAGGAACCAGATTGAATTTCTAATTTTTCCACATGCAGCTTATCCAAAATATTAACACTACACATATTAAGGGAGGAGACATTATAAAAAAGGGTTCACTTTATCCCTATTCTTTTGTATTGAGAAAGGATTATGAATACTTCATTTTGTTTTTTCACTTCCAAAGTGGGGAGTTCACTTTGGTGGAAAACAATGTTAGCATTCAATGCTTGAATTAGGGATGCTATGTCATTTGGTTATGCATTAGAAGGGATAGGAATTTTTTGTAAGGCCATTTGGAGCATAGTGTGATAGGTAGGTGAATTGTAAAGTAAATCCCATAGGGATATCTTTGCAAGAGTATGCTTGAGTTGTTCAACAAGATCATACTCTATAGGAGTTAATCAAGCAGCACTAGGCAAGATGGGATTAGGAAAAGATAATGGTGTTGGGGTGGGTTGTTGTGGTCACGGATTATTTCTAGTGTAGTGTGTGTGAGCAATGACATCATGCTTAGGTGGGTAAAGTGTAAACTCGATTTTAGGTGGAGGTGGAGGTTTATGTGACAGTGGGTAAAGGATGAGTTTAGGTTGGTGTTGAGTTTGTTGTTTGTGTGAAGGTGGGTACAGAATAAAAGGATTATTAGGATTTCCCATAGGGTATGTATGAGGTCCATTTATTAAGGGGGGTCTAATGGAAACTTTCCCATTCATAACCTCAGTGGCCCTGGTTTGATGTATCTCTAATAAAGGGCAATTGAGAATCACCTTTCTATCTAAGGAATACACATTAGTATTGTTTCCATTTGCTAGCACCATGGTATTCTCCCTAGAAAGATAGTTTTTAGGAGAACTATGAATCAAATGTGTTTGACATTCATGGAATGGTTCTTCTAAAATGACTGCATTGTAAGTAGGTGAATGATCAATGGTTGGATTTTCTTGTTTATTAATAGTGGGGAAATTAGGAGAAGACTATATTTGAATTTATTTTTTCTGTAAGGTCTCATTCTCTTGTTCCATATTGGCTACCGTAGTACGAGAGCTTGTAATATGTTCAACCAAGGTTGAAGTTTATAAAGTAGCTTCATCACAAGTAGGGGAGGCATCAAGAGAAGGACCTCTATGATTTCCAAAGAGATTGTCCCAAATGGTAGAAGCATTAGGGAAGGGAGGATCAAGATTCTCATGTCTCTTAATAGGTATATCTTCTAATATACTAACCTATCCTCATGGCAATGAGGAGGGATATTAGGAGAAGGAAAATGTCGATTGTCATGGTTATGGAGACTAGGTAAGGTGATGTTTAGAAATGTTTCTATGATCTCATATTCTTGTTGTCTAATATTTCCCAAAGGGGAATGAGGAGAGGGACAATCAAGACCCTCAATGCTTGTATCTTCCTTCACCAAGATACCCTCATCATTAATAGAAGAGGTATAGGGAGAAGAACAAGTATGATTATTATGATTGTCTACACTACCATTCTCACCAATGGGCAATGTAATATTAAGGATTGTTTCAATGGTTTGATCATAATGATGACTAACATTTTTCTTAATGACATCATTGTTGTAATCAAAATTGAACTCATAAGAGGGGATGTTGTTCTTATGTAATCCATTTTTAACCAAATCAAAGCCACATCTCTTAAAAGAAAACATGCTAAGTAAAGAAAGTAAAATACAATGACATAAAGTGAAATGTTTAAATGCAATTTTCAAATGTGAAACAAGGTAATTTTCTGATTACACTATTCAACAATCTGAAAGAAAATGAAAATTGGAAATTAAGCAATGCATGAAATGAGCTAATTTAAGCTAAATATAATGAAATGCATGTTACAAAAACTCAGCCAAATTATACAAGTAGGTAATGGCAGAAAATAGAAGCCTAAAAATAGGGTTTTCAGCTCTGTAAAAGGAAGTTTTAGGGGTGAAAAGGGACTAAGTCGCCCAAGGTGGTGAATTAGTCCCAGTAGGGATTTTTTTTAGAATTTTCATATTTTTTGGATTGATTTTGATATTTTTTGTGTTGTATGATGCAGACCTAAGATGCCAATGTAGAATTGCAAAAAAAATCAATGATTTAAGATGCAAAAAAGAAACCTATATGCACTTTTACTAATGCAAAATGCGAAACCCTAGAATGAAAATTAAAAAATGCAACACGAAATGCAATGTTAATGCAAGCTAATTTAATGATGGACTCCAAAATCAGAAAATGTGATGCTCTAAGGTTGGGTTCACCAAAATGTGGACACCGATTTTGGTATCCAAGGGTTCTCTAACTCTTCTAGGCTTTTTCACCTAAAAAGAGAAAAATGGAACCAAAATGCGTAATTTTTACACTCAAAATAAATGCAAGGATGGATGTAATATGCCTAAATACAATGTACAAATACAATAAAATGAAAAATAAAGCTGATTATTAGTGTGAAACCTAAGTTACGCAAGTTTTTTGAAAACACAATGATGTATGCAAAAACACCTAAGAATGCAAGTAAACAACAAAAAAATTAAACAAGACTAGAGAGGTGCACCTGCAATCTGAAGTTTGATGCAGAGTGGCTCTAGAATCTTGCAGGACTAGAAAAGTTGAATGGGACACTTGTGCCAATCTAGGTGACTTAGTCCTAGATCTAGAAAAACTGATCTAGAGCCTGTTTCGGCCAAATGGGTATCCAAAACTATAGAAAACTCTAAAAAATAGATTCAGTGGGACTAAGTCACCACTATTGGTGACTTAGTCCACTTCTAAGTTTTTGAAAATCCAAAAGTGGAAACATAAGCCCTCGGTCTACACTTCGGTTCCTAATAGGTGTTTGGTTTTGAAATCCTAATTTTTAGGCCTAAAAATGACTTTTAGTGGATATTTTGGCTTTGCAAACAAGGAGAGGTCTTCAATAACTTTGAAAACTATTCTTCAATGATCTTCAAACCTTGAAAGTTCCTAAATCTATAAACACGCGATGAAAGAGAGAGAAATGGTGAATGTTAGGGCATGGGGGTTTTCCTTGGTCAAACCCCATTTTAGGTAATTAAACTAAAATGAAGAAGCAATGCAATGAAGCATGAAACAATGGAGTTAGAGACTTTCCATGATTAGAGATATTGATTATCTACAACAAAAGATGAATAATTTTCCCTTGAATGTTTGAAAAATGTTATCTTGATGACTTAGAATTGTAAAAGCCTAGCTTGCTTGACTTGAGAACATGATAAATGATGAATGAATGATGATGAGTTATGAATTAGGGTTTATAGTTTTGTTTATATAGGAAATCCACCAAATTTTCTTGTTAATTTGATCCCCAAGGCCGACATGGAGGAATAAACTTAAATTCCAATTTTTCCCACCCGAACCTCAAAAATATCCCAAATGGGACTAAGTTGCTAGTTTGGGTAACTTATTCCCACCTGGATGGAACTAATTCACTCAGATGGTCGACTTGGTCCCACAGTGGTTATTTTTCCAGTTGGGTTGTCGGGGAATGGAGAAAATAGGTTTATATGATGATTTTGTCAAGTATTTGATCAAATTAAGCCTCATGATGCACAATATGGGGCCATAGCCTATGAATGATGATTTAAAGGGTAATTAGGGCTATGGAAACAAATTTCAATGTGGAAGTGTGATTAAATACACTTTATGTAACATTAAAATGGGGCCCACAGAGCCTAGAAAGGCACAACATCCAATGTGAATGTGTAAGACATATTACAACACTAGATTAGAGTTATGTTTAATTCACAAGCCTTCTAGATTGATGTGAGGATGTAGTTAAATACATTTTATAACCTAAATTAGGGAAAAAATAGGTCCATTAGGCTTAAATGCTACATAAAAGTCTAGAAAAGTGTGAAAGTAATTTCAACACTTTGCAACACCTTTACAAGACATCAATAAATGCATTTTATTCAATTTTCAAGGGTCCAAGACCTAGTGTGGATGTGTAAAACTACTCACAACACCAAATCAAGGCCTCATTAAGTCCAATTTGTCAACAATTATTCCCATATCAAGCAAGGTATAGACTTTTTGGTGACACACATATTATTTCTTGAATCGGGTTCTAGCTCATAACTTTGAAGCTAGGATAGCTCTTGATTTACTAGTGATGGAAGCAAAAATACAGGGTCACAATCGGAACACTAGTTTTCATTATGCTTCTTATGTTGTAGAGAAAATGCATCAAGATTTCATCAATCTAAAGAAAGAGGTTCTCCCTCTATATTTCCCACATTATTCTCTTTTAATGCATATGCTTTTATTTGAGGGTGATCAAAACTAGAATAGAAAGATGAAATTGAGATTGAGGGACAATGAGAATAATGTTTTTCTAGTCCAAATGTGGACACATATTTGGGACCAGGATTTTTCCAACTCCAACTATTTGATGTTTTCTAACATCATCAGTTTTGGTATCCTAGAAATTTTGGGTGTGGCATGTATTCATAGGCTTTCACCAGCAATCAAAAGCATCATGTTCCCAAAGGAGATGGGAGGGTCACATAAACAACATAATTGGGTAGATTGGTTTCTGCACTCAGAGTATACTCTAATTAGAGCTTATGGAACCAAGGTTGCACCACACTACTTGCCCCTGTATGTCTTTGACCGATTTTTTTTTATGGAGTTGATGTGGCAGATTGATGTTATGGATTTTGAAATGTTTAGAAAGCCTAGGAAGGGTACTCTGGTAGTTCCCCAATGTTCTTTTGCTTACTTTATAGTTATTTCCCCTAAAGAGTATGAGAAATTTGGAATCATGGTAAATCATCTCAAGCTACCTATTGATGAGGTTGTGATTTTTGACCTGGAGGGTTTTGTTAATCCAAAGAGAAGGGAGAAAAATTTATCAAGGATCTATTACTAGTTCCTATACATAGATGATATGTTGAGAAATTTGACTAGTGATGAAGTTGTTATATCTAGAAAGAGGGAATGGACATCCATAATGGAAATTGAAGAGAGCATTATGAAGAGGAATGCTTTATATGTAAGTTTCTATGATGTAATTGAAAATCCTTTTGAAAGAGATTTTGCAAAGCTAAGAGATTATCAGAATAGTGATTTTAGGATAAAGGTAAAAGAGGCTACTAAGAGAGCACAAGCTCTTTTAGAAAAACAACCTCAAGCTATGGATATTCCAAAGCAGCCTACATATGTGCAAGAAGAAGATGTCCAAGTAATTGAGGAGGAAAAAATTGCAGAACATGTGCTTGGTGATGAGGAGGTGAAAAGTAAATTCCCTCACCCTAATATTGAAGATACTCTTGATTCAGAAGTTCCCCAAGATAGAATTGTCCAATGGCATTATGATGAAAAGATTAATGATTATTCCAGGATCAAGGATTGTAATGAGTTCCTTGCAGATGGTAAATTTGTGCAATCAAAGGAATTCAAGGAATTTATGGTTCAACAGAGAAGGAAAGAAACAAAGGAGAAGCTTGAACAAGCAAGGGCCAATGTTGATCCTTCTCAACAAGAAGAGGTTGAGAAGGCAGAGGAAGAAAAGATTATCGCTGAGATTGCGGCCATCACTCCTCCTGAGGCTAGGAAATTGTCATAGATAGTGGAATAATGTTACTACTAGGATGCACCATTACCTCAACTATTGCACTTGATGCAATAAGAAGTGACCCTCAGGCTTCTATATCTAAGCAGCATTTTGAAAACAAGGTGTTTGGATCTAGATATAGTCCAAAATTGCATACTCTTACAATTTGGTCCATGGAAAACAATACTGGAAAGCATGAGGTTGCTAGGCCTATTGAAGAAGTCCTAGGTTCCTTAGTGGTGAAGAGAGCCATAGATATAACTCTTGTCCAAGCATCTCACATAACCACTCATGCTACAATGCTCAGTGTAGAAACAACAAAAATTTATTAGAAGTATGATTCCTTAGTGAAGGAGTATAATAAGGCCTTGGATGAAATAAACAAGATGAGAGACACTGATCAGGCTAGCTAGTCAGTAAGAACATTTTCTTTGCCATCCTCATCTTCTTCAGACTTGTCTACACAAGACAAGGAGACTTTGGTCTTAAGGATTGATGATTTAGAAAATTAATTAAAGATGGAGAAGGAAAATTTCAAGAAGGCCAAGCTTGAAACTCTTACAGTGGATAATGACATTTTTGAGTATGTGCTAAAACATAGGGTCACAAAGCTGATAAACAAAGTTGATGATGTGTGGGCCGCTTATAGGAACATTTATGAAGCAAACATAAAGTATTTGCAAGTTTAGGACACTCTCAAGAATGAATGGAGAAAATGGAGTACTAGAGTAAGTGCTTTAAGGGAAATGATGCCTAAGATGCGAGAGGATCCTGAAGCACCTAAAAATGTCCTTGAAATATTAAAAGCTATAGACCTGATAAATCAAATAACAATTTTTCATGAGAAGTTGGGAATGCAACTCCAAAACAAACTAAAAGTATTTAGAGAAATGGAGAAGTTGGGTATGCCTGTGATATTAAATTACAAAGGTAAATTGAAGGAGTTTGATAAATGGTGGAATGATCTGGGATATCTTCTCACACAAGCTAAGATAATACTGAAGGTATTTGATTATACCTCACTGAATTCCAATATTGATGTTATGGTGGGGATTGAAACGAAAATGGATATTTTTATCAAAGAGGATAGGGCATTGATTGATTCTAGATACACTCAGCATAGCGTAAAAGTGTAGAAAATATTGGATGCAAAGTGGCCTACTGAAGAAGAATACAACACCTGGTTGGAGAAGTTTACTAAGGAAGCTTATATGTGTGAAGGTGATGGTGTATATGCTAAAATAGTGTAGATTAGGATTTTTTTAAAGTATTTCAAGAAATATTGTTCTCTCCTCAACATGAAACTTGGTGGCATAAATGTTGATGTTGATGAATCAGTTTTGTATCTTTTGTTATTTTTCATGCTTTTTAAATTCTATTGACTGGATGTGTGTGTGGAGAACACCTTTTTATCATGAGGAAGATATTTTGGGAGATATTGTAATGAACAAATGATTCCTTTTGAAGGTGGGACTGAATCTCCAACAACAAATGAGGATTATTTTGTCTCATGCATGTTTCCCACCATCTGAGAATTCAAATGTAACTAAAAAGGGAATAATTATTACAATAGTCCAATAGAATAGTGACATGTGTGCTTTATGGCTTGAAGCTTGCTTTGCTCCTTCATTTCTATAAGAAGGAATTCAAGGCTAGAAAGTAGGGCTTCATGGTATTGCAATTGACATGTGCAGTGAATTGTGAAAATAATACAGAGCATATTTTGGTTTTATCTTAAGTTCTAAGTTTCTAGTTATGTATGTAATTTTGGTAATAAAGATAGAAAATATAATATAGAATGGTACAAATTTCATGGCCATTTTCTCTCCTCTATACTTATTCTATGAAGTTATGTGTGTCATAGAAAAAAGTACCCTTTGCTTGACATGGGATTAATTCATGATAAATTGGCTTAATCAGGCCTTGATTCAGGTGTTGTGAGGCATTTTATGCATCCACACTAGGTCTTGGGACCTTATAAACTGAATAACATTCTTTTATCGATGTCTTGTAAGGGTGTTGTAAAGTGTTGTAAGATACTTTCATGCTTTTCTAGACTTAATGAACCTATTTCTCCCTAATTCAACATTATAAAATATAACATTATCACATCAATTTTAAAGGCTTGAGAATTAAACATAATGTTAAACTAGTGTTGTAATGTGTATTGCACATTCACATTGGTTCTTGTGCCTTCCTAGGTTGTGTGGACCTCATTTTAGTGTTGTAAAGTGTATTTAATCACACTTTCACATTTATTTTTGTGTCCCAAGCCCTATTTTACATTTATATCATCACTAATAGTCCCATATTAACCCATATTGTGCATCATGAGGCTTGAATTGATAAAATACCTGACAAGGTTCCATTTTAGACCTTATTTCCTTATCTCTTGGCATCTGAGTTGTAAAATTGGCCCCTGTGGGACCCATTCGCCATGCATGGAGAATCAATCCCATCTAGGTGGGACCCATTCACCATGTGTGGTGAATGAGTCCCATTTCGCTCAATTTTGACCTTTGAGTAGGAAAAAAGTGAAATTTGAGTTTAATTTTGCTTCATGTCGGCCTGTGATGAGGTATTAATGGGTAAAATAGGTGAATTACCTATAAAATCACCTCTCTAAATTCATTTTTACATCCATTAACTCAATTCACATCCATTCTTTACTATTCATCCACCAATCTTTCATCTCAAGTCAAGCAACTTAGGGTTTTATCATTACAAGACATCAAGAAAGCTCCTAAAGACATTTAAGGGATAAATCTTCCTCCATTGCTTCAGAAATCCAAGATGAACATCATGGACAGGTAATCCATTCCATTATTTCATGTTTCATTATATTTTTTCATCATTTTGGTTTAATTACCTAAAAGGGGTTTGATCAAGGCAAACCCCCATGCCCTAACATCTAACATGTCTTCTTCTCTTCTTGTATGTTTGCAGATTTAGGACTCTTGGAAGCTTGAAAATCATTGAAGATCAAGTTGCAAGGTTGCTCAAGTCTTCTCCTCATTCATTCAAGCATTCCATCTCACATCTCAAGCATTCAAACATTGCATATAGGTATTTTCCATGCATATCACACTAATCTTTGAATGTAAACATAAGCATTTTTGGACCTATCTTTCTCCTTTTAGGTGAAAAACCCTAGAAGTGTTAGAAAGAAAGTAGGTCCAAAAAATCAATGTTTAATTTTAAAGAACTTGTTGTTTAAATCCCCTCTTTCTTTCTTTTTTGGAGTCCCTTAATCATTCTAGAGTTGCTTGCATTGCATTTTTCATTAGTTAGCTTGCATTCTAGAATTTCATTTTTGCATGAGTAAAAGTGCATAATAGGTTGCCTTTTTGCATCTTTAATCATTGAAATGTTCTAACATTCTGCATTTTTGACTTAGGTCTGCATCATAGCACTTAGAATTCATAAAAATCAGTGATAAATCTCTGAAAAAAAATTCAAACAATCCATGTTGGGACTCATTCACCACCTTGGTCGAATCAGTCCCTTCTAACCCCTGAAACAACATTTTACAGAACTTAGAAATTAGTTTTTAGGCTTCTATTTGGTCCCTTAACTTGTATATATCAGCCACTTGCATTTCTGTAGCATTTTTTTTTAATCTCGCTTCAATTAGCTCATTTCATGCATTGTTTATTTTCATTTTTTCCATCACAACATCTCATTTTTAGATTCTTGCATTGTATAAACAAACACTTCAAAACTGAAAATTGCATTGCCTTGCACCTTCTTTCATTTTACCATGTTTTCTTTCAAAAGATATGCTCTTGATTTGGTTAAAAATGGATTTTATAAGCATAATATCCCATTTTATGGACTTTAAGAAACAATCCATTAATCCAATCCTCAATCTTACATTACCCATTGGTGAGAATGGAAATGTAGACAATCATAGCACACATACTCATTCTTCTTTTGGTACCTCTCCTATTGGTGATGAAGGTATTTTGGTGTAAGAAGTCACAAGCCTTGAAAGTCTTGATTGTCCACCTCCTTATTCCCCTTTGGATGACCTTACACAACAACAGCATGAGATCATAGACACATTCCTCAACATCACCCTATCAAATCTCCATGGTCATGACAATCAATCTTGTCCATCTCCTAATATCCCTCCTCGATGTCAAGAGGATAGGTTGGTATTAGAAGATACACCTATTCAAAATCATGACAACCTTGAACCTCCTTTCCCTAATATTCCTATCCTATGGGAAGATTTATTTACAAACAATAGTGGTTCTTCTCTTGATACCTCCTCCACTTGTGATGAAGCTACTTTACAAACCTAAAACTTGGATGAACATGTTACAAGCTCTCCTTGTAAGGTACATAACATGGAACAAGAGAATGAGCCTATGGACATTAATCATTCCCCTCCTCATAATTCCATCATTGATCGTTCCCCTATTGGAAATAAAGTTTTTGTGGAAGAACAAAGCGTTAATTTTCAAGAGCATGTGTCTTGTTGTTCTCCTAACAACTCTCCTCCTAGGGAGAATATCATGGCATTAGACTGTGGCAAACAAGTGGTTCTTGATTTCTCACACTTGGAAATATATCAAAACAAGACTGTTGAGGATATGAATGCACAAGTGTTCATTCAATCCCCTTTGATCAATGGACCACATACATATCTCATAGGGCATCTTCATAACCCTCTCATCCTTTACCCACCTTCATTTAGTCTCACACAACATACCCCTAACTTCTCCTTCACAATTAATTTTCTTGAACATCATCCTTCCCAACACATCCAAACTGGACCATCCTATAAAATGCTCATGATTTGCATTCGTTAGATTTTGTATCCTCCTATAATGAAGAAGAGAAAATCTTGCAATCTACAGAATCTTGTGTAGGTATGAAAACTTAGCAAGATGTATCTTCAAGATCCCAATCACACAATCAGCTTCTCCTCTTGATCAAGAAGGTATCTTGTCAAGACTTCTCCAGGATAACTTGATCACCCTCCCTCCTAGAACTCAAAAGAAATGCTATTCCAAGACATAATTTTGTGCATATCATAGAGTTCATGGTCACTCCACTAATGAATGCACTCCCTTGAGTCATAAAATACAACATTTTTCAGGAGTTTGGTATGCTTTCCTATGTGGGGGCATCTAATTCCTCTAATTTATATTGATTTTCACTCTAGCATGCATCTCATTAATCCTTTTGGCTCACCTTTGTCCTGCACTCAGTGAGGGAAAGTGGTTAAGTAGCCTTATCCTCATATGTCACTTGTGGTTGCCTCCTTTGGCTAGTCGTTAACTTTTCATGAACATATAAGATCAAGCTTAGGATGTGGACAATAGGCATTAAGTTGAATCACATATGACATACTTCCCCCTTTTCATGATGTAGCTTATCAAAAACATATGACTTGGCATAGGGCTTTCTGCATAAGCTCTCATGTCTTTCTCTTTCTCTTCTACTTTAAAGAATTGATCACAGTACGGGTGCTTGCAACTGCTTAAAATTGGGGGAATACAACACCACTCACATTTCATTGTGTGATATTCTTTTTCTTGTCATTCCCTCTCTTGGAAGCATTAGGTACAATGTTACCTAGGATGACATTGTTTGCACTTATCCTCTCTTGGAGACATTGAATATGATTTTCCATAAGATGAGACCTTGCACGAATGAAGCAAAATCCCTTTGAACAATCCTTACAATATTTTTCATTAACAATGTCTATAAGTATCAAAATCATTTCATTTTATTCTGTGGCACCTTGTTAAAGTTATCAGCAAGTGTAACTTAAATATGGTTGAGCGGTAAGCCCAGCTAGTGGCATGACTTTTCCCCATAGCCACCTTTGTGTTTGTAAGTGGATACCAACTAGCGTATGTAAATTACCTTTTTGGGCTTTCTCACCCCATGGACAATCAGAAGTTTCGTGGCCCTAGAGTGAGTATGTTGTGGACTTCTCACCCCATAGATGACCTAAATTTTTGTGGCCCTAGAGTAAGTACATCTTTTCCACCCTGTTTTCCTTCTTTGTTCTTGACATTGCATGATTTTGTATCTTGACAATTTGACTTAGGATCTTGGATCTTAGGGCCTTGCGCAACCTCCTTGATCTTTTTCATTCTTTTTCATTTGCATCTCTACATAAGGATCTCTCTTGAATGTCTACTTTAGTGTGAGTTTGAAGCAAGTTCATCCTCTCACTAAAGTGGGGGCTAAATGTGCCGTAGAAAAAAGTACCCTTTGCTTGACATGGGATTAATTCATGATAAATTGGCTTAATCAGGCCTTGATTAAAGTTTTGTGAGGCATTTTATGCATCCACACTAGGTCTTGGTCCCTTATAAATTGAATAAAATTCTTTTATCAACATCTTGTAAAGGT
Source organism: Sequoia sempervirens (assembly GCA_007258455.2). Lineage (NCBI taxonomy): Eukaryota > Viridiplantae > Streptophyta > Pinopsida > Cupressales > Cupressaceae > Sequoia > Sequoia sempervirens. The sequence goes on along the minus strand of VDFB02270651.1, from coordinate 725,441,155 downwards.
GTTGTAAAGTGTTGTAAGATACTTTCATGCTTTTCTATACTTAATGAACCTATTTCTCCTTAATTCAACATTATAAAATGTATTTAATAACATTATCACATCAATTTAAAAGGCTTTTGAATTAAAATTAATGTTAAAATAGTGTTGTAATGTGTCTTGCACATTCACATTAGTTCTTGTGCCTTACTAGGCTAACTGGACCTCATTTTAGTGTTGTAAAGTGTATTTAATCACACTTTCACATTGATTTCTATGTCCCAAGCCCTAATTGACATTTACATCATCACTAATAGTCCCATATTAACCAATATTGTGCATCTTTAGGCTTGAATTGATCAAATACCTAACAGGGTTGCATTTTAGACCTTATTTCCTTATCTCTTGGCATTTGAGTTGTCAAATTTTCCCTTGTGGGACCAATTCACCATGCATGGCGAATTAGTCCCATCTAGGTGGGACCCATTCACTATGTGTGGTGAATGAGTCCCATTTGGCTCAATTTTGACCTTTGAGCAAGAAAAAGGTAAAATTTGAGTTTAATTTTGCTTCATGCTGGTTTGTGATGAGGCATTAATGGGTAAAATAGGTGAATTACCTATAAAAGCACCTTCTAAATTATTTTTTACATCCATTAACTCAATTCACATCAATTCTTGACTATTCATCCACCAAAATTTCATCTCAAGTCAAGCAACTTAGGGCTTTATCATTACAAGACATCAAGAAAGATCTTAAAGACATTCAAGGGTTGAATCTTCCTCCATTGCTACAAAAATCCAAGATCAACATCATGGAAAGGTAATCCATTCCATTATTTCATGTTTCATTATATCATTTCATAATTTTGGTTTAATTACCTAAAAGGGGTTTGACCAATGCAAACCCCCATGCCCTAACATCCAACATTTCTTCTTCTCTTCTTGTATGTTTGCATATTTAGGACTGTTGGAAGCTTGTAAATCATTTAAGATCAAGTTGCAAGGTTGCTCACGTCTTCTCCTCATTCATTCAAGCATTCCATCTCACATCTCAATGATTCTAACATTGCATCTAGGTATTTTCCATCCATATCATACTAATCTTTGAATGTAAACATAAGCATTTTTGGACTTGTCTTTCTCCTTTTAGGTGAAAAACTCTAGAAGTGCTAGAAAGAAAGTAGGTCCCAAAAATCTATGTTTCATTATAAATAATATAATCAAGGATTTTCTTGTTCATCTCCATTTCTTTCCAGTGGATGTATGATTTCATTCTTGCTTATTAGTTCAAAGAATTAGTTTAAATGTTTGAATGAAGTTGTTAACTCATATGAATTAAGTGTTAGTATATCTATAAGAAGTATTGGTCAGGAATATAATGGGGAATGTTGTATTTTCAAAGTTGATATGTTGCTATGTGTAGAAATTTTATTAGGTTGCATAGGTTAATATTGACAACGTGTTTTGGATAAGGCACTGGTTTGAGTAAAATAGTCATAAGATAGTCTCTAGGATAGTTCGTCAACAAATCACTCTTTATTTACAAAATTTTTCAAATGTGTTATCATTGTAGTTATATTATGTTGAGTTTTGTAATTCTCATGCTCCAAGTGTAGTGTATTACTAAAAGAGTTTCCAACCTTTTTGATACACTATGTTGTTGAGTGCTTATATGAGAATTATCTATTATTTACAATGTATTTAAAATATTAATTGTGTAAGTTCTTAAATATACATTGTGGGATCACCCTCTCAGGTTTCATAGAGCCCAAAGTGCAGGAGGAAAGCTTTGCAACTTTCACTCATTCATTGGCCAATCCCTTTAGATTGCTAAATATTGGAAATGGAAAAGTATATAGGTAATTCTAAGGATCTGCTTGGTTCTTAAAAAACAACCAATAGATTAGAAAATCTACTGGGGAATTGCTAAGTCCAAAGTCTCTAGTGCAGATCTGGTACAGTCAAAGTTGAGTATTATATTATTTTTCATTGTTGAAGAATAATTGGTTCAAAGTTTTATCACATAAGCCATGTTTGATCTTATGTTTCAAGCCCTGTTTAATTTTTTCACATTGAGTCTGACTATGTTTAGAGTATTTTCTAAAATTATGAGTACCAAGACAAAGTATAATCAATTTATATTTCACAACATTATGGGTGGTGACTCTAAACTCTCTTATACTAGTGTAAAGACACAATCTCAAATAGAATGTGAGAAGAAGGATTTTGACATATTTTACACCATGAAGAAGACCAAAATCTACACAAATAAGCATCATAAGCAGAAGTTGGAGTCTGAGCTTGCAAAGGATAAGCAACCTACCTATATTAAGAAGCGTGTTAAATCAAGTAAGTATGTTGAATCTCTTATTGATGTATCCCATACTTTTAATAATGAAGTAAATAGTGCTAGTATTCAAGGAGAAGCATATGAATTTGAAGTTCCTAGTGTAGATCAGGCGAGTTTTCCCATTGAGGAGGTTTTTGATAGTAAATTTAGCCTATCTAGAGAGGAGGATAGCTGTGAGTTTTGGGATAAAAATAAGTTCTCAAAACCTTTAACTCATGGAGTTGGATCTATCTTTAATGATGTAAATTTCAAGCCAAAAGGTGAATCTCCAAATATAGAAGTACACCTTCCCCTTGAGGAAGATTTGAATAATCAAACCTACCATATTCATGCAGAAAGTGAGGTTGGGGATGTATTAGAAGATGAAGAACACATAGAAAAAGATATGCAAGCCTTAGAGAAGGAGGAACATAGGCTTAGGGAAGAAGAAGAAGAAAATAGGCTCAGGGAGTTGAAAGAGAAACAAGCAAAGTAGTTAAGAGAAAAGAAAGAGAATTAAGGCTAAGATGCAAGAAAGACACGCTCAAAGGGAAAAGATAGAAAAGATGAGAGAAGAAGCAAGGAGAAAGACCTTTGAGGAAAATCTTGCTATATTTTTTGCTAAAATAATCCATAATCCACCCAAGGAAACCATTCAAATGGGAATATCTGCTACCAGCACTTATACTACATCCATTGCAACTTCCAAAGACCTAGAACCTTTTGTTACTGCTAAGAAATCATAGTTTGCAAATCATGGGAAGAAACCCATTGACCAAACAAAGAAGACTACCTTCAACCTTCAATACCAATACTTCATCTATTAATACTGCCACCCAAAATGTTAAGATTGATCCTACCCCATATCTGCGCCCCCAAACCACAGCATCTTGAAATTGTAATTAGAAAATGACAAACTACAAGAAGAGCTGAGGAAAGTTGAGATAGAAGTTGTGAATGCAGAAATAGCTAGAAAGATTGAATTTCTTAAGATCTTCACACTAACTCCAAAGTCTTCAAGCTCTGTACATAATGATAGTGAATCACATAAGAAGTATGTGGAACATAATGCTAGTGGAAGTGGTGGAGGTGGAAGAAATGACAAGAATAAGAACTCTTATTTTGAAGATGATGAAGGAAAAAAGAAAGGAGGTGATAATCATGGAGATGGAAAAGGTAAGGATAAAAATAAATCTAACAACCAAAAGGATGATAAGCCTAGAAATTCTCATAGGGATAGAAATACTAGAAGACCACTACAAGTAAAAAGGTATCAATAGTTGTGTTTTATTGGAATACCTGGATACCCTAATATATTTCCTAAAGATTTTAGATTTGCTTCAGTTAGATTCTCTAGAAAAAATTCCCTAAGTGGTGAAGACCACCTCAAATATTTTTCCAATGTTATGGATGATTTTGAGGTAGAAGAAGAGGATGTAATGATGATTTTTTTTATGTAGTTACACGTTCAAGATGCTTGAGAATGGTACAAAGTTTTCTTGCTAAAAGAATTGGCTCCTGGGAGGAATTTAAAAAGGTTGTTTAGAGAGCAATATGGTGATAAAACCAATTCGAGGTATTTTTTGAATAAATTTAATAACATTGCTAAAGGTTCTAATGAGTTTATGGATGATTTTAATATGAGGTTCCAGAAGAATAGGAAAAGACTATCTCCCCATCTATAATTGAATGATAATGTGTGCTTGCTAAACTATTGTAATGCCTTTGATGAAAAGATGAGCTACCGCTTACTTGGTAAGAATCCTCGGACATTGAGAGAGGCTTACAAGATGGCCACCCATATTGATAACATCAGTAGAGAAACTAGTAAAGTTGGAAGAAGATATGATGTAGAGATTCTCAAAAATCAAAAAAAGGAGGATAAAAATTTTGGTGCTAAAGGAGGTACTCTCGAGGATAAGATGGACAATTTTAAGAAAAATATGAATGATAGGATTGTAAAGCAACAAAAGGCTCAATCAAAAAATTATCATATGAATGAAAGACCGCCTCATTGTAGGATCTTCCCTATAATAAAAACTAGAATAATGGGAATCCTATTCCTAACAATCAAAGAAATGCTCAGAACAAAGTTCCTCTAGATCCTCTGTAGAAGAATTCAAGCAATTTTGCTGATGACACCCCTTGGTGTATGGTTTCTCAAATGCCACATTCTCCTCATAAATGTGTAGTTGCACAAATGGTTGAAGTGGATGAAGATGTACTTGAGGATTGTGATCAGTCAAATGAGGAGGATATTGATATAAATATGATTATGGATGGTTCTAACTTTGTTGATAATGAATGTTCATCCAATGTGGAGTCTCATGAAATGGATGTTCATGACCAAAGGAAAATTGCTAGTGTATATCACCAGTAAGTTCTCTCTAATGAGGTTATTGATAGTGATAATGAAGTATATAATTTGGAAGCAATTGAAGATGGTGTGTCCCTCAGAAGACCTTCAAATGAAGATATTGCAAGATGTATTATGGCTTTGGTTGCCCAAGCCAGAATTTCATATCACCAAAGGAATAGAATAGTTGGTGGTGAACAAGGTAGTCCTGCTAGTCTTTTCATCAAGGAGAAAAATTCCAAAGGAAAAGAGAAAAAGTCTAATGGCAAAGCAGAAGTAGTCAAAGCTAAGGAAAATAGGGGAGATAAGATTTGGGCTAACAAGGTTGATAAACCAAGAGCAGATGGAGATCTCAAGTTTCCTACTGGAAAGGAAAAGGCATAGAAGTAGAATTTTCAAGTTGCACTTGAAAAGATGTCAAGCCCAGAGTCAAGACAACCAAAAATCTATAGAGGGAGAGTGGTACAAAACAAGGTATGATCCCAATTGAATTACCTAAGTACACTCCTATTGACATGTTTCAATTACTTCGCCAGGTAAAATTCTTTGTTCCTTTCCTCGAGATGATGAGGATTGATGAACACAAACAAAAGGAAGTAGCCCTTATCAATGGTGCTACTATAGCCTGCAATGATTTAGTGGTGCCCAGTCCACCCAAAGTGAGTGAAAAGGATAAGAAAGATAAATAAGTTGAGGAAGAAATCACTGAGATCCCTCATATCTTTCTAGGGAATTCAGTAACAACTTTCCTTGGAAAGATATACCCATTTTTCCCCACATTGATTATTGAGGGAAATTTTCTAAAAAAATGTATTATTGATTCTGGAGCATCCAATAACATAATTCCAACCAAGATCATGGATGCAATGGGATTGAAAGTTGACAACACTCATGGTAAGTGATATGCTATGGATTCAAGGGAAGTTCTTGTTATCGATGTGATCAATGAACTTCCTTAAAGATTGGTAGCATATCCAAAGAAAGAGTTTAAGATGAGTGTGGTGGTAGTAAACATCCCACCCAATTATGGAATGTTGCTATCTAGGAAATGGAGTGCTTCCATGAGAGGTAGTATGTAGTGTGACATTTCTTATGCCACCTTCCCTATTGATGGTAAGGATTGTTAGAATCCAAGATCAGACATGCAAACCAGAAAATACCATCCACAAGAGAAAAATAGAAAGAGCAAGAGAAATTTGCATGAAGATGTGCAAATGAATAATATTCAGGAATTAGGAAAATACAAGAGATGAATTGCTTTATAAAAGAAATGTATTCATAACCCTAAAAGGAAACCCTAGTGTGAAAACTTAATAATTAATAAATTATTAATGTGCCTAAGTTTAGCTTAAGTAACTAAAGTGATAGGTTGCTTAATTAATTAACCAATATGATTAAATTAATTAAGTGAAATAACTTATTACTCTGACACCCCCCTTAAGATGAACTTAGGAAGTAGCTAAAACACTAAGGAAAAGATGCATGAAAGAAAAGATGGGTCTTGATAGCAAGGCCTGATCAGGTATCCATGAACAAATGGAATGAATGAGAAAGAGGAGAAAACCTAGTGGGAAAAAACCCCCCCTCAATGAGATGACCTACTGCAAAGAAGCACTGGAAGAACACTAGTAGAGTAACACTGGAATCTTGAATCTAGAAAGTAAGGAAATATACTTCTATTTACAAGAAACCATATGAGAGCCATTGAAGGACTCGGGCGGAATCATGATAATGCAATAGTAGACCTGATGCCAAGGAACACTGGAAAACTCACAAACTTGAACAACCCTAGAATCTATGAAGCAACAGTAGATGTATAAATGATTCCCCCCATAAGAGGGAATTATATGATGAAATAATTTGGAAGTTATGTGTATCTCGATGCCGATGCCAAACTGTGACTATAACTGATCCATAGGAGTAAGTACCATGGAGATTTTGGAACATTAACCATAAAATGAATGGCCCTCAAACTGAGATGTGACCCAATGTGAATCTGATGTGATTAAGTATCATTAACCATAGGCTCTCAGTCTGATATGTGAATCGATGTGAACCAAAATGTTTCAAGCTATGAACAAGATGTAGGCTCTAATCTGAACGATGTGAACCAAAATGTTTCAAGCTATGAACTTGATGTGGCCAAAAGAAACTACATAATCTAGATACAAGTCATATGAGTTGTCATCGATATGAAGATGAGATCAAAGTGCTTGCAATGCAACTACACTCTAATAAAATTATTATGCAAGAAGCCCCCCTAATGGAACTTTATATAAGTTCATTTATTACATTACCCCATGATTGTAAAAGGAGAGCATGTAAAACATGCATAAATTAGAGAGAAAATGCAAACCTAGTGCATGAAAACAAAAAAGAGTGCATGCACAAACCAATGTTGACATCTACCTCAAAGATTTAAATTGATGTCAAATATTTGTAGAGGACTGAATCAACTTTTTGATGCCACTTGAATCTCAAAAAATGGATAACTAAGGCAAAAGATATGCCCTTCAAAGTGAAAACTACTTCACCTGACTTCAAAGGCCTGAAAAATAAAATTTGAGAAAAATATGGAAACACTTCCTACACCACTAGATCGGCATCAAAATTAGCTTTCCAACAATATCTCATTTGTGAAAAATGGACACCTGTACACAAAAGTTACACCCGATTTTGTGAACATTGCTCCAAAAAGACCAATTTAGCCTACATGCAGCCCAGGGGGATAAAACAAATTTGGTCCCTCATCACTAATATGACCAGTGCTAGAGCTAAAATTGGACGAGGGTTGGGCGCATAGCACCCAGTCCCCCATATGACTACGCTGGTGGCGGATCGGCGAGGCGCCGCTCGGTGGCCGCTGCTCCTGGTGGCTGTCGGGTGGCACAACAATGGCATTGAAATTTAAAAATTATAGTTCTTTTAATAAAGCAGTTTTTTCAATTTTTTTTTTTTTTTAAATCCATGCCTCAGAAAGAGTGTTGGGGAGGTCGTACGACCTCTCTAGCAAATTTTTTTTTCCTTCTGAATCAATTACTTAGAAACCGACCAAACGACAGGTGTTCTTAGGGTTTTTGGCCACTGTGAACGCGATGGTGACCTCTATTTGATTCCAAAGTGACCCAAAAAATTGGCTACCCCCAAATCTTGCAAAAAATCACCAGACTTGAAACCCTCACAGATCTCGCAAATGGTGATGAAAATCAATGAAATAAAAGCTAATCTTGACTTTTTCCAATGCTCTAAATCCAATGGAGATGTCCAATCTGATCCAAAATGCTTCATAAATAAGACAAAAGTATGAAACCCTCGAGGAACGTCAAACGTGTTCTACAATGAATTTCTCCAAAAATCGAGAAGGGGCTGCAAATCAATGCTCTGATACCATGTTAGAATCCAAGATCAGACAAGCAAACCAAAAAATACCTTCCAAAAGTGAAAAATAGAAAGAGAAAGAGCAATTTGCATGAAGATGTGAAAATGAATAATATTTAGGAATTAGGAAAGTACAAGAGATGAATTGTTTTATAAAAGCAATGTATACATAAACCTAAAAGGAAACCCTAGTGTGCACGCTTAATAATTAATAAATAATTAATTATTAATGTGCCTAAGTTTAGCTTAAGTAACTAAAGTGATAAGTGACTTAATTAATTAACCAATATGATTAAATTAATTAAGTGAAATAACTTATTACTCTAACAAGGATGTCCAAGTGGTATGAGAACCAAAGTTGCCACATATGCTAGAACATGCTCCTAAAGATGATACAATTCTTTTTATAGATACTGATATTAGTGAGTTTAAGGTAGAAGAAGTACCAAGAGATACTAATAGGTGCCTTGCACCTATAGATAACAAATTTCTAAGATTATCTAAGAAGGATAGGCTATGAAAAGATGTACTTTTACTGTGCAAGTTCCAAGGAAGGGTTTGGTGCAAGAATATTGTTGGTGTCACCTATTGGCAACACATATAAATTTTCATTCATCTTATCTTTTTTCTGCACAAACAATGTGGCAAAATATGAAGCACTATTACTAGGATTAAGGCTAGTTGAAAAGCATGGGATAAAGAAACTAGTGGTAATTGGTGATTTTGGGCTAGTGATATCCCAAGTGAGATCCAGGTATGCTTGCAAAAATAATAGACTAAAACAATACAAAAATGTTGTTTGAGATTCCATTGAGCAGTTTGATTCTTTTGGAATCGACTTGATGGAGAGAGGACATAATAGAGTGGTAGACTTAATTTCTAATATTGCATTAAGACTAGATAATATAAATTTTCCAGGTATCTCTAAAGTTGAGATACAAGCAAGGCCATCAATCCCTAACAATTTACATAATTGGTAGATCTTCAATGATGATGAAGATATTCTCAAATTTTTGAGATGTGTAGATGAATACAAAGGTGAGGAGATTGAATTTGTGGCATTTGTGAAAAATATAGATGGTAAGGATACAATTTTTGGTAATGAGGTAATTCAACTAAAGACAAAAAAAATCCCCAAGGGCCTTGTAGCACTAGAAAGGGTCTTTGATAATAAGGATAAGAGCAAGATCAAAACAATTGCCACCCATCCAAAGGATTTGGAAGAAGTGAATTTGGGGACTGAAAATGCCCCTAAGAAGGTATATGTAGGAAGGAAGATGAAACACAAGGTTAAGGCAATGTTGATTTCCTTGCTAAGAAACTATAGACATGTCTTTGCTTGGTCATATGATAACTTGAAAGCATATATGGAGGAATTATTTCAGCATGAGATTCCTCTAAAAGAAAATGGAAAGCCTTTAAAAAAAAAAAAGGCCCATTAATCCAACCTTAGCTCCAAAGATGCAAGAGGAGCAGATGAAGCTAAAGGATGCTGGCATCATAAATCTTATAAGGCATTCCTCATTAGTATCTAATTTGATGCCAGTTAGAAAAAAGAATGGTGATATAATGTTGTGCGTGGATTTTAGAAATTTGAATATAACATCATTGAAGGAAAACTATCCATTGTCAAACATGGAAGCCATGTTATAAAAGGTAACTAGTTGTGAGCTACTATCAATGATGGGTGGTTTTTTAGGATATAACTAAGTGAAAGTGAAGGAGTCTGAGTAGTACAAGACTACATTCACTACTCCATGGGGCACCTATGTGTATGTAAGGATGCCATTTAGTTTAAAAAATGCAGGTGCTACTTTCCAAAGGGCTATGGATGTAGCCTTTTCTAATTTTATCAACTTGTTCATGGATATATATCAGGATGACTTGACAACCTACTCCAAGAAAGATCATTGCATGCACTTGGAGAAGATATCTATCAGGGCCTTAGAATATGGGATCTCACTGAATCTGAAAAAGTTTTTCTTTGGGGTCACTAAAGGTAAATTGTTGGGGAACATTGTGTCCAAAGAGGGAGTAAGGATTGATCCTGAAAGGATAGCAGCCATAGACAAGATTCCTTAACCAAGGAATATGAAGGGTATTTAGTCATTCTTTTGTCAGATAAATTTCTTGAGGAGGTTTGTAACCAATTTTGTAGAGATTACTAGATCTATCTCTAAAATGCTAAAGAAGGAAGAGAAAGTGACTTGGAGTGAAGAGCCAAGTTAGGCATTCAAGAGAATTAAACAAACCATTAAGGAAGCTCCAATTTTGAAATATTTGGATATCTCTAAACCAATGTACATTTTCTCTTTTGCTTCTTTCCATACTATTATTGTTGTATTATTTCAAAAAAATGAGGAGGGATTTGAACAACCCATAGCATTCTTTAGCAAGTCTTTACAGGCCATAGAGCTCAACTATGATATGATTGAAAGGAAAGTGTATGCTCTAGTCAAATTTGCAAAGAATTTTAGAACTTAATGGGAGCTACTGTCATAGCTTTTGTACCAAGTGTTGTTGTGAAAGATATCTTCACTCAACAAGAAACTATAGGAAGAAGGTGTAGATGGATCAACAGGATCCAAGAATTCAATATTGATGTCCAGATCACCAAGTTAGTTAGGGAACAAGGCCTAGCTAAATTGATGGTAGAGACTAATTTGGAAGCTAATCAGATCAATCAAATGGAGACTATTGATGTTGCACCTTTTTATGATATGCAAACATGTGGCTAGTATGGAAGGATTGTTCAATACTTACAAAATTTTCAATGTCTTTCAAATATGGTTGACAATGAAAAGAGAACCCTAAAGTTGTATGCCATTAATTATGTGATTATTGACAATGAATTGTGGTGGAGAAGCTCAAATGGTGTATTGATTAAATGTGTGGATGGAAATTAGGCACCAAATCTCTTGCAAGAAATGCATAATGGAGTATGTGGAGGTCATTACATGGAAAAAACCATTACTCATAAGGTCTTGAGAGTAGGATTCTACTGGCCTACTATTTTTAAGGATGTCCATAAGTTTGTTGAAACTTGTGATGCTTGTTAGAGATTTGCAGGAAAACTAAAATTTATAGGAAGTTTTCCACTTAGGCCTATTGTTGTTTAGGCTCCTCTCCAACAATGGGGAATTGAATTTATTGGTGAAATACCAAAAAATTCTAGTGGAGGGAACTCATGGATCCTTGTTTTCACTGACTATTTCACAAAATGGGTAGAAGTAATACCTACAAGGAAGGCAACAAGTAAGTTAGTAATGGAATTCCTAATGAACAATATTTTGATCAGGTTTAGAGTCCCAAAAAAGATCATTTCAAATAATACCATGGGTTTTAGATCTGAGGAGTTCTAGGATTTTTTTGATAAACATGGCATACAAATTTCTTATTCTTCACCTTACCATCCTCAAGGAAATGGTTAGGTTGAGTCTAGTAATAAAAGCTTAATGAAAATCATCAAAAGGGTGATGGAGAAGAACAAGAAAGCTTGGGACTCAAAGTTGAAGTTGCCACTCTAGGAAGATAGGGTCACTGTGAAGAAGGCTACTGGTTATTCACCATTTGGTTTGGTGTATGGCTTGGATGCTAGGCTACCACAAAATAACTTACTAAAGATGTATAATTTTTTATAGGAATACGATGATGATATTTGTGATGATATGAAACATATAATTGATAATCTTGTGCAGCTAAATGAAACTAGAAGAGAAGATCATGCCAAAATGCGAGGAAGTTGCAAGTCAAGCAATTGCATGACAAGAGAGCTTCTCCCAGAAAATTTGAGGTGCATAGTATGGTACTAGTCTGGAATGCAAGGGCTCAGGATAAGGGTAAGCATGGAAATTTTGAAGCATTATGGTTAGGCCTTTATCTGATAGCCAACACACATGGGGAGGATTCATACTTCCTCCAAAGCTTGACAAGAGAACTTATTTAACTACCAATACATGTACAGTTCTTGAAGCCATACTTCTAAGTATTTTTTGTTCCATGTAAATTGTAGGTTTTTTACATTTTGTATATAGGTGTGTTTGCTTTGGTCATGTCTAGTTTGGTCTTGCTACCTAGCCTAGGTAGTTCCTTGGTTTTTGGTATCTATGTCTGGTTGGTTTGCTTCAACCCAAGATTCTAAGATCTTGCCATGCCTGCAAGAGGCATGCCTCCCTAGTCAGAGCCATTGATGGAACCCCTGAATATTATTTTGGTTCCATGTCTCATCCTACAAAATTTTGGTTAAATCCATCTCCTTGGGCTTAGGGTTTTTCTTAATTTCACTATTTTGGGGTTTTATGTTACTTGGGACCCTTTCTAATTTAAAACCCTCAAGCTTGTGTCCTTTCTAGACCTCTAATTCATCGTTGACCATCTACTACCAATTCCTAGTCTTTTAAGTTGCATCTTGACCCATTGAAGTCTGTGAAATTCTTGGCCCCTTGCCTAGCTCATCATAAGTGGTGATACATTGCATCTTCAAGTGGAAGGATAGATCTAGATCAACATTTTCTATGATAATTCCTACCTGTTATTCTTGAAGAATGGGCCACTTGCTCTTACTATCTCTTTGCCTCCGTCTTTGCAAGAAATTAGTGAAGAATTCTCCTTTATTTTGCTTGAGAGTGTATAACTCTTCTAAGCTTACATCCATGTCAATATTGAAGGAGAAGTGATATATGAATCTATCAATGATTTCTTGAAAGGTTTTGATACCTAGAGGTAACTATGAAAACCAATCGATGGTTAGGCCTGTCAAACTTCATGGAAAGCAGCACATCAAGTAGGATTCATCGTAGGAAACCTTCGTACACATAATGTTGAATTTTTTGATGTGGTCCACAAGATTTCTCCTCCCTTTGTATTTGTCAAATTTAGGGACCTCAAAACTGTGAGGGAAAGGTACCATTGTGATGTTTCTATCAAATTGGTATGGACATAAGTTTTGTTTTGTATGGGGCTTCTTCATTCTCCCATTTCATTGCATTAGTGCCTTGAGTTCTGATGCCATATCATTGTGCAGGTTTGGTGGAGGAACATATGTTGCGTATTGTGGGATGGTGGATGAATTGTATGTGGGATTTTTATATGATGGGGTGTTGTATGGTGTGTAGTGTGGTGTGGGATATTGTGAAGGTGATGTTGGTAGGGGTGTATATGCTCGTAACATATTTAGATTGATGATGTTTTGTTACGGATTATAGTATAACCCTTGTTGTTGTTGTTATTATTGTGTGTACTATTGTGCTAACAAAGTTTGATGTTGTCCTTGTTATTGTTGTTGTTTTTGCTGTTGTGTTATGACCAAGGCTTGTTGTTGGGCTTGTTTTTGTTTTTTTTCTATTGTTTTTGTGTGACCAAGGCTTGTTTTTGGGCTTGCTGTTGTTGTTGTTGCTATTTTTTTTGTGCAACCAAGGCTTGTTGCTGGGATTGATTCTATTGCAAGGATTATGCTTGGGTTTTATGTGCTTGCAATGCTTGTTGGAAAGCTAGAGTGTGAGCTTGTTTTTGTTGCAAGGCTTGCTAATAGGCTTGTTTTGTTTTTTGAAAAGCTAGAGCATGAGCTTATTGTTTTTGTGTGTAAGATTCATTTTTTGGGACATTTCAGATGGGTTTTGGTTGATCATAGTGTGAGTGAATTGTGGATTGATGTGTGGTATGTTTTGCATTACCATTCCTTGTAAGATTGTCGATGGAGGAATGTAAGTTTAGGGCCATATTTGATTTTTCATGACATGGGGGACCAATGGTAAATATGATGATAGTGTCATTTGGTATTTTGATTGCAATGGCACATTAGGACCTTGATTCAATTGATTGAAAGGGTTGTTCCCTTTACTAATGTGTTGGGGTTTCCCTTGTTGTGTTTGATATGTGACCAAGGTACTACCTTGGTTGATGGGATTTTTGACCAAGGTGTTGCTTTGATTTGGGTTGGTGATGGATGGGATGGATGTGTTTTGTGATGAACCAATGGGGTGGTTGGATGAAGATGTTCCTTGTTGCATTAAGGGCTGATTTTGCATAAGGTGTTAACTTCCCCTTGTTGGTCTAGTTAAGATGCTTGGTTCTCACTACCTTGTGTAACGTTAAGCATGCTTGTGGTACTTGTGGAGATAGATGAAGATGGTTGCACTCAAAATTTTGAGGTCGTTGTGGTATCATCTAGAATGTAAGAGGTTTGTGTGGATGTAAAGGGTCTTTTGGACTGATGGTGGGAGATTGGGGTGGGGTACCAAATGTTGGTGTCCAAGTGGTGTTCTGGGGAGGATTGGTGTTTAGAGTACCCACAAGTTTATTTCTTTCCAAAGGAAGGATGTGACCAAAGTCCTTAGCAAGACTAATTGCAAGATTAGGAGTTTGTGTTTGACTTGGCCCTAGTAATGGATTTGATTGAATCATAGATGAAGTCAAGCCTTGTGTCAAGTTTTGTGTGGAAAAAGATGGGGGAATTGAAGCCACTTTCTCTAAGGCTTAACTTCCTTGTTTATACTCAAGGATTTCTTCTTTAGTAAGCTAAAATGGGTTGTTTGTGACGTCTTCTACTTCATATGGTCCTGATGGATTTTGGGGTTGTTGTGAGGGGGTGGAATGACTTCTTGGATAAAATTATTGTGGATTGGTATCACTTGTGGTGGATGTGACTTTGGCTTGTTCCATGATTCTCTCATGTTGTGATCTTGTTGTTACCATAAATTGTGGGTCACCTATGGGAGAGTTATGTTGAGATTTGTAATGTTTAAACTCTCTAGTTAACTCAAATTTTGGTAAAAGGGCACTCTAAATCATTTTGGACCAATGGTGTGAATGGGAGATGAAAAGGATGAATGATATGGGGAATGGTCTTTCTAAAATCTTGGACAACAATTTTAGACAAAGATATTTGATGTTTTGATGAAAGGTGTTAATGAACTTGTAAATCTTTAAGGTAGACTTGTGACCTTCAAGATAAAAATGTCCATAAGGTGTGATAACCAATTTTTTTTTTACTGTAGGAATCAATGTGGTATCCATCCCCCTATAAACTATAGTGCACCTAGTAAAAAATTTCACATGATTGGTGACACTGGCGCGACACACCCTCTGGTACCATGGATTTGGGGGGAGACTAGACCTCATGACCTCTTTCCTACAATATGATGCTTCAGCCAATCGAGCTAGGTCCCCTACCCCATGTGATAACATACTTAACTAAGTGTATGGAAAATGATTCATTTCACACACAACATAGATAAGTTAGGGGATTGGTTTGATGATGTATAATTCAAAAGTGTCGGAGTGTCCAAAAGTTCATAAATTTTGGTGAAGTGAAAGGTGAAATATGATGAAGGGTGGATGATTTGTTTGACCATAAATGTTTATCCTAGAATGAACCTTTGTCTTGCAAGACCAAGGTAGTGAGGAAAATGTTATACTCGTAAAGTGATAAAACCCTAAGGACTCAATGATTTTGATAAAATAGAAACCAATGATTTTGGAAATAGAACCTCAATGATTTGACAATAGAACTCAATGGTTTTGGACTCAATATTTTGCAATATTTTTCTTGTCTCAATTTTCTTGTTTTGGGGAGTCAAAGTTTGCACATATATCAATGAGATAGTTTCATTACCACATCAAGAGAGTCTTAATTAATGTTCAAACTAAAATTTCTATGTCAAAATAATCCTTCATTTCACAAAGTCCATTATGTGAAAATCATGAAGCTAAGGCCATAGTTTCCTAGGTTAACTTTGGAAAATGTGGATTTAGATATGTCAAAATAATTAGAAGCCTCTAAGGATAGAATCCTTAGGACAAGCATTAATATTAGGACTTTTTAAAAGGTATCCATACTTAATCCAAAGGGTTTGAAGTTTGAAAACTTATTGATGTGTGTTTGAGATGTTTTGGAACCAAGAAAAGTATTCAACTGACTCACAAGCAATTACAACCCTAGCTCAAGTGGTATGTTCTTTCGATGGGCTTGCCTCATGGTCTTCTTAGTATTAGAGATGATTTTACATGCAATTTAGGAAAGAGTGTAGAGGTATGTTAAGAATGAACTCTTAACCTCTATTCTTTAACCAAAATCAGACATGGCAAGTAACTTCTTGGAATCCAAGTTCCAATGCACCACTTCAAAGAACTCATTGGATGAACAAAATTGGCTACTTAAAACAAATTTATTTTAATTATTGTTTTTCAAGATAAACTGGTTTCTACACATGCAACGATTCACTCATTTAAGAGGCCTCCAAGCCCTTAGAAAGATCTAAGGTTTTTTACATATCTCACATATACTAGGGGAGACTTTCATCAGTATAGAACATCCACACCAGCTTGTTGATGACTTTCGTCACACCAATTATTTGTATAGGATACTAAAATGAAATTATCACTTGGGTCATTCCCTCTCAAAAATCAAGATCCAGGCCCTCTATAGGTAAAATGATGTGCAAAAATCAAGTATACACACTTAAAGTATGCACAAGAAACAAAAAGAAAAAGTATACTTGAGTTTTACTCTTCACCCAAGATTGCACGAAGTGCAAGGAGAGTGGATATGCACTACAAGTTTAATCAAGAAAAGCATGAACTCATTCATTTTTACCTTGAGAATCACAATGAGTTCATTTTATGCACCAAATGGAAGTGTTTTATTATCTCAATTCAATTCTAAACTGATAATGCAAAATGAGGCTATGTGGGTCCAATTTTAACCAACTTTGAAAGTTAATTTTAAACCTAATGGAAGATTAGTTGGTCCTAAAGGATAAAGTAAAGTAGTATATAATTGGTTATAATTGTCCCATAAGTGTAAAAACAATTGTTTCAATGAGCTTTAAATACCTTTTTCTTTAATTAAATGCTTCATTATCCTCTTCAAACCTACAATCCATGTTCCAAATGTTAGATGAAATAAAAAAAACAAGAAGATGTTACAGTTAGATAAACGATTAAGCATTAAAACCCTACAATCTAGACCAAGTTGCAATGTGATTTGAATTTAGGTGCAAAAATGGAAAATTAACTCTACCAAAATTGAAAACCACCTACACCATTGCATAGAGCATCAAATTATACCCCATTTAAAAAAAAATCTCTCAAAAATACCTTTGTATGACCAAGATATGGTCATTTTAAGATGGACTATTAAAGTAAAAAATCAATAGCATCACTATATCTGAAAATCAATGGTGATGCTATATTGTGATGCCTTTGTAATTGCATTGCTTTGGTGAAAAATAGCATCTCTATAGGCCTGTAACCTACAATTCATGTGAAAACTCAAGGAAAATGTCAAATTTGATTGCTCAATCCCTCCTAGCACCAAAATTTGATCAAAATCATAGTGTTAACTAAACATGCTAAATCCAAATGAATTTAAAGCCTATTTAATTACCTAAGTCATGATCCCAATAAGATATTCAATATCAACAAAGTGAAGTAGTCATTAAAACTAACATGCTAAAACATGAAAGCCTATCAAACATCTATTCTAAGACCTCAAATTTTATCCTATTGGGGCAGTGGTGTTGCATTGATGTGGAATGGCGAACCTTTTCCAATCCCTTGGATAATATGAGATTTTTCTAATTGATTTTATTGATTAAAATCGATGAAACTGATGAGATATGTGTAAAATATGATGTAAAACTAGTTTAATGTGATGAGATGAGTTCTAAATACTATGATTCGTGATAAAATGGATGCTTAAGCTAAATATGGATGAATAATAAACTAAAATGCTAATAGTTCTTAATATGGATGCAAGTGAATGTGACTTTCAACATCATGACTTTTCTATCAAAAGATGGATCCATTTCTCTCCAAATAGTGATCTATTTATAGGAGATCAAATGAGAAAACATGGACTCAGATTGAAAAGATCAATCAATGGTCAACATTGAAAGGAGGATGAAACATGGATTGAGGATTCCAATCCATGGTTAAAGTTGAAAGTTGACAAGGATCAACTAATTTAATCAATGTTCCAAATTAGCTTTAAACAAGCACACTTCCTAAGAATTAAGAAGAGGTTAAGTGATATTTTGGAGGAATGAGTACACAAAAGGGGATATTCAATAGGAATATTCTCTTTTGAAGGAATGTGCAAAGGAGGAATGTTCCAAGAATATTCCCTTACAAATGGAAGGATGAGGATAATTAACAATTTAGTTAATTAAAACTAAATTTGAATGTGCAAGATGGAGAATAATAGGAAATTTATTAAATTATTTATTTATTTAATGAAAATGGGAACACAAAATGATATTTAATTAAATAGTTTAGGATTATTTAACTAAATAAGATGGAATATGGGTTAAATTAAATAATTTGATTTATTCAATTTAATAGGGTGAAATGTTAGTGTGAGATATGGTGAATTAACCAAATTAGGTCAATTAGATTCATAGATGAAAATGGCATATTTAATTAAATAATTAGGCTTATTTAATTAAACAAGCAAAAAGAGGATGGGTTTTAGGATGAAATGATGTTAATATATTAGATTCATTCAGGAAATTTTTTAGTGTCTACACATATGAAATTTGAATCATTAAAATATTGCCATAAAATTATTTAAAAATGGGTCATGACAGTTAAGGAGGACCCATTCGCCCATAGGTGAATGGGTCTTGGCCTATGAGTCCAAGAAACTCATTCTCCTATGTGATTTAATTATTAATTAAAACAATTAAATGTAGGTTCCCCTTTCAGAAAATATAATAAATAAGACTTTAGAATGCATAATTTAGGTAATTTGAAGCTTAATTAAGTCCAATTAATTAAGGGACCCAAACAAAGTGTGAAATTGTAAAGGGGTATACAATTTCCTACACTACATTTAGCCCCCACTTTAGTGAGAGTATGAACTTAGACTCATAGTAAAGTAGACAAATATGTGTCAAGAGAGGTCCAAGTGTACAAATGTTGATGGGATAGGATGACAAAGATCAAGTACAAAGGGACACACAAGATGTGTATGATACAAGTAGGAAGACAAGATACACAAACATGCAATGTCAAAGTTAATGCAAAAGGGGATGCACTAGCAAGTTGTGATATGCTACATCCATAAAATATACTACGAGGATATAAAATCACTTATGAAACACATGGCTCCACTGGTGAGAAAGCTACATTATGCTTAGTGGCCATGAAAATAGACTCACAAGGGTTATTGCAATCCGATATACACTAGCTGAGCCCCAAAGGAAGAATGAGAAATGCACACTAGGTCTACAAGGTGTGAACTCATAACAAGGCATGGCCATGGGTAAAGTTAGACACAAAAATTGTGTACCCATAAGTCACTCCCACAAAATGATCAATGTTATGCCAATGCTACACTAAGTTCAAACTTTGTGAACAAAAGTAAAGCAAAAATATCAATATATCCATGCCAAAATGAGATAATTCCAATGTAAAATTCACACTTCATAGGAGATGTATGCTATCATCACTAAGAAGGAAACATGCAAACAATTAGCAGGGGACTATATTCCCCCCTTAAAATATCAACATACTTGCTATGTTTGTATTTTAAGCAAAAAGAGGTCAAGAGGGGATCCTTGAAAAGAATTCACACCTCCCAAAACTAGTTATCCTTGCCCCAAATTATAAAGACAAGGATAACCACACCAAGAAATATTATTTTTCTTCCAAGATGAATATGGTTGCACTTAAGATTGTACCACCATGAATGGCAGTGAGGAAAACACATAAAGCTACCAATGCCACATAGGGATGAGAAACATGATAGGATGAAAGTCGTTATCGATTAGAGGAAGTAGGTACGTCAACACAAGGAAGAGCACTACAATCCTTAAGATATTGAATTTTATTACTGAATTCCTTACATTAATTGGTATAATGACCATGCACTCGATGATATGTACAAGATGAGATTTTTTCTAGAATTTCTTTCATGTTTTTTGAGGGAGAGATATCATCTAGGCTTGGAGAAGCCTTGACAAGGTACTCTCTTGATAAATAGTAGAAGATATTCCTTGCTTTTGTGAAAGAGATGTGTCTTGCTTACTACAAGGTGTCATATGTTACAAATATGAGCCAGTTTGGTGGTGTTGTCATTCATGTTGTCATTCATGTCAACAAAGTTCAGTATGTTGATGTTTGTACATGTATAGCTAAGATACTTCTGAGATGTAGTGAGTACATGGAGCTATCTTTATGATGTTGTAATAGTGTAGTATTGGTTATTTTCCAAGTGCTTTTGAGATAATTAAATAAAGAAGATAAGTCCTGGAGTGTTGAGTGTGTTCATAACGTGCTCTACTATGTGCTCTGCATTTCTCCTGTGTTGATCCTACACTTGTGCGGATCTGAAGGTTTGTTAATGGTAATATCATGGTAACATATGTTGAGTTTTAGCTTCTTGTGAGATGGTACATGGAAGTTGTTTTCATTGGTATGTGGACTGTCTGGCAAGTATTGATTTTCTGTGGACTGGGAGAAATGTTTTTGCTCTACAGTCCTGCGTTGTTTTATTTCAGATCGTGTGGATCTAGGATATGTCTTGTGAATTTATTTCCTATGCTTTAGCAAAGAGGTTTAGAGTTTGGTAATAAGGATGTCATGTTTCAGTATTCATGTATGAGTTTTCATAGCCCAGACTAACTGGTGAAAGGAATTCAGTGATTGAAGTCTGCTATTTTTGTTGCAGATGTATCTGGATAATCTTGAGATAAACTCTTATGTATGTTGAAGTGTGTTGTGTCATCCACATGTCATCTTCTTATTGGGAAGCGTGTTCATCAATGTTTATCTGTGTTTTCGTTAGGTTTGGCTGACCTGGTGTTTACACTTCATTCAAAGAATAAAATTGAATTAAGGAAGTGTGTAGATGGTTCAAGCAAATAATTTTATTGGTCCACTCTCATTCTTTTCCACCATGGGAATTTTGAGTTGCCGACCTAATTTGAATTTTTGAAACATTATTTTTGTGACTGACCTTGGTAAATGTTTTCTAACGTTGAGAATGGTATAAAAGCAAGTCGAATTGTGAAGATTTGTATGACAGTGTGATGAAAAGTGATGAACATAAGCCACAAATCATAAGAGCAGAAGTGTGTGTGCGAGTTGTGTTGAAGACAGTCAGAAAAGGGTTTATGTAATCCTATGAATGTGCTTTAATTGTAGTGGTGGATCTTTTATTCTCTTTTGTATCTATAGGAAGTGAGCCTCCCTATTGGACAATGAGTCCTTTCTGTAGGTAGTGAGCCTTTGTACTTGGACAATGAGTCCTCTTTTAGGTAGTGAGCCTTTTTCTATAGTATTTATATTGTGAGTTAACCCTCACTGTGGTTTTTCCCTTATTGGGTTTTCCACGTAAAAATATGGTGTTCATTGTGTTGATTTACTTTTTGTTATCTATGGTTCATGATTATGTTTAATAACAGAATAGTGTGGATAATGAATTGATGAGTGATAAATTTTTTAAGTATATATTTGTGTGATTTCCCCCCTCTCAGTTGTCCTGCGCCTATTTAAAAATTGGTATCAGAGCTTGCGGTTCCTTAGGTAGAGCTTAACTTCTTAAGGAAGATCTGATGGCACACAAATTAGTGATCCCTATGTTTGATGGAACTGACTACAATGACTGGAAGGGACATATGAGAGGATGCATTATCTCTCTTGGTTTTAAGACCTGGAAGGCTATTGAGAACAAGTATACACTTTCGTCTGGTGGTGTTAATTCTGTAGATGAGATCTATGCTTATGAAGAAAATGAGAGGGTGGATTATGCAATTTGGAGAGGTTTATCTAAAATTGAGCAAGTCAAGGTTAATTCTTTGGACACTGCATATGAGGTCTGGAAGAAGTTGGAAGACATGTATGAAGGAAACAAAATGGTGAAATTCACAAAAAGGTTGGTAGCAAAGTGTAGATTTGTGAACCTAAAGATGGAAGATGGTGAAGAATTTATAAGTTTCTTTCAGGGAGTTGAACTGGTAGCAAATGATGTTAAGAATCAAGGAGGAAAACTAGTAGATGAAGATATAATCAAGAAGATCCTGATCAATTTACCAGAATGTTACAACGACAAGATCTCTATTATTGAATAAACGTATAATCCTAAGAAGTACACTCTAGAAGAGTTGTTCAGCACCTTGCAAGCATTTGAGATAAGAAAGTTCTAGAAAGACGAAAAGGAAGAAGAGAAGACAAAAATGACATTTAAGACTTTGAAGATTGAAGAAGGTTAGATAATGATGATGAAGACTTGGAAGAAAATTTCACTAGGAGTTTGAAGAAAGGCACTATAAAATATAAAGGTATGTTACCCTTTAAATGCTTTAGTTGTGGTAACATTGGTCATTATGCTTTGAGATGTCTGAATAGGGCTACACATAAGAAGAAAAAGGATTATAAGGATAAGGATGGGAAGGATAAAAGGTATAAGAAACTATACTATGTTAAGGAAGAGGCGGGTATTTCTGATGACGAATATGATAATGAGGTTGATGATAGTGAATATTTATTCTTAGCTTTGGAAAATAAATTTGTATCCACTAATTCTAGAAAATGTGTAAGAAAGATGGATCTGAAGGTTAAGAAGAATATAAGGGAAGGTACTTTGGTTACCACTTTTCATGCAATACAGGATGAAAACTACTGGGTAATTGACAGTAGATGTTCTAATTACTTGATCGGAGATAAGAGTAAGTTCACTAAACTTGAAAAATATGATGGTGGTTTAGTAATGTTCAGTGATGATTCAGGAGCTAAGATCTATGGTAAAGGTTCAATCAGTTTTGATGGAGTCCATAATATTGATGATGTATATTATGTGAAGGGTTTGGGACATAATATTTTGAGTGTTGGTCAAATGTGCAGCAATGGCTTTAAACTTGTGTTTCAGAACAATACCTATGAAATCATAAAAGGATCCAGAAAGGGGGATATGATTGCAACTAGAAGAAGAACTCATGGAAACATATCAGTTGAAGGGATTTGATGGTCATTGCCTTGTATATCAAATCAGTTCAAGTTGGTTATGGAATCGAAGAATGGGAGATGTGAACTTTGATAACCTAGTCTTGAGATAATTGCTAAGGAGATTGTTTGAGGACTACCTAGAATCACAAGACCTACTAATGCTATGTGAAAAATTTGTCAATTGGGGAAGCAGACAAGATGTAGCTTTAGGGGAAAAGAATATTCTACTTCTAGAATGCTAGAGTTGATTCACACCGATCTCTGTGGTTCTATCAGGACTAGAAGCCTAAATGAAGACAGGTACTTTATTTTGCTTATTGATGATTATACTCAAATGATATGGGTTGTTTTTCTTAGAAGAAAGAATCGGGCCCTGTATAGGTTTAAGGTATTCAAAGCGAGAGTGGAAAATGAAGTAAATCTGAAAATCAAGTGTTTGAGATCTAATCGAGTTGGTTAATTCACTTCTAGTGAATTCAATGAATTCTATAAGAAGCATGGTATAAAAAGATAGTTCTCTACTCTAAGAACCCCTCAGCTGAATGGAGTTGTTGAAAGGAAAAACATGACTATTTAGGAAGTGGCTAGAACTATGATGAAAGAGTCTAATGTATCAGATGTGTATTGGAGAGAAGCAATACATTCTATTGCTTATGTTCTTAATAGATTTCAGATCAGACACAACAACACAAAGACACCTTTTGAGTTATGGACTAGTAAGACTCCTACTGTGAAATATTTTAAGGTATTTGGAAGTAGATGCTATATTAAAAGAGATGATGAAAATATTGGAAAGTTTGATGCTAGATGTGATGAAGGAATATTTATTGGATACTCTACTACTAGAAAGACATACAAATGCTTCAACAAAAGATTGAGAAAAATCATTGAAAGTGCTAATGTGAAAGTTGATGAAGACATATGCAAACCTATTGAGATAAGTGAATTTGAACTTGATGATCCTATCTACGAACATATACTTGAAGAAAATAAGGAGAATGAAGAAGAGGAGCAAGTGGAAGAAGAAGAAGAAGAGAATGAACTAGAACCTACAGCTAGGACTCCCAAATATGTACAGAAGAATCAACTTCAAGATTAGATCATTGGAGACAAGAGTGAAGGAGTGAAGACAAGAAGCAGAGTTGTAGCTGAGGTAAATTTTTGTTTACTTTCTAAAATAGAACCTAAATCTATAAAAGAAGCATGTGAAGATGAAAGTTGGATGAGATCCATGAAAGAGGAACTGTAGCAGATAGAAAAGAATCAAACATGGGAAATAGTCCCTAGACCTAAGAACAAAAATGTCATTGGTGAGCTAAATGGGTGTTCCAAAACAAACTAAATGAAAATGGAGTAGTAAGGAATAAGGCAATACTGGTGTGCAAAGGATATTCACAAGTTGAAGCTATAGATTTTGAAGAGACTTTTTCCCCTATAGCCAAAATGAAAGCTATTAGAATGTTTTTGGCATTCTCTACCCACGAGGACTTTAAGGTATATCAGATGGATGTTAAGTCTCTTTTTCTAAATGGTGAGTTGGAGGAAGAAGTGTACATGGAGCAACCTGAAGGGTTTCAACTGTTTGACAAACCGATATGGTTTGTAAATTTAAGAAAGTATTGTATGGATTGAAGCAAACTCCCAGAGCTTGGTATGCAAGATTGGACAAATATCTAACAAAGCAAGAATTCGGCAAAGGTTTTTGCTGATAGTTTTATTTACTTCAAAGTGCAAGGTAATAAGATGTTGATTGTAGTTGTTTATGCTAATGATATTATTTTTGGTCGAAATGATGGCATGTGTAAAAAATTTGCTGAAGAAATGCAGAAAGAATTTAAGATGTCTATGATTGGTGAATTGAATTTCTTCCTTGGTCTACAGGTGAATCAAATCGATAAAGGGATATTCATTTCATAGTCTAAGTATGTAAAAGAGATGTTGAAATTTTTTTGGGATGGAATATTTTAAACCAGTTTATACTCCTATGGTAACCGGATATAAGTTGAGCAAGGATCTGCTAAGACTGATCAGAGCAAATATAGATCCATGATTGGCAGATTGTTGTATCTCACTGCTACCAGACTAGATATTATGCATGCGGTGTGTTTAGTTGTTATATTTCAGTCAGATCCTAGAGAAGTACATCTTATGGATGTAAAAAGGATATTTAGATATCTTAAGGGCGCACTGGATTAGTGACTATGGTATCCTAAGAGTAATGATTTTACCCTGAGTGCTTATACAGATGTTGATTGGGTTGGATGTGTAGATGACTGGAAGAGTGCCAGTGGTGGTGCTTTCTTTCTTGGTGGAAGATTGGTTTCATGGTTGAGTAAGAAGCAAGACTCATTTTCTTTATCTACTGTAGAGGCAGAGTATATTATTGCAACATCCTATTGCACACAAGTTTTGTGGATGAAGCAAACTCTGAAAGATATTGGTGTGGTATGTGATGAGCCTATCTCTATTTTTTGTGACAATACAAGTGCAATAAAAAATTCAAAGAACCCGGTTATGCATTCAAGAACAAAGCACATATCTATCAAGTATCATTTTCTGAGAGAAAAAGTGTTGGAGATCTAGGTCAGATTGGAGTATGTGACAACACAGGAACAAATTGTAGACATCTTTACTAAGGCTCTTCTGAAGGATTCTTTTGAGCATCTTATGGAGATGTTGGGGGTCATTGTCCCTCCTAACTAAGTGCACATGAAGGTGCATCAATCCAATGAATTCACAAGATTCCTCATTTATCTGGACTGATTGTTGGGTCTACTTCGTAGCCGGTGAAGCCACAATAGTGGTTTACAATTTGATGGAGGAAGGAAAACTGAGAAAAAATGACCCCATGGCAAAAAAAAGTGATTTAGGGGGTTCGTACAAACCTAGAAGTTTGACCAAACCAAAAAGGGGTTCAAGTGAACCTGGGTTCGAGCGAACCCCTTAAACTTTTTTCTGTCAAAAAACAAAAAAAAATTATGCATATGAAAGAGGTTTGAGCGAACCCCCTTGAAGAGGTTCGCTCGAACCTAGGTTTGAGCAAACCATCATTGAATGAACCCCTAGGGGTTCGCTCAAACCCCTATGGGTTCGTACGGACCCCCCTAAATCCTCATCCCCTCCCTGAGACACCCAAAAAACCTAAAATTTGGCACTTGAAAGGGTTGAGGATGAAAATGGAGGAATCTTCACAAACCCAACTTGAATCAGGTAGTCCTCAGAACGAGCAATCCAATGAATATAATTTTAATATGTTTTGGTTTTATTATGTATTTGTTTTTTTAGTTTTATTAAACATAGGCTTTTCATCAAAAATGAAGGTCTCTATTTTGCACATGTGGAAAAATAACAGATTATCAAAAAAAAAATTGAAAAATATGAGTGCACCAGATATTGAAGTCCTTGATCCAACAAAAATAAATAAATTGAATTTTGATATATACAAAAAAAATTCTACGTTATACGGTCGCACTATGTCTGAATTGTAATTGGTTTGACTTTGAAACTTGATTAAAGAAAAAATATTCAATGAAAAACTATCTAACCAAGTGAAAGCACTAGATATTAGAGTTACGAATCTAAATTCGAAAGAATTATAATTTTATCCTTCATGGAAAAAAAGTTATGCATTATACAGTGTGCGTCACTTTTTAAAAATGTTGTTTTCTGAAAAAACTAGTTTTCGTGGGAGATGGAAAAAGAAGTGCAATCTAATTCCAATTTTTTTAAAAAAAATATTTTTAAAATCTACAGATAAAATGTGATGAGACTCTAGTTTGCATCATCTTCAAATTCTTCACAGTTTAGCTACTATAGGTGCTCGAATGTGAAGATTTGGTTAAAAATAATAATTTCAGTGTCTAGTTTGGCCAAAAATTATAAACCACTATTGTGGGATCACCAAGGGGAGTAGAAGTGGTTTCATTGTTGTAATATTGGTGTACTCATAAGGGGGAGTAATCAAAATTTTTGTTCTTTACCATTGATTTCAAAGGGGGGGAAAAGGTTATGTGTTTCCATCAATGACAAAGGGGGAGATTATTACAAATATGAGCTAGTTTGTTGGTGTTGTCATTGATGTTGTCATTGATGTCAACACAATTTAGTATGTTGATGTTTGTACATGTATAGCTAAGATACTTCTAAGATGTAGTGAGTACATGGAGCTATCTTTATGATGTTGTAATAGTGTAGTATTGGTGAGTTTCCAAGTGCTTTTGAGAAAATTAAATAAAGAAGAGAAGTCAGAGTGTTGAGTGTGTTCAGGACATGCTTTGGTATGTGCTTCGTGTTTCTCCTATGTTGATCCTATGCTTGTAGAGATCTGAAGGTTTGTTAATGATAATCTCATGGTAACATATGCTAATTTTTCGCTTCTGGTGAGATGGTACATGGAATTTTTGTTCACTGGTATGTGGACTGTGTAGCAAGTATTGATTTTCTGTGGACTAGGAGAAATTTTTATGCTCTGCAATCCTCCACTATTTTGTTTCAGATCATGCAGATCTGGGATATGTCTTATGAAGGTCTTTCATATGCTTTGGTGAAGAGGTTTGGAGTTTGGTAATAAGGATGTCATGTTTCAGTATTCTTGTATGAGTTTGCACAGCTTGGACTGACTGGTGAAAGGAATTTAGTGATTGAAGTCTGTTGTTTTATTTATGGATGTATCTGGAAGATTCTAAGATATACTCTCATGTATATTGAAGCATGTTGTGTCATCTATGTGTCATCTTCTTGTTGGGAAGTGTGTGCATCAATGCTTATCTTTATTTTCATTAGGTTTGGCCAACCTAGTGTTTACACTTCGTTCAAAGAATAAAATTCAATTAAGGAAGCATGTAGATGGTTCAAGAAAATAATTTTATTGGTCCACTCTTATTCCTTTCCACTGCAGGAATTTTGAGTTGCCGACCTAATTTGAATTTATGAAATGTTGTTTTGTGGCTGACCTTGGTAAATGTTTCTAAGGTTGAGAATTGTATAAAATCAAGTTGAATTGTGAAGAGTTGTATGATAGTGTGATGCAAAGTGATGAAAGTAAGCCACAAATCATAAGAGAAGAAATGTGTACGAGTTGTGTTGAAGATAGTGACACAAGGGTTTTTTTAATCCTACGAATGTGCTTTAATTGTAGTGGTGGATTTCTTATTCTCTTTTGTATCTGTAGGCAGTGAGCCTCCCTGTTAGATAGTGAATCCTTTCTATAGGCATTGAGCCTTTGTACTTGGATAGTGAGTCCTCTTTTGGGTAGTGAGCCTTTTTCTATAATATTTATATTGTGAGTTTACCCTCACCATGGTTTTTCCCTTATTGGGTTTTCCACGTAAAAATATGGTGTTCATTTTGTTGAAATTTACTTTTTGTTATCTATGGTTCATGCTTATGTTTAATAATAGAATAGTGTGGATAATAAATTGATGAGTGGTAAAAATTTTAAGTATAGATTTGTGTGACAACTAATTCACCCCACCCTCTCAGTTTTCCTATGCCTTTTTAACATCATACATATACAAGAATCTCTAGGTTTAGATTGTGAGATTTTGTACTCTCCAAAAAATGAGGGTCTAAAATCTAATGAAATCCAATCATCATTAAAACATGTGTTGGAAGATGAAGAAATATCTTGACCATGATGTATATTTATCCTAAGAGTGTTTTGTGTGATGACATTGATATTAAGTGAAGGTTTCTTTGATGCTTTTGTTTCTTTCAAAGGATAATAACCAATACCTCTTGTTTTTTATTGCATGCTAGGTTTGATAGGGACATGAATACATTGTTCCTTAACACCACATCCTTTTCTATTATAGCCAAGTTGTTTCAAAATTTTGTAACTGCTTCCATAAAGTGCTTTCATTTCTTTCGAAGGAGGTTCTTCATGATCACTTTCATCATATGTAGATGTATAATTTTTGTTTTCTTCTTCTTTACTAAAATTTGTGGACTCACATTGTTTTGATGACTTAGATTGTGTTGATATTATGTCATCTTCTTTCTCTTTTCTTGATTTTTGTTTGATCTTGTATTCTCCCATGAATGTAGGTGTAAAATCTAAGGAACCCTAATCATCATCCAATAATTTTTTGATTGTTGAAAAGCACTTCCTTTTCTCTTCTTCTTACATCAGTTCCACTTTTATAGTTGGTGTCAATGTTCTAAGAGGATTTGTCATTCTTAATTCAGTTTGTAAACAACTCTCAATTTGTAGGTCATCTTTGATTATGTGGACCTTGTTTTTATAAGTGTATTTCATTAGATGATGAAGCGTTGAGGGGACTCCATTCATTTCATGAATCTATGGCCTACCCAAGAGAATACTATATGAAAGATCATGGGGAATGACATGGATAGGAGTTTTCAATGAAACCCTACCATCTTTAATAGTAATTTTATCACACCAAGTGATTATTTTTCCATGTTATCAAAACCATGGATAGATAAAGAATCTAGTTGAATTTTAGTCTTTTCCACTCCAAGTTTATCCAAAAGGTTTACACTACAAACATTGAGTGTTGAACCATTATCAATAAGAGTACACTTAATGTCAATGTTGTTAATGCTAGATATTATCATCAAAGCATCATTTTTTTTATGTATGTCTAAAGGAGGCAACTCACTTTGATTAAATACAATGTCCAAATTAGGTTGATTTATATTCTCAATCCAAGATACCACATCATTTGGTTGCACACTAGGAGGGATGAAAACTTTTTGCAAAGTATTTTGGATCATGCCATGGTAAAGAGGTGATGCTTGAATCAAATCCCACAAGGATATCTTAGTAGGAGTGTTATGAAGTTGTTCAACAAGATCATATTCTTTACCATTATGTTGTTGGATACTAGGTGTAGGTGGGAGGTATGGTTGAGGAAATTGGAGGGATGTTGGAGATTTTCTTGGTTGTGTATTATTCCTATTGTTGTATATATGAGCAACCGTATGATAACTTGGTTTCTACAAAACATTCTTACTAGTGAGTTTCCTTGCAAAATTTAAGATATTCCTTGGAGGTTTTGGTTAGTGTAGAGGTGGTCCTATAGTGAGAAGTGGATTAGGAGGTGCAATAACTAAAGGAATCTTAGGAGGTTTAGAATGAATCTTAGGTGGCCCAATGATTAGAGGACCTTTGGGAGGTCCAAAAGGAGTTTTTGGAGGTCTAATAATTAAGGGCGATCTAGTGGTCAATTCTGTGTTCATAACCTCAACGGATTTGACTTCTTGTTGTTGATCTTCTCTTGAGAGGGGATCTATTGTCACCTTATCATATTCATCTTAGAAAGAAACATTAATATTACTTGAAATACATGTATCAATGATATCATCCTCTTACACCCTAATATCTTCACAAGTAGGAGAGTTTTTAGGAGAGGAGAAAACAAGGTTATCATGAAATTCAATGGTTGGAATTTTTAAGATAAATTCATCACAAGTAGGGGAGGTATTGAGAGAAGAAAAATTATGATTTTCTTTCTTACCAATGATTGTATTCTCTTTTCCAACAATATCCTCCCAAGTAGGGGATGTAGTGGGAGAGAAACAAACAAGATTCTCATGACGTTTAATGATTGGATCTTCTAACACCAAGATACCTTCATAACAAGTAAGAGAGGTATAGGGAGAAGAATATTTATGATTGTCATGATTATCAAGAATTGTATTCTCTTTCACCAGACTAACCTCACACATGGGAGAGATAGTGGGAGAGGGATCAATGAAAAAGAAGAAAAAAGGGGAGATAACTTCATATTCATATGCTTGTAACATAAATTTCTTAAAGTGATTAACAAGATTTGAAAATAAAACATGAAGTATGATAATTGTACATATTTTTGCAATGAGAACATGATGTAACAATTTTCCAATAGATCTAAAATGCAACACTTTTTTTCAAATTTACAACAAATCAAGCAAAATGACACTTTTCTTACACATGCAATAATATTTTTTTAGAATTTTAAAACAAAATTTTGCGGCACAAGCTACAATAGATTGATAATATAGAGGCAAAAGGATGTACGAAATTTGTTTGAGACACCTATACAAGGACAGATTCACCCTACGGTGAATGATTCCTTGGATAGGGTTTTAAAAAGTGAAAATTTGAACTTTTATGTTGGTGTTTGATGTTTCTTTTTGCAATTGTGAATAGGTTAAACAATGATTGTTTTTCCATTTTTTTGTCAAATTAAGACAATGTAATGAAAGATGCAAGTGTGAAACAAAGGTGAAAATGTTGTGACAAGTTTTGAATGCTAATTTTAGATCTAACATTCAAAAATTGACTGATAATAAGATGACACAACCTGAAAGTGATGATTTGATGCAACTTGAAATCAAACAATGCAATGTTTTTCAATTTGAGACAATGTGATATAGATGCAAATATGTAACAACAAATGACACTTTGGAATGAAATTTTCAGATCTAATATGCAATACCTATCTAATCCAAAGATGTAAAATTTTGAAAATGAATATTTTATGCAAATTTGAAATAAAACTATGCAATTTTTCACTTGTTTTTGAGCTAAAAATTAAAAGATGCAATATACATGTAATGAACAATTTCAGATTTTAACCACTTAGTGAAAGCAATATGAAGGAAAATCTAATCTAAATATGACTAAAATAAACCATAATACATGCTATTATGCAATATGGAATGCCATTTTTTTTTCTTTTAATGATGCAAAGATGAAACCCTAAATGCAAAAATGCACAACAATGTAATGCAAAATCTAGATCTAGGGTTTGAAATACTTCCAATTTTCATAAGGTATATGATGTAAGAATGTTGAGTTCGCCAAAATGAAACATAAAAATGTGGTGACTGTAATATTAGTGTCCATAACCTAAGGCCATTTCCACACTTATAAATTTCATTGAGATATAGATCACAAGGTGTAAGAGATTGACTTTCAGACCTAAAGGTGAGCCAACCAAACCTAGATCTATATCATAAGGGGGATTAAAATGATTTGGAAGTTTTTTTAAATGATTAACTTAATGAAACTATATGACATATATAAAATATAGATTCTAAAAAATTGACAGACTAAAATAGTAGTTTACTAGTGGATTTGGGAAGTGCAGAGTGGAAAATATGCTTAAAAAAATTGGTTTCAGCCTTTATAAAAGGACATATTTTACCAAGGGTGAATGGGTCCTTATAGGGGTGTCCTAATCAACTTTTGGGATCCTCTATTACAATATCTGAAGCTTTTTTTTTCCCTAGGTCTCACTATTAGAAAGTCCTTCTTCAACCTGTAACCTACACATACACAAAGAGGGAAAAATGGTTTTGTTTGTTTGTATGAGGGTTTTCCTTAGTCAGACCCAAAGTTTGGTAATCAAACCTTGATAAACAAATAATGAAAATGGAAGGAAATGATGAATGAAATAATACTTGCTTACAACTCACCAAACCTTTAATGTATGTCCTTAGATGATAGAAGTCAGACACATCACTCCAACAAATCAGATCTTGCTTTGCTTGATTTATTGGATAGTTGAAAATGCTTGGATTCTTTAGGATTGAAAATGATTATAAGCCCTCACAAGATGACATGAATGCACATGAATTTTAACATGATGATTAGGATCTGGATTTGGTATAACAAATGATTGAAAAACCTCCTCTTGAATTCTCTTGAAAATAATATTTTCTCATAGGAAATTTTGATAATGTTGGTTAGATTTAAATTGATAAAAAGACTATGTATTTATAGGTGTTTATCTAATTTCCTGCAAATTTTCCAAAAGCCGACAATTGCATATAAAATTTGATTCATTAAAATATTATCAAAAACATATTTAAAAATGGGTCATGGAATTTAAGGAGGCACTCATTCTCCAATGTGATTTAATTATTAATTGGATTCATTAAATGTAGGTTCCCTTTTTGAAAAACGGGATAAATAAGGCTTTGTAATGCATAATTTAAGTAATTAGAAGCTTAATTAAGTCCAATTAATTAAGGGACTCAAAAAAAAGTGTGAAATTGTAAAAGAGTATACAATTTCCTACACTACAATTTCAAAATATATAAAGTTTGATAACATAACAAAAGTTGTTGCTCTTTATTATGCTCAAGAAAAACTAAAACTCAAAATCCCTTGTTCGTTGTTTGCTTCAAATGTTGCTACAACAATCTTGTTCCTGTTCTTTTTCACTACTATTTTCATACATTACATGCATGACAAAAGTGTTGGAATATTTAATCCTAAGAAGCAATGGGAAAGTGCATTTAATGCACAATAGATGAGATCCATTTTGGATCGTTTCCCCCTTTTTCATTGTCAGATATTTATTGTCCCAATTAATGTGCTTTGGCAGCAAATTTATTCAAGTAGGTGAATTTGAAATTGGGCGGAAACTTTTTGGAAAAGGGCAAGCAAGACAAAAAGAAAGATAGAATGTTTTTTCAGAGAGAGACAACAAAGTTAATTTTTTGCAGCAATAGACAAGAAGGAATGTTCAATAAAACACATAACTGCAAGAAGGGAATGTTCAAGAGAACATGTAGTGGTAGAAGACATTGATAGAGAGCAGGGCTCATGTGCTCTAGAATATCTTCATCATGCAGCAACACACAAAAAGTTCTAGTGCGCTGAAATATGTGTAGTTTTTTGTATGAAGAATATACAGAGCTTTAGCTCTTATTTTTGTGTAATCATTTTTTAATGTAATCTTTTAGTGAATGAATGAAATAGAATATATTTATGCCCCCTTGTCTTGTTATCTCTTTGGTCTATGTTTTCATCTTTTCCCACTTTAGTTGGGTTCTTTCCCAACATAATGGTATTAGAGCCCTAATTTTTTTGGGCATTCAATTTTTAAAGCCCTAGCTTTGTTCCTAGGTGTGTAGTGATAGAACCTTGGTCTCTAGGTATTTTGGAAAGCCCTATATTTTTTCTAGGTATTTTCATTTTCTCCCATTTAGCAAAATGGCTGGAGGAGATAATAGGAATTGGCAGCAACCATCTATATTTGATGGTAAAAATTATGACAGCTGGGCAAAGAAATGAAAACCATTTTAGTGGAAAATGACTTGTGGGAGTTAGTAGCAAATGGGTTCATAGATGTGACTGACCCAAATGCATTTACAACATTGAGCAATGCTCAAAAGAATCAGTTGAAGGAGACAAGAAAAAATGATGCCAAAGCCCTTAGTCTGATTGAAGCAGCCTTGACAGAGGCTATCTTTCCTCAAATAGTAGCAACTATTTATGCAAAAGAAGCATGGGAAATACTTCAAACCACCTACAAAGGGACTAAGAAAGTCAAGGCAATGAAACTCCAACTACAAAGGAGAGAATTTGAGACCATGCAAATGAAGGACAATGAGTCCATTTTATAATTTCATACAAGGGCTTCCACCTTGGTTAACTAGTTGATGATAAATGGAGAAACCATGGAAGAGCAGAAGATTGTGGAAAATATTCTCAGAAGTTTACCCACAAAATTTGACCTAGTGGTTATTGCCATAGAAGAGGAAAAGGACCTCTCACAAATTTTAGTTGATGAGTTAATGGGTTCACTTCAAATCCATGAGCAGCACCTAAATGGGTCTACAAATTATTCCTAGGAACAAGCCTTCAAAGCAAAAGCTAATGTGAGAGGCAGAGGAAGAGGAAGAAATGGAAAAGTAAGAGGTCAAAGAGGCAGAGGTAAAAGCAACTCCAGAAGAGGAGGCTCAAATAGTCAAGAGGATGCCAACACCTCCCAATCAAACTTCAAAAACACAAAGAAAAATGGCAGCTCAAATCAGAGATCCGATAAGAGCAATGGGTAGTATTACTATTGTCACAAGTATGGTCACTATGAAAGTGAATGTAGGAAGAAATAATGTGACCAAGGGAGTCAAAATGAAAATGTGGCAAACGAGAACAAGAATGAAAATGAAAAATAGTCACAAGTGTTTATTGCATGCAATCTTGCAAAAGAAGGAAATGCTAAAGTTTGGTATTTGGACAATGGTTGTAGCAGCCACATGAGTGGTAACAAAAATTTATTTGCCTCCATAGACAACAACATTAAGTGTGAAATTAAAATGGGAAACAATTAGAAGGTTCCAGTCATGGGCAAGGGCATAGTGTGCCTACAAACTGAGCATGGTGAAGAAAGACATCTCCATGATGTCTTTTATGCCCCAGGGATGAAACACAATCTCTTGAGCATTGGAAAGATGGTCCAAAATAGTTATAGAGTGCTAATGGAGAAAGGGGAATGCATCATATATGACAAGGATGGAAGCAAGATAGTTATGGAAGTGGTTCAAATGAAAAAGAACTGGATGTTTCCCCTCAAAATACAAATCCCAACACAATCAATAAGCTTGCAGCAATCAGCCTTCAAAATAGTCATCCAAGACTCATCCAAGCTTTGGCATTTGAGGTATGGACATCTAAGCTATTCTAGTTTAAATTTTTTAGCTAAAAAAGATATGGTTGGGGGCTTACCAGGAATTGTAGAGCCCAATGGAAAATGTGTCAAAGCATGCATCCTAGGTAAAAAAAATAGGTATCCCTTTCAATCAGAGCATTCTAGGCTAGCTAGAGCACCATTAGAGTTGGTGCATTTATATTTGTGTGGTCCCATGAAGACCCCAACCCTAGGTTGAAATGTTTATTTCATGAAACTTATAGATGACTATAATATAAAAATTTGAGTGTATTTTTTGAAGAAAAAATCAAATGCATTTGAGAAGTTCAAGGAGTTTAAGGCTTTGGCTAAAAAGAAAAGTGGCCACTATATCAAATTCCTTAGAACAGACAAAGGGGGAGAGTATATCTCTCAAGATTTTATGAATTTTTGCAAGTCTCAAGGCATTCAGAGACAACTCACAACCTGGTATATTCCATAACAAAATGGAGTGACTGAAAGAAAAAATAGAACCATCACGGAGATGGCAACAAGCATGCTAAAGACAAAAGGTTTGTCTAATGAATATTGGTATGATGTTGTAGCAACAACAATTTACATTTTGAATAGGTGCGTCACAAAAGCCGTTCATGATAGGATTCCACAAGAAGTATGGAAAAAATGCAAATGGAGTATTGAGCATTTGAGAATATTTGAATGTGTGGCATATGCACTCGTGCCAAAAGAGAAAAGGAAAAAATTTGATGACAGAGGTGAAAAGTGCATTTTCATAGGCTATAGTGAAGAATCCAAAGCCTACAAATTGTACAATCCCATCACCAAGAAAGTGGTGATCAGCAGGGACATCGAATTAATTGAAAATGAGTCATGGGATGTAATGGTTGATAGCAACACATGTATTTCTATCATAATACCCTTTGAGGATGAAGAAGTTCTAGAAGGAAGATGCACCAAGACTTTAAAACAAGGTAACAGTTCAGAAAACAATAGCAACTCCAAAAAATTTCAGTAGGGGAGATGCTCTGGAAACTTTCAACAGAACAATTGCTTTCGAAATTTACAACAGTCTTCTTCATCAGTCCAACAATCAAGCAGCTCCAGAAATTATGACCCTACACTTGCATCATTGATGCCATGGAAGACTAGAAGCATGAGGGAAATTTATGACAACACAAGGTATGCTGACTTTGATGAGAATTCAAATTTTGCTATTTTTTCTTATAGTGATCCAATGTATTTTGAAAAAGCCATGAAAGAAGAATAATGGTGTAAGGCTATGGATGAAGAGTTGGACACTATAGTGAGAAACAAAACATGGGAGCTCACTAATTTACCCAAAGGGAAATCAGTCATTAGAGTTAAGTGGGTCTATAAGACCAAATGTACTACTAATGGTAAGGTTGAAAGGCTTTAAGTAAGGCTGGTTGTTAAGGGATACAAACAACATCTTGGAAGAGACTACGATGAGACATATGCACCAGTTGCAAGGCTAGAAACAGTGTGCGCAGTCCTAGAAATTGCAGCCCAGTACGAATAGAAAGTATTTCAAATGGATGTGAAATCATCCTTCTTGAATGGAGTGCTAAAAGAAGAGGTGTATGTGGAGCATCCACCTGGCTATGAAGTCCCAGAGAAAGAAGACGAAGTCTACAAGCTCTAAAAATTATATCTATGGGTTGAAACAAGCACCATGGGCATAGTACAATATAATTGATTTGTAACTTATGAGCAATGGTTTTAGCAAAAGCAATAGTGAGCCCACACTCTACATCAAGGAAGCTAATAGTGAGATTCTTATTGTTGTTTTGTATGTAGATGATTTAATTTTCACAAGGAATAGTAATATTTTCATTGTTGATTTCAAAGAGGCAATGAAAAATGAGTTTGAAATGACAGACCTAAGTTTGCTAAAATATTTCCTAGGCATATAGATCCAACAAACAGATCATGAAATCTTTATTTCACAAAAAAAATATGCTAAACAAATCTTGAAGAGATTTAGTATGCTGGACAACAAACCAGCCCCAACCCCAGTAGTTACAGGTCTGAAATTAAGCAAAGAGAATAGCAGCAGTGATGTCAACCCAACCCTCTACAAGAGCATGGTTGGAAGCCTCATGTATTTGAAAGCAACAAAACCTGATTTTATGTACACGGTAAGCTTGATGTCTAGGTTCATGGAGCAACCTAAGGACACACACTAGAAAGTAGGAAAAAGGATTCTAAGGTATGTTAATGGCACGAAAGGCTATAGCATTATGTATACCGCCTCCAATGAGTTTTAGCTAGTTTGGTACATAGATAGTGATTGGGAAAAAAATTTAGATGTCAGGAAGAGCACATCGAGATATTTGTTCCACCTAGGTTTAGGAGCAATATCATGGGCATCAAAGAAGTAACCCATAGTCTCACTCTCCACAGCTGATCAGGGCATCGGTGGTGTGAGGGCAATCTTGCATCACCCAAAAGATGATTTTCATTTTTGTTCTGTTGTTTTCTTTTGTAGATGTTTTTGTATTTCTGGATACCCTTTTCGCGAATAGAGTTTCAACTTTAGAATTGTTTTTCTACTTTTTCACTCAATGCTATTTTTAGCAGGTTTGCATTTGAAGTCGTGGGAAGACAGAAATTTATGGGAAGGTTCAGGATGGAAAAATACACAGTTTGGTGAAAGAATCAAGTCAAGATCATTCATGACTTGAAAGTTATTCAAGTTCCAATTTCTTCTTTTTGACCTGAAAAACCTTCCGAGCTCAGTTTGAGGCACCAAATGATCCCGGATTGGCCTGAAAATTTGCGAAAACACCAAAGTAGTCCACCAAAAGCCTACTTTGTGGAAAATCGTCTTTTCGAGACCTTTCCGAAAAGGTATTATCATTGAAGATCCGACGGTCGGATTAAAAGTTATGGCTGCCGGAAGTTGGTGCATATTTTAAAAATGTGCTAATTTTCAACTGTGAATTTATCTTGAATTTCAAATTGTAATTTTGGCGCCAAATCGTCAAAAATCTTATCTCGAAGGTTGTTTTTGGTTCCAAAACGAAATGGGTCTATTTAGGGAGTTTCTGATTTTTGGGTAACTTTTTGGGAAAAGAAGTTCGCATGCTGTGAAAGGGGATCTGGGTAATTTTCTGTAAGTTGGTAATTTGCATGTATCACAGAGCTCGAGGATTTGTGATCCTCTGCATGTAAGATTTTTCATTATTGAATAATAAGAAAGTTTGCTAGTTGTGTGCATTATTTCTGTGTCTCGGGTTTGCTCCCTCGTCAACAGCTGAAGCAGAGTACATAGCAACAAATACAGCAGCATGTCAGGCAATTTGGCTTAGAAGAATCCTTGCAGATTTGAATGAGTAGCAAGAAGATGGTACAACCATATTTTGTGACAATGTGTCTTTTATTGCTTTGACTAAGAATCCTATCTTTCATAGATAAAGAAAGCACATCAAAATTCGCTATCATTTCATAAGGGATTTGGTGGAGCATGAGAGATTAAACTTTAGTACTGTAGATCTGAGCAACAACTCATGGATATTTTCACAAAGGCATTGTCAAAAGACTCATTTGAATGCCTACGAGATAGGCTTGGTATGAACGAATGCTCCAGAACCTTAGTTCTGGAAAACTCTGAAAAGCGTCGATGCTCTGGAAATTTAGTTCTAGAAAACTCAAAAAAGTGTCAATGCTCCAAAAATTTAGTTCTGGAAAACTCAAAAAAGCATAGATGTGTCGGAACTTCAGTTCAAGACAGTGCCAGAAATCATAATAGGTGCAAACATGTTTGCTCCAGAAACTTTGCTCTGGTGCTCCGAAACTTTTGCTCCGTTGCTCCGGAAGTTTCGCAAAGTGATGAAAAGCAGGAACTTTGCTCCAAAAACTTTTCTCCAGAATTTTAAAATGATGATGAAAAATAATTTAGCTCAAGATCAAAGGGGAGTGTTGGAATATTTAATCTTGAGCAGCAACGAGAAAGTGCATTTAATGCACAATTAGATGAGATTCATTTTGGATCATTCCCCCCTTTTTCATTGTCAGATATTTGTTGTCCCAATTAATGTGCTTTGGCAGAAAATTTATTTCGATAGGTGAATTTGAAATTGGGTGGAAGCTTTTTGGAAAAG
Organism: Sequoia sempervirens; assembly: GCA_007258455.2. NCBI lineage: Eukaryota > Viridiplantae > Streptophyta > Pinopsida > Cupressales > Cupressaceae > Sequoia > Sequoia sempervirens. The sequence goes on along the minus strand of VDFB02270651.1, from coordinate 725,401,661 downwards.
GGAAAGCAAGACAAAAAGAAAGATAGAAATTTTTTTCGAAGAGAGACAATAGAGTTATTTTTTTGCAGCAGCAAATAGGGAAGAATATTCAGTAGAACACAGAATTGCAGGAAGGGAATGTTCAGGAGAACCTGCAGCAGCAGAAGATATTGATAGAGAGCATTGCTCCCGTGCTCCAAAATATCTCTAACACGTAGCAACACATAGAAAGTTCCAGTTCACCGAAATATGTGTAGTTTTTTGTATGAAGAATATACAAAGCTTTAGCTCTGATTTTTGTGTAATAATTTTTGAATGTAATATTTTAATGAATAAATGAAATAGAATATATTTCTGCCTCCTTGTCTTGTTGTCTCTTTGGTCTGTATTTTCATCTTTGCTCACTTTAATTGGGCTCTTTCCCGACAAAAAGACTACCTAAACCTATGTATATGCCCAGCAAGAACAAAAACAACAAAACAATTAATTACAATTAATGTCATAGCCTTTTGCAGCATGGGAAAATCTGAAGACAGATTTAACAATTCGTTCATATTAAACTTCAGTCCTACGTTCAGAGAATGCGGAGTCCAAGTGAGATGAGAGGAGATGGAGAAGTGAATGCACACCCGTATGAACTATCAAGGAAGATATGGCGATGGCAGGGAGAGTGAAGAGAATATGGAGAAGTTTAAAGGCAGATGGTTGGGATTAGTTTCCAACATTCAAATCAATCTCATATTTTTACCTCTTATTTTTATTTATTATTTCAAGTCATCTATCTAACTCAATTAAAATAATTTAGATCTTAATTATTATATATTATACATAAGATGCCTTTATTTTCCCTTGAATAATACAGCCCTATTATTTTCATAATGAAAAATAAATTGAGAACTTTATAGTTTGCTAAATGGAAGGCATGAAAGATCTGAGCCATTCTCAAATATCTGTTTGATAGGTAGGGCGGCCCTGTTTATTAAGTCTTCTATAAAAAGATTTGAACAAAGATGTTTCCACGTTAAAACATGGAATCAAGAACTTTAGAGATGTCCACTTTAACAGAAGATAATAATATTAAATGGTCACAAAGGAATATTTATTTATTAAAAAAATCCTTACAGAAGATAATGCTAAATGGCCACAAAGAATGCCGTGTTCTTACAAAGACTTCAACCCTGTGCCCATAAACATCTGAGAGTCTTATAGAGAATCTTTACAAGAGTCCTAGGAAGAAAGCAAACACAAAAACCTTAAGGAAGCCAGCTGTTAACTCCATGGCAATACAAAGAAAAAAAACTATTAAGATGTACATCACAAAATACCTGAAATATATTATCACATGTCCTCTATATCCAACTAAGAATTGAGGTTATTTGGCTGCAGATTGGTAAAGCTGCTTGCACAGTCAAAAATATAATTGGAGTCGAATCCAGGAACAAAACCAAACCCAAATGGATCTGAGTGTGAATGATATGGGTTAGAGATTGTTAAGCCCTGTATGCTGTAAGAAATATCACTTAGGAACCCGTGAGAATTCTGATGAACTAGCGTTGTGAGTGGGGGTGAAACTTTATATACTGCACTATGTAATTCATCATTCTCAGCTGAAGATATAGTGTAAGACTCTGTAGTGAGGTTGGACATTGTTGGTGCAATAACATGATGTAAAACAAGAGCATTTCTCAGCTTGGTGAGCTCATCTGTTGAAGGATTTCGCCCATCTGATTCGCCATTGCATGGATGTTCCAACTGAGAACTGAGGTTGTTCGACTGTAGATTGGTAAAGCAGCTTGCACTGTCAAAGATGTAATTGGAGTCAAGCTCAGGGACAAAACCAAACCCAAATGCATCTGAGTGTGAATGATACTGGTTAGAAGTTGTTGATCCCTGACTGCTGTCAGAAATCCCAGATAGGAATTCATGGGGATTCTGCTGATCCAGAGTTGTTAATGGTGATGAAATCCTATAAATTGCACTATGTAATTCATCATTTTCAGCTGGAGATATAGTGTAAGACGCTGTGCTGAGATTGGACTTTGTTGGTGCAATGACATGTTGTAAAACAAGACCATTTCTGGGCTTGGTTGACTCATCTGGGAAAGGATATCGCCCACCTGATTCGCCATTGCATGGATGTTGTAAAATTCTGGGTTCTGCTGGACCAGGGATCGGATCTATTTGCA
>VDFB02270651.1:725355157-725399396 GCA_007258455.2 Sequoia sempervirens | reverse complement strand
GCCTAAATGAAGACAGGTACTTTATTTTGCTTATTGATGATTATACTCAAATGATATGGGTTGTTTTTCTTAGAAGAAAGAATCGGGCCCTGTATAGGTTTAAGGTATTCAAAGCGAGAGTGGAAAATGAAGTAAATCTGAAAATCAAGTGTTTGAGATCTAATCGAGTTGGTTAATTCACTTCTAGTGAATTCAATGAATTCTATGAGAAGCATGGTATAAAAAGATAGTTCTCTACTCTAAGAACCCCTCAGCTGAATGGAGTTGTTGAAAGGAAAAACATGAATATTTAGGAAGTGGCTAGAACTATGATGAAAGAGTCTAATGTATCAGATGTGTATTGGAGAGAAGCAATACATTCTATTGCTTATGTTCTTAATAGATTTCAGATCAGACACAACAACACAAAGACACCTTTTGAGTTATGGACTAGTAAGACTCCTACTGTGAAATATTTTAAGGTATTTTGAAGTAGATGCTATATTAAAAGAGATGATGAAAATCTTGGAAAGTTTGATGCTAGATGCGATGAAGGAATATTTATTGGATACTCTACTACTAGAAAGACATACAAATGCTTCAACAAAAGATTGAGAAAAATCATTGAAAGTGCTAATGTGAAAGTTGATGAAGACATATGCAAACCTATTGATATAAGTGAATTTGAACTTGATGATCCTATCTACGAACATATACTTGAAGAAAATAAGGAGAATGAAGAAGAGGAGCAAGTGGAAGAAGAAGAAGAAGAGAATGAACTAGAACCTACAGCTAGGACTCCCAAATATGTACAGAAGAATCAACTTCAAGATTAGATCATTGGAGACAAGAGTGAAGGAGTGAAGACAAGAAGCAGAGTTGTAGCTGAGGTAAATTTTTGTTTACTTTCTAAAATAGAACCTAAATCTATAAAAGAAGCATGTGAAGATGAAAGTTGGATGAGATCCATGAAAGAGGAACTGTAGCAGATAGAAAAGAATCAAACATGGGAAATAGTCCCTAGACCTAAGAACAAAAATGTCATTGGTGAGCTAAATGGGTGTTCCAAAACAAACTAAATGAAAATGGAGTAGTAAGGAATAAGGCAATACTGGTGTGCAAAGGATATTCACAAGTTGAAGCTATAGATTTTGAAGAGACTTTTTCCCCTATAGCCAAAATGAAAGCTATTAGAATGTTTTTGGCATTCTCTGCCCACGAGGACTTTAAGGTATATCAGATGGATGTTAAGTCTCTTTTTCTAAATGGTGAGTTGGAGGAAGAAGTGTACATGGAGCAACCTGAAGGGTTTCAACTGTTTGACAAACCGTATATGGTTTGTAAATTTAAGAAAGTATTGTATGGATTGAAGCAAACTCCCAGAGCTTGGTATGCAAGATTGGACAAATATCTAACAAAGCAAGAATTCGGCAAAGGTTTTTGCTGATAGTTTTATTTACTTCAAAGTGCAAGGTAATAAGATGTTGATTGTAGTTGTTTATGCTAATGATATTATTTTTGGTCGAAATGATGGCATGTGTAAAAAATTTGCTGAAGAAATGCAGAAAGAATTTAAGATGTCTATGATTGGTGAATTGAATTTCTTCCTTGGTCTACAGGTGAATCAAATCGATAAAGGGATATTCATTTCATAGTCTAAGTATGTAAAAGAGATGTTGAAAATTTTTGGGATGGAAGATTTTAAATCAGTTTATACTCCTATGGTAACCGGATATAAGTTGAGCAAGGATCTGCTAAGACTAATCAGAGCAAATATAGATCCATGATTGGCAGATTGTTGTATCTCACTGCTACCAGACTAGATATTATGCATGCGGTGTGTTTAGTTGTTATATTTCAATTAGATCCTAGAGAAGTACATCTTATGGATGTAAAAAGGATATTTAGATATCTTAAGGGCGCACTGGATTAGTGACTATGGTATCCTAAGAGTAATGATTTTACCCTAAGTGCTTATACAAATGTTGATTGGGCTGGATGTGTAGATGACTGGAAGAGTGCCAGTGGTGGTGCTTTCTTTCTTGGTGGAAGATTGGTTTCATGGTTGAGTAAGAAGCAAGACTCAGTTTCTTTATCTACTGTAGAGGCAGAGTATATTATTGCAACATCCTATTGAACACAAGTTTTGTGGATGAAGCAAACTCTGAAAGATATTGGTGTGGTATGTGATGAGCCTATCTCTATTTTTTGTGACAATACAAGTGCAATAAAAAATTCAAAGAACCCGGTTATGCATTCAAGAACAAAGCACATATCTATCAAGTATCATTTTCTGAGAGAAAAAGTGTTGGAGATCTAGGTCAGATTGGAGTATGTGACAACACAGGAACAAATTGTAGACATCTTTACTAAGGCTCTTCTGAAGGATTCTTTTGAGCATCTTATGGAGATGTTGGGGGTCATTGTCCCTCCTAACTAAGTGCACATGAAGGTGCATCAATCCAATGAATTCACAAGATTCCTCATTTATCTGGACTGATTGTTGGGTCTACTTCGTAGCCGATGAAGCCACAATAGTGGTTTACAATTTGATGGAGGAAGGAAAACTGAGAAAAAATGACCCCATGGCAAAAAAAAGTGATTTAGGGGGTTCGTACAAACCTAGAAGTTTGACCAAACCAAAAAGGGGTTCAAGCGAACCTGGGTTCGAGCGAACCCCTTAAACTTTTTTCTGTCAAAAAACAAAAAAAAATTATGCATATGAAAGAGGTTTGAGCGAACCCCCTTGAAGAGGTTCGCTCGAACCTAGGTTCAAGCAAACCATCATTCGAATGAACCCCTAGGGGTTCGCTCAAACCCCTATGGGTTCGTACGGACCCCCCTAAATCCTCATCCCCTCCCTGAGACACCTAAAAAACCTAAAATTTGGCACTTCAAAGCTCGGGTTGAGGATGAAAATGGAGGAATCTTCACAAACCCAACTTGAATCAGGTAGTCCTCAGAACGAGCAATCCAATGAATATAATTTTAATATGTTTTGGTTTTATTATGTATTTGTTTTTTTAGTTTTATTAAACATAGGCTTTTCATCAAAAATGAAGGTCTCTATTTTGCACATGTGGAAAAATAACAGATTATCAAAAAAAAATTGAAAAATATGAGTGCACCAGATATTGAAGTCCTTGATCCAACAAAAATAAATAAATTGAATTTTGATATATACAAAAAAAATTCTACGTTATACGGTCGCACTATGTCTGAATTGTAATTGGTTTGACTTTGAAACTTGATTAAAGAAAAAATATTCAATGAAAAACTATCTAACCAAGTGAAAGCACTAGATATTAGAGTTACGAATCTAAATTCGAAAGAATTATAATTTTATCCTTCATGGAAAAAAAGTTATGCATTATACAGTGTGCGTCACTTTTTAAAAATGTTGTTTTCTGAAAAAACTAGTTTTCGTGGGAGATGGAAAAAGAAGTGCAATCTAATTCCAATTTTTTTTAAAAAAATATTTTTAAAATCTACAGATAAAATGTGATGAGACTCTAGTTTGCATCATCTTCAAATTCTTCACAGTTTAGCTACTATAGGTGCTCGAATGTGAAGATTTGGTTAAAAATAATAATTTCAGTGTCTAGTTTGGCCAAAAATTATAAACCACTATTGTGGGATCAACCAAGGGGAGTAGAAGTGGTTTCATTGTTGTAATATTGGTGTACTCATAAGGGGGAGTAATCAAAATTTTTGTTCTTTACCATTGATTTCAAAGGGGGGGAAAAGGTTATGTGTTTCCATCAATGACAAAGGGGGAGATTATTACAAATATGAGCTAGTTTGTTGGTGTTGTCATTGATGTTGTCATTGATGTCAACACAATTTAGTATGTTGATGTTTGTACATGTATAGCTAAGATACTTCTAAGATGTAGTGAGTACATGGAGCTATCTTTATGATGTTGTAATAGTGTAGTATTGGTGAGTTTCCAAGTGCTTTTGAGAAAATTAAATAAAGAAGAGAAGTCAGAGTGTTGAGTGTGTTCAGGACATGCTTTGGTATGTGCTTCGTGTTTCTCCTATGTTGATCCTATGCTTGTACAGATCTGAAGGTTTGTTAATGATAATCTCATGGTAACATATGCTAATTTTTCGCTTCTGGTGAGATGGTACATGGAATTTTTGTTCACTGGTATGTGGACTGTGTAGCAAGTATTGATTTTCTGTGGACTAGGAGAAATTTTTATGCTCTGCAGTCCTCCACTATTTTGTTTCAGATCGTGCAGATCTGGGATATGTCTTATGAAGGTCTTTCCTATGCTTTGGTGAAGAGGTTTGGAGTTTGGTAATAAGGATGTCATGTTTCAGTAAATTCTTGTATGAGTTTGCACAGCTTGGACTGACTGGTGAAAGGAATTTAGTGATTGAAGTCTGTTGTTTTATTTATGGATGTATCTGGAAGATTCTAAGATATACTCTCATGTATATTGAAGCATGTTGTGTCATCTGTGTGTCATCTTCTTGTTGGGAAGTGTGTGCATCAATGCTTATCTTTGTTTTCATTAGGTTTGGCCAACCTAGTGTTTACACTTCATTCAAAGAATAAAATTCAATTAAGGAAGCATGTAGATGGTTCAAGAAAATAATTTTATTGGTCCACTCTTATTCCTTTCCACTATAGGAATTTTGAATTGCCAACCTAATTTGAATTTATGAAATGTTGTTTTGTGGCTGACCTTGGTAAATGTTTCTAAGGTTGAGAATTGTATAAAATCAAGTTGAATTGTGAAGAGTTGTATGATAGTGTGATGCAAAGTGATGAAAGTAAGCCACAAATCATAAGAGAAGAAATGTGTACGAGTTGTGTTGAAGATAGTGACACAAGGGTTTTTTTAATCCTACGAATGTGCTTTAATTGTAGTGGTGGATTTCTTATTCTCTTTTGTATCTGTAGGCAGTGAGCCTCCCTGTTAGATAGTGAATCCTTTCTGTAGGCATTGAGCCTTTGTACTTGGATAGTGAGTCCTCTTTTGGGTAGTGAGCCTTTTCTATAATATTTATATTGTGAGTTTACCCTCACCATGGTTTTTCCCTTATTGGGTTTTCCACGTAAAAATATGGTGTTCATTTTGTTGAAATTTACTTTTTTTTATCTATGGTTCATGCTTATGTTTAATAATAGAATAGTGTGGATAATAAATTGATGAGTGGTAAAAATTTTAAGTATAGATTTGTGTGACAACTAATTCACCCCACCCTCTTAGTTTTCCTATGCCTTTTTAACATCATACATATACAAGAATCTCTAGGTTTAGATTGTGAGATTTTGTACTCTCCAAAAAATGAGGGTCTAAAATCTAATGAAATCCAATCATCATTAAAACATGTGTTGGAAGATGAAGCAATATCTTGACCATGATGTATATTTATCCTAAGAGTGTTTTGTGTGATGACATTGATATTAAGTGAAGGTTTCTTTGATGCTTTTGTTTCTTTCAAAGGATAATAACCAATACCTCTTGTTTTTTCTTGCATGCTAGGTTTGATAGGGACATGAATACATTGTTCCTTAACACCACATCCTTTTCTATTATAGCCAAGTTGTTTCAAAATTTTGTAACTGCTTCCATAAAGTGCTTTCATTTCTTTCGAAGGAGGTTCTTCATGATCACTTTCATCATATGTAGATGTATAATTTTTGTTTTCTTCTTCTTTACTAAAATTTGTGGACTCACATTGTTTTGATGACTTGGATTGTGTTGATATTATGTCATCTTCTTTCTCTTTTCTTGATTTTTGTTTGATCTTGTATTCTCCCATGAATGTAGGTGTAAAATATAAGGAACCCTAATCATCATCCAATAATTTTTTGATTGTTGAAAAGCACTTCCTTTTCTCTTCTTCTTACATCAGTTCAACTTTTATAGTTGGTGTCAATGTTCTAAGAGGATTTGTCATTCTTAATTCAGTTTGTAAACAACTCTCAATTTGTAGGTCATCTTTGATTATGTGGACCTTGTTTTTATAAGTGTATTTCATTAGATGATGAAGCGTTGAGGGGACTCCATTCATTTCATGAATCTATGGCCTACCCAAGAGAATACTATATGAAAGATCATGGGGAATGACATGGATAGGAGTTTTCAATGAAACCCTACCATCTTTAATAGTAATTTTATCACACCAAGTGATTATTTTTCCATGTTATCAAAACCATGGATAGATAAAGAATCTAGTTGAATTTTAGTCTTTTCCACTCCAAGTTTATCCAAAAGGTTTACACTACAAACATTGAGTGTTGAACCATTATCAATAAGAGTACACTTAATGTCAATGTTGTTAATGCTAGATATTATCATCAAAGCATCATTGTGTTTATGTATGTCTAAAGGAGGCAACTCACTTTGATTGAATACAATGTCCAAATTAGGTTGATTTATATTCTCAATCCAAGATACCACATCATTTGGTTGCACACTAGGAGGGATGAAAACTTTTTGCAAAGTATTTTGGATCATGCCATGGTAAAGAGGTGATGCTTGAATCAAATCCCACAAGGATATCTTAGTAGGAGTGTTATGAAGTTGTTCAACAAGATCATATTCTTTACCATTATGTTGTTGGATATTAGGTGTAGGTGGGAGGTATGGTTGAGGAAATTGGAGGGATGTTGGAGATTTTCTTGGTTGTGTATTATTCCTATTGTTGTATATATGAGCAACCGTATGATAACTTGGTTTCTACAAAACATTCTTACTAGTGAGTTTCCTTGCAAAATTTAAGATATTCCTTGGAGGTTTTGGTTAGTGTAGAGGTGGTCCTATAGTGAGAAGTGGATTAGGAGGTCCAATAACTAAAGGAATCTTAGGAGGTTTAGAATGAATCTTAGGTGGCCCAATGATTAGAGGACCTTTGGGAGGTCCAAAAGGAGTTTTTGGAGGTCTAATAATTAAGGGCGATCTAGTGGTCAATTCTGTGTTCATAACCTCAACGGATTTGACTTCTTGTTGTTGATCTTCTCTTGAGAGGGGATCTATTGTCACCTTATCATCTTCATCTTAGAAAGAAACATTAATATTATTTGAAATACATGTATCAATGATATCATCCTCTTACACCCTAATATCTTCACAAGTAGGAGAGTTTTTAGGAAAGGAGAAAACAAGATTATCATGAAATTCAATGGTTGGAATTTTTAAGATAAATTCATCACAAGTAGGGGAGGTATTGAGAGAAGAAAAATTATGATTTTCTTTCTTACCAATGATTGTATTCTCTTTTCCAACAATATCCTCCCAAGTAGGGGATGTAGTGGGAGAGAAACAAACAAGATTCTCATGACGTTTAATGATTGGATCTTCTAACACCAAGATACCTTCATAACAAGTAAGAGAGGTATAGGGAGAAGAATATTTATGATTGTCATGATTATCAAGAATTGTATTCTCTTTCACCAGACTAACCTCACACATGGGAGAGATAGTGGGAGAGGGATCAATGAAAAAGAAGAAAAAAGGGGAGATAACTTCATATTCATATGCTTGTAACATAAATTTCTTAAAGTGATTAACAAGATTTGAAAATAAAACATGAAGTATGATAATTGTACATATTTTTGCAATGAGAACATGATGTAACAATTTTCCAATAGATCTAAAATGCAACACTTTTTTTCAAATTTACAACAAATCAAGCAAAATGACACTTTTCTTACACATGCAATAATATTTTTTTAGAATTTTAAAACAAAATTTTGTGGCACAAGCTACAATAGATTGATAATATAGAGGCAAAAGGATGTACGAAATTTGTTTGAGACACCTATACAAGGACAGATTCACCCTACGGTGAATGATTCCTTGGATAGGGTTTTAAAAAGTGAAAATTTGAACTTTTATGTTGGTGTTTGATGTTTCTTTTTGCAATTGTGAATAGGTTAAACAATGATTGTTTTTCCATTTTTTTGTCAAATTAAGACAATGTAATGAAAGATGCAAGTGTGAAACAAAGGTGAAAATGTTGTGACAAGTTTTGAATGCTAATTTTAGATCTAACATTCAAAAATTGACTGATAATAAGATGACACAACCTGAAAGTGATGATTTGATGCAACTTGAAATCAAACAATGCAATGTTTTTCAATTTGAGACAATGTGATATAGATGCAAATATGTAACAACAAATGACACTTTGGAATGAAATTTTCAGATCTAATATGCAATACCTATCTAATCCAAAGATGTAAAATTTTGAAAATGAATATTTTATGCAAATTTGAAATAAAACTATGCAATTTTTCACTTGTTTTTGAGCTAAAAATTAAAAGATGCAATATACATGTAATGAACAATTTCAGATTTTAACCACTTAGTGAAAGCAATATGAAGGAAAATCTAATCTAAATATGACTAAAATAAACCATAATACATGCTATTATGCAATATGGAATGCCATTTTTTTTTTCTTTTAATGATGCAAAGATGAAACCCTAAATGCAAAAATGCACAACAATGTAATGCAAAATCTAGATCTAGGGTTTGAAATACTTCCAATTTTCATAAGGTATATGATGTAAGAATGTTGAGTTCGCCAAAATGAAACATAAAAATGTGGTGACTGTAATATTAGTGTCCATAACCTAAGGCCATTTCCACACTTATAAATTTCATTGAGATATAGATCACAAGGTGTAAGAGATTGACTTTCAGACCTAAAGGTGAGCCAACCAAACCTAGATCTATATCATAAGGGGGATTAAAATGATTTGGAAGTTTTTTTAAATGATTAACTTAATGAAACTATATGACATATATAAAATATAGATTCTAAAAAATTGACAGACTAAAATAGTAGTTTACTAGTGGATTTGGGAAGTGCAGAGTGGAAAATATGCTTAAAAAAATTGGTTTCAGCCTTTATAAAAGGACATATTTTACCAAGGGTGAATGGGTCCTTATAGGGGTGTCCTAATCAACTTTTGGGATCCTCTATTACAATATCTGAACCTTTTTTTTTTCCTAGGTCTCACTATTAGAAAGTCCTTCTTCAACCTGTAACCTACACATACACAAAGAGGGAAAAATGGTTTTGTTTGTTTGTATGAGGGTTTTCCTTAGTCAGACCCAAAGTTTGGTAATCAAACCTTGATAAACAAATAATGAAAATGGAAGGAAATGATGAATGAAATAATACTTGCTTACAACTCACCAAACCTTTAATGTATGTCCTTAGATGATAGAAGTCAGACACATCACTCCAACAAATCAGATCTTGCTTTGCTTGATTTATTGGATAGTTGAAAATGCTTGGATGCTTTAGGATTGAAAATGATTATAAGCCCTCACAAGATGACATGAATGCACATGAACTTTAACATGATGATTAGGATCTGGATTTGGTATAACAAATGATTGAAAAACCTCCTCTTGAATTCTCTTGAAAATAATATTTTCTCATAGGAAATTTTGATAATTTAGGTTAGATTTAAATTGATAAAAAGACTATGTATTTATAGGTGTTTATCTAATTTCCTACAAATTTTCCAAAAGCCGACAATTGCATATAAAATTTGATTCATTAAAATATTATCAAAAACATATTTAAAAATGGGTCATGGAATTTAAGGAGGCACTCATTCTCCAATGTGATTTAATTATTAATTGGATTCATTAAATGTAGGTTCCCTTTTTGAAAAATGGGATAAATAAGGCTTTGTAATGCATAATTTAAGTAATTAGAAGCTTAATTAAGTCCAATTAATTAAGGGACTCAAAAAAAAGTGTGAAATTGTAAAAGAGTATACAATTTCCTACACTACAATTTCAAAATATATAAAGTTTGATAACATAACAAAAGTTGTTGCTCTTTATTATTCTCAAGAAAAACTAAAAATAAAAATCCCTTGTTCGTTGTTTGCTTCAAATGTTGCTACAACAATCTTGTTCCTGTTATTTTTCACTACTATTTTCATACATTACATGCATGACAAAAGTGTTGAAATATTTAATCCTAAGAAGCAATGGGAAAGTGCATTTAATGCACAATAGATGAGATCCATTTTGGATCGTTTCCCCCTTTTTCATTGTCAGATATTTATTGTCCCAATTAATGTGCTTTGGCAGCAAATTTATTCAAGTAGGTGAATTTGAAATTGGGCGGCAACTTTTTGGAAAAGGGCAAGCAAGACAAAAAGAAAGATAGAATGTTTTTTCAGAGAGAGACAACAAAGTTAATTTTTTGCAGCAATAGACAAGAAGGAATGTTCAATAAAACACATAACTGCAAGAAGGGAATGTTCAAGAGAACATGTAGTAGTAGAAGACATTGATAGAGAGCAGGGCTCATGTGCTCTAGAATATCTTCATCATGCAGCAACACACAAAAAGTTCTAGTGCGCTGAAATATGTGTAGTTTTTTGTATGAAGAATATACAGAGCTTTAGCTCTTATTTTTGTGTAATCATTTTTTAATGTAATCTTTTAGTGAATGAATGAAATAGAATATATTTATGCCCCCTTGTCTTGTTATCTCTTTGGTCTATGTTTTCATCTTTTCCCACTTTAGTTGGGTTCTTTCCCAACATAATGGTATTAGAGCCCTAATTTTTTTGGGCATTCAATTTTTAAAGCCCTAGCTTTGTTCCTAGGTGTGTAGTGATAGAACCTTGGTCTCTAGGTATTTTGGAAAGCCCTATATTTTTTCTAGGTATTTGCATTTTCTCCCATTTAGCAAAATGGCTGGAGGAGATAATAGGAATTGGCAGCAACCATCTATATTTGATGGTAAAAATTATGACAGCTGGGCAAAGAAATGAAAACCATTTTAGTGGAAAATGACTTGTGGGAGTTAGTAGCAAATGGGTTCATAGATGTGACTGACCCAAATGCATTTACAACATTGAGCAATGCTCAAAAGAATCAGTTGAAGGAGACAAGAAAAAATGATGCCAAAGCCCTTAGTCTGATTGAAGCAGCCTTGATAGAGGCTATCTTTCCTCAAATAGTAGCAACTATTTATGCAAAAGAAGCATGGGAAATACTTCAAACCACCTACAAAGGGACTAAGAAAGTCAAGGCAATGAAACTCCAACTACAAAGGAGAGAATTTGAGACCATGCAAATGAAGGACAATGAGTCCATTTTATAATTTCATACAAGGGCTTCCACCTTGGTTAACTAGTTGATGATAAATGGAGAAACCATGGAAGAGCAGAAGATTGTGGAAAATATTCTCAGAAGTTTACCCACAAAATTTGACCTAGTGGTTATTGCCATAGAAGAGGAAAAGGACCTCTCACAAATTTCAGTTGATGAGTTAATGGGTTCACTTCAAATCCATGAGCAGCACCTAAATGGGTCTACAAATTATTCCTAGGAACAAGCCTTCAAAGCAAAAGCTAATGTGAGAGGCAGAGGAAGAGGAAGAAATGGAAAAGTAAGAGGTCAAAGAGGCAGAGGTAAAAGCAACTCCAGAAGAGGAGGCTCAAATAGTCAAGAGGATGCCAACACCTCCCAATCAAACTTCAAAAACACAAAGAAAAATGGCAGCTCAAATCAGAGATCCGATAAGAGCAATGGGTAGTATTACTATTGTCACAAGTATGGTCACTATGAAAGTGAATGTAGGAAGAAATAATGTGACCAAGGGAGTCAAAATGAAAATGTGGCAAACGAGAACAAGAATGAAAATGAAAAATAGTCACAAGTGTTTATTGCATGCAATCTTGCAAAACAAGGAAATGCTAAAGTTTGGTATTTGGACAATGGTTGTAGCAGCCACATGAGTGGTAACAAAAATTTATTTGCCTCCATAGACAACAACATTAAGTGTGAAATTAAAATGGGAAACAATTAGAAGGTTCCAGTCATGGGCAAGGGCATAGTGTGCCTACAAACTGAGCATGGTGAAGAAAGACATCTCCATGATGTCTTTTATGCCCCAGGGATGAAACACAATCTCTTGAGCATTGGAAAGATGGTCCAAAATAGTTATAGAGTGCTAATGGAGAAAGGGGAATGCATCATATATGACAAGGATGGAAGCAAGATAGTTATGGAAGTGGTTCAAATGAAAAAGAACTGGATGTTTCCCCTCAAAATACAAATCCCAACACAATCAATAAGCTTGCAGCAATCAGCCTTCAAAATAGTCATCCAAGACTCATCCAAGCTTTGGCATTTGAGGTATGGACATCTAAGCTATTCTAGTTTAAATTTTTTAGCTAAAAAAGATATGGTTGGGGGCTTACCAGGAATTGTAGAGCCCAATGGAAAATGTGTCAAAGCATGCATCCTAGGTAAAAAAAATAGGTATCCCTTTCAATCAGAGCATTCTAGGCTAGCTAGAGCACCATTAGAGTTGGTGCATTTATATTTGTGTGGTCCCATGAAGACCCCAACCCTAGGTTGAAATGTTTATTTCATGAAACTTATAGATGACTATAGTATAAAAATTTGAGTGTATTTTTTGAAGAAAAAATCAAATGCATTTGAGAAGTTCAAGGAGTTTAAGGCTTTGGCTAAAAAGAAAAGTGGCCACTATATCAAACTCCTTAGAACAGACAAAGGGGGAGAGTATATCTCTCAAGATTTTATGAATTTTTGCAAGTCTCAAGGCATTCAGAGACAACTCACAACCTGGTATATTCCATAACAAAATGGAGTGACTGAAAGAAAGAACAGAACCATCACGGAGATGGCAACAAGCATGCTAAAGACAAAAGGTTTGTCTAATGAATATTGGTATGATGTTGTAGCAACAACAATTTACATTTTGAATAGGTGCATCACAAAAGCCGTTCATGATAGGATTCCACAAGAAGTATGGAAAAAATGAAAATGGAGTATTGAGCATTTGAGAATATTTGAATGTGTGGCATATGCACTCGTGCCAAAAGAGAAAAGGAAAAAATTTGATGACAGAGGTGAAAAGTGCATTTTCATAGGCTATAGTGAAGAATCCAAAGCCTACAAATTGTACAATCCCATCACCAAGAAAGTGGTGATCAGTAGGGACATCGAATTAATTGAAAATGAGTCATGGGATGTAATGGTTGATAGCAACACATGTATTTCTATCATAATACCCTTTGAGGATGAAGAATTTCTAGAAGGAAGATGCACCAAGACTTTACAACAAGGTAACAGTTCAGAAAAAAATAGCAACTCCAAAAAATTTCAGTAGGGGAGATGCTCTGGAAACTTTCAACAGAACAATTGCTTTCGAAATTTACAACAGTCTTCTTCATCAGTCCAACAATCAAGCAGCTCCAGAAATTATGACCCTACACTTGCATCATTGATGCCATGGAAGACTAGAAGCATGAGGGAAATTTATGACAACACAAGGTATGCTGACTTTGATGAGAATTCAAATTTTGCTATGTTTTCTTATAGTGATCCAATGTATTTTGAAAAAGCCATGAAAGAAGAATAATGGTGTAAGGCTATGGATGAAGAGTTGGACACTATAGTGAGAAACAAAACATGGGAGCTCACTAATTTACCCAAAGGGAAATCAGTCATTAGAGTTAAGTGGGTCTATAAGACCAAATGTACTACTAATGGTAAGGTTGAAAGGCTTTAAGTAAGGCTGGTTGTTAAGGGATACAAACAACATCTTGGAAGAGACTACGATGAGACATATGCACCAGTTGCAAGGCTAGAAACAGTGCACGCAGTCCTAGAAATTGCAGCCCAGTACGAATAGAAAGTATTTCAAATGGATGTGAAATCATCCTTCTTGAATGGAGTGCTAAAAGAAGAGGTGTATGTGGAGCATCCACCTGGCTATGAAGTCCCAGAGAAAGAAGACGAAGTCTACAAGCTCTAAAAATTATATCTATGGGTTGAAACAAGCACCATGGGCATAGTACAATATAATTGATTTGTAACTTATGAGCAATGGTTTTAGCAAAAGCAATAGTGAGCCCACACTCTACATCAAGGAAGCTAATAGTGAGATTCTTATTGTTGTTTTGTATGTAGATGATTTAATTTTCACAAGGAATAGTAATATTTTCATTGTTGATTTCAAAGAGGCAATGAAAAATGAGTTTGAAATGACAGACCTAAGTTTGCTAAAATATTTCCTAGGCATATAGATCCAACAAACAGATCATGAAATCTTTATTTCACAAAAAAAATATGCTAAACAAATCTTGAAGAGATTTAGTATGCTGGACAACAAACCAGCCCCAACCCCAGTAGTTACAGGTCTGAAATTAAGCAAAGAGAATAGCAGCAGTGATGTCAACCCAACCCTCTACAAGAGCATGGTTGGAAGCCTCATGTATTTGAAAGCAACAAAACCTGATTTTATGTACACGGTAAGCTTGATGTCTAGGTTCATGGAGCAACCTAAGGACACACACTAGAAAGTAGGAAAAAGGATTCTAAGGTATGTTAATGGCACGAAAGGCTATAGCATTATGTATACCGCCTCCAATGAGTTTTAGCTAGTTTGGTACATAGATAGTGATTGGGAAAAAAATTTAGATGTCAGGAAGAGCACATCGAGATATTTGTTCCACCTAGGTTTAGGAGCAATATCATGGGCATCAAAGAAGTAACCCATAGTCTCACTCTCCACAGCTGAAGCAGAGTACATAGCAACAAATGCAGCAGCATGTCAGGCAATTTGGCTTAGAAGAATCCTTGCAGATTTGAATGAGTAGCAAGAAGATGGTACAACCATATTTTGTGACAATGTGTCTTTTATTGCTTTGACTAAGAATCCTATCTTTCATAGATAAAGAAAGCACATCAAAATTCGCTATCATTTCATAAGGGATTTGGTGGAGCATGAGAGATTAAACTTTAGTACTGTAGATCTGAGCAACAACTCATGGATATTTTCACAAAGGCATTGTCAAAAGACTCATTTGAATGCCTAAGAGATAGGCTTGGTATGAACGAATGCTCCAGAACCTTAGTTCTGGAAAACTCTGAAAAGCGTCGATGCTCTGGAAATTTAGTTCTAGAAAACTCAAAAAAGTGTCAATGCTCCGAAAATTTAGTTCTGGAAAACTCAAAAAAGCATAGATGTGTCGGAACTTCAGTTCAAGACAGTGCCAGAAATCATAATAGGTGCAAACATGTTTGCTCCAGAAACTTTGCTCTGGTGCTCCGAAACTTTTGCTCCGTTGCTCCGGAAGTTTCGCAAAGTGATGAAAAGCAGAACTTTGCTCCAAAAACTTTTCTCCAGAATTTTAAAATGATGATGAAAAATAATTTAGCTCAAGATCAAAGGGGAGTGTTGGAATATTTAATCTTGAGCAGCAACGAGAAAGTGCATTTAATGCACAATTAGATGAGATTCATTTTGGATCATTCCCCCCTTTTTCATTGTCAGATATTTGTTGTCCCAATTAATGTGCTTTGGCAGCAAATTTATTTCGGTAGGTGAATTTGAAATTGGGTGGAAGCTTTTTGGAAAAGGGAAAGCAAGACAAAAAGAAAGATAGAAATTTGTTTTGAAGAGAGACAATAGAGTTATTTTTTTGCAGCAGCAAATAGGGAAGAATATTCAGTAGAACACAGAATTGCAGGAAGGGAATGTTCAGGAGAACCTGCAGCAGCAGAAGATATTGATAGAGAGCATTGCTCCCGTGCTCCAAAATATCTCTAACACGTAGCAACACATAGAAAGTTCCAGTGCACCGAAATATGTGTAGTTTTTTGTATGAAGAATATACAAAGCTTTAGCTCTGATTTTTGTGTAATAATTTTTGAATGTAATATTTTAATGAATAAATGAAATAGAATATATTTCTGCCTCCTTGTCTTGTTGTCTCTTTGGTCTGTATTTTCATCTTTGCTCACTTTAATTGGGCTCTTTCCCGACAAAAAGACTACCTAAACCTATGTATATGCCCAGCAAGAACAAAAACAACAAAACAATTAATTACAATTAATGTCATAGCCTTTTGCAGCATGGGAAAATCTGAAGACAGATTTAACAATTCGTTCATATTAAACTTCAGTCCTACGTTCAGAGAATGCGGAGTCCAAGTGAGATGAGAGGAGATGGAGAAGTGAATGCACACCCGTATGAACTATCAAGGAAGATATGGCGATGGCAGGGAGAGTGAAGAGAATATGGAGAAGTTTAAAGGCAGATGGTTGGGATTAGTTTCCAACATTCAAATCAATCTCATATTTTTACCTCTTATTTTTATTTATTATTTCAAGTCATCTATCTAACTCAATTAAAATAATTTAGATCTTAATTATTATATATTATACATAAGATGCCTTTATTTTCCCTTGAATAATACAGCCCTATTATTTTCATAATGAAAAATAAATTGAGAACTTTATAGTTTGCTAAATGGAAGGCATGAAAGATCTGAGCCATTCTCAAATATCTGTTTGATAGGTAGGGCGGCCCTGTTTATTAAGTCTTCTATAAAAAGATTTGAACAAAGATGTTTCCACGTTAAAACATGGAATCAAGAACTTTAGAGATGTCCACTTTAACAGAAGATAATATTAAATGGTCACAAAGGAATATTTATTTATTAAAAAAATCCTTACAGAAGATAATGTTAAATGGCCACAAAGAATGCCGTTTTCTTAAAAGACTTCAACCCTGTGCCCATAAACATCTGAGAGTCTTATAGAGAATCTTTACAAGAGTCCTAGGAAGAAAGCAAACACAAAAACCTTAAGGAAGCCAGCTGTTAACTCCATGGCAATACAAAGAAAAAAAACTTTTAAGATGTACATCACAAAATACCTGAAATATATTATCACATGTCCTCTATATCCAACTAAGAATTGAGGTTATTTGGCTGCAGATTGGTAAAGCTGCTTGCACAGTCAAAAATATAATTGGAGTCGAATCCAGGAACAAAACCAAACCTAAATGGATCTGAGTGTGAATGATATGGGTTAGAGATTGTTAAGCCCTGTATGCTGTAAGAAATATCACTTAGGAATCCATGAGAATTCTGATGAACCAGCGTTGTGAGTGGGGGTGAAACTTTATATACTGCACTATGTAATTCATCATTCTCAGCTGAAGATATAGTGTAAGACTCTGTAGTGAGGTTGGACATTGTTGGTGCAATAACATGATGTAAAACAAGAGCATTTCTCAGCTTGGTGAGCTCATCTGGGGAAGGATTTCGCCCATCTGATTCGCCATTGCATGGATGTTCCAACTGAGAACTGAGGTTGTTCGACTGTAGATTGGTAAAGCAGCTTGCACTGTCAAAGATGTAATTGGAGTCAAGCTCAGGGACAAAACCAAACCCAAATGCATCTGAGTGTGAATGATACTGGTTAGAAGTTGTTGATCCCTGACTGCTGTCAGAAATCCCAGATAGGAATTCATGGGAATTCTGCTGATCCAGAGTTGTTAATGGTGATGAAATCCTATAAATTGCACTATGTAATTCATCATTTTCAGCTGGAGATATAGTGTAAGACGCTGTGCTGAGATTGGACTTTGTTGGTGCAATGACATGTTGTAAAACAAGACCATTTCTGGGCTTGGTGGACTCATCTGGGAAAGGATATCGCCCACCTGATTCGCCATTGCATGGATGTTGTAAAATTCTGGGTTCTGCTGGACCAGGGATCGGATCTATTTGCATGCTTAGCCTATGAGGCTGAAGATTGTAGATGGTAGAATATTCTGAATCCATTTTATCCTTGGTCGAGACCCCAATACCATTGGTACTTGCGGATGGCGTATCTTTGGGCTTTAACTTGAGGGTCTTCAGGTGTACACCTTTGCGGCCCGATTTCTTGCTCAGATGAATATTCCAGAAGTTTTTAACATCGTTGTCTGTTCTTCCCGGTATACGGGCAGCAATCAACGACCACCTGCACCAATCTTTCTTTCTTATCATTCCATTCATCAAAGATATAAAAGTTTGATTGATATATATTAAATGCTTAAGAAAGGTCAATTCCAACCTGTTTCCAAGAAGTTTGTGAAGTCTTATAATGAGGTCTTCTTCGTCTGGAGTAATATGGCCTCGCTTCACATTTGGGCGAAGGTAATTCATCCACCGTAACCTACAACTCTTCCCGCATCTCTTCAAACCTGACAAATTCATCCATTTGGGCAAAGGATTTATAAATTAAAAACAAAATACACAATTGATTTTTGAAGTAATCTTTCAAAATAATTTGAAAAACTCATGTCAACTATTAAATGATCATGGTATCAACAAAAATAAATCTTATATAGAATAAATGTAAAAAGCAAATTTTGTAGTGCTATACATGAAAAACTAATGATGAAAATTGTATTATATGAAAGGTGAGATTTTAGGTAAATTGTCAAAATTGATTATAGAATTAATTTTATCTAAGTAGTGTATGATAGTTTGTAGTTTTAATTATGTGTATTTTTCAATCAATTATGCATGACATTTTGGATCATTCTCTTCTTTCTGATAATAGATCACTGAGAATTATCTGAAGCATCATGCTTAATTGATTGAAAAATAAACACAACTAAGACCCAAAACAATTATACACTACTTCACCAACTCTGGAAAACTCAGACCAACTAATATATAATTTTCTTGAAATAAGATATCTTCATATTGAAGTGCGATTTTGAATGAATAACTACGAAAAGAAAACTGTTTGAAAATCAGGGTGGAGCGTCAAATCTAGACCCTGATTACAGTGTACCCATAAAAAAACTACAGAGAAGTTTGACAATGTTGTACCGGCTTTTGAAGCAAGAGTACTCCAACGTCCTGCACCATTGGCTTCAATGTATGTTTTCAAAAGCAGATCTTCCTCAGGTTGCCATGGCCCTCGGTTAAGCCCATCCACGCTGCATTTCTTCTGTGCCATTGTTGTTGATCCTTGATATTGCCAGGCTTCTGGTCATGTCTATCTAATAAACGAACTGCTGAATTTATAGGTAATTTTCACCCGGTGAGCTGCTAGAATTTTCCTCATGAATGTTTGGTAAGAATTTGATTTGTGGATGACATGCACGAGCGACAAAAGCTTGTTTAAAGGCCCATATCATTCCCAATTAAATATTCTCTTTTTGTCAATCATAGACCTCAGAACAATGGACAGCTTTGTAAACAATTACTATCATAATATCGGATTCCTTTTGGACAAATCCAAAGCTTACGTTTCACTTTGGATGTTTTTGCATGTACTGCAGTTGATTGAAATAAATCATCATGGACGCCATTATTGCCAGCAATCCTGAAATAGACATTTCACGTACCATGATTCACATGAACCCATAAAAGATTATCAAATTCCAAAGGGTAGGAAAAAGATGGGAAAAATGTGAACTACTGCGGAATCGAAAAAGTCATGGCGCACGAGTTCCAGGCTGGTGCGACCAAATCTGTTAATTAATGGAACGATTAACAAAATCCTCACTGACTTAACACAATTTTCAACGAGTATCAAAAGTGAATGGACCAAAAAAGGCCTCGTTGTCGTAATCGTGGTCAACACTCAGTTTCGCTTTATGTTTCTGGGAAAATGCAATGGCCATAGTTCATCATTATTATGTGCCGTAATGTTTGCATGTTTCAATTATTAGAAATGCTCCTTTTTTAAAAATCAACTGGTTGATTTTTTAAAATTTTAAAGAGATATAGGTGTGAGGATACGAAGATTTCTTTAGTTTTTTCTATTTTAGTTGGGTAGTCTTAATCATGAGAAATAGAATTTAAAATTATGACCAACTGATTGATAGATATAAATATTTATATCCATTTATCTATTATGGAGGCCATTATTGTCAGCAATCTGCAATTCTGATAGATATAGATATAATTATTATATATTTTTACAATTAATTTCTTAATATTGAAGCATTTCAAATTTGTATATTTTTAATTTGTCATTTAACTGGTATAATTATAAATATTTATACAGTGGTGTCACTAATTTTTAAGAATCTTATATGATAATCTAAGATATTTTTAATGTTTTTATAGAAACAAAGCAATTTTAAAGACATTTTAAATTCCTTAACATCAAAGATCATTTCCAATGATACAAAGAATGTCACAATAAGTATTAATCTTTAATACAGTTTATAATTTAATCATTTTTTTTTTCCCTTTAATTATACAGAAAGGAAAATGCTAAAGAGAGATGTATCCTTATTTTTATCAAACATGTTTGTAAATGCTTCAAAAAAAAAAAATATTTTGTGAGTGTTTTGAGTAACATTAGGATTTGCTTGTATAATTAATATCATTGATGAAACAAGATTCATCCCTCTTTATCTCCTTAAATATCTTTGAAAGTGCAATGAATCTCATACATAATTTCTTGTTAATGTCATAATATTTATGATTTCCTTCCAACTTTTATAAAGTTGTAGAATACTTTCTTTTCAAGGATGAAGGAAAAAAACGATGTACAACTATGATTATTTCAATATAATGCATATGTTACATAATAATTCGTGTCAAAAATTTATTGATTTTAAAAATTAAAAAATCATAGACATGTCTATATTTTATCTCATGCACATTATTTATTAGATGTGTCTTTGCTTTTTTGGATATATTTAAACACTTAATATTATTTTACTATCACAATCTTCTTTTATACAATGTAATTTGTTTTGGGCGGCACAAAAAGAACACTCCAATGTTAAGTTAAAAATTTAATTACATTTATTTATTATTATTAATTTCTAAAAAGACTCTTTTAATTTCCAATTACACTTTTAAAAATTCAAAATATATATTAAATTTCCAAACAATTTACTCTAGTAAGAAATATTATAGAAAAAATTATAATACAAAAAAGTTTTATTTTAAAAAGCTAACTATGAATACACTCCCTTAAAAAAGTTAGACCATCCTTCCCTTTATATTGGAATCTCATTTTTTTTATTAAAACCATTGTATTAAAAATACATGAAAAGTAAAAGAAAATTACATTTATAATAAAAATTTAACAAAAATAATTCACAAATTAAAATACTTTTGAAATAATTGCTCTTGTCACCAATAATTATATTTTCATTTATAGTAATTGATCTATGGCCATTAAATTAAAAATCCTAAAACATTAAAAAAGTAAGTCACGTTGTAAAGACATTTATGACATTATATATGTTCACTTGTATGTTAAATATTTTTTTACCTCTAAATAAATATGAAATTAAACTCTTATTTGATTATTGTACACTATGCACTCTAAATAAAACATTTCCAAAATAAAAAAAATTGATAAACATGGAAGATAATTATATGTTCTTATTTGTAATATATTGCATTCAAGATTTTGGGTCTATTAGAATTCAAATCGTGTTATGTAGTCAAATGTAAAGGTATATGTTATGTAGTCAAATGTAAAGGTATTTGATACTTATATTAATTGATTCAAACTTAATAAATTTTCTAATCAACATTATTTAAATTTTAACATTCTCCATTTAAATTTGTCACATCATCATCAAAAACCCATATAGTGAATTTTGATGGCAACCTAGGCATGCCCATTCTTTCCTAGATATTTGGTGAATGTAATCCTTAAACAATAGGTAAAAGGTAGAATTTACTTAAAAAATTCTTCATGTGTGGCCATCTTCTTCATTATTGGTTTTGAAAGGTCTACCAATTGTATCATATACTTTCTTAGAAACTATATTGCACATAGCTTCCACATATTTTAACTTCACAACATAATCTTCCTTTTCTATTGTTTTACTTTCATCACTCAAACCAAGGGCTTATTTGAGAGTGAATTTAATTTTATCTTTATCATCAAATTTAATTGTATCACATATTATGTCCTTGTACATATATTTCAATGTTATTCCTCGCATCTATTATTTATTTTATAGAAAGAAAATCCTCTACAAAATCCTCTACTTCTTTCATCTTGTAGCAATTTTCTTCTTGACTCAATCTATCTTTATCATTTATAATGGCAATTTTTTTTACATTTTTTGGTTTCCTTAAATCCTCTATTCTTACATTGGAAAATTCTACCAACATCCACCTCAAAAGCAACCTCAATATCTACCACAATGATTTAAATAAAAATGACATGTATAAAAATAATGATAAGTCATCAACCTCATTGTTAATAAATAGTAAAAAAAATCCTTCTTATAAACAAAATAAAAAAGGTTTTACATTACAATTTTTTTGAGGAAATGATGGGATTCTTGCCAAATCAAATAGTTCTAGCAATGGTTTCCACCTTTACTCGGCAAAAAAAATTAAAAATAGGGTACTTGATAGTTCATAGAATAGATAAAAGAGAAGTAGGATTGAAACCATAGACCACATGAACCTAACTAAAATAGTCAAAAGGTCCAATTAAGGATGATCTAACCATGTAACTAAATACAAAAACACATAGTGTAATTAAATTAGCACAATAGGAAAATGGGAATAGTACATTTGTTAATTCAATAATAAAATTGCATCACAATATACCACAAGGGGCCTAAAAGAAGAAGTGTTTTCCTTAAAAGATATATGGACATGATCATGTTTGAGTTATGGAGTCATCATATGATATAATAATATAAATATCTTATTTTACCATAAACTATCTCTAATCAAGATATAATAAGGATGAGTTGTCTAACCTACTACCAATTAAGTTCCTTCAACTAATCATGGGTTGTGTTTACATAATGAGCCTTAGCATCTCAAATAATTAGTGTCAGTCTCAACATGGTCCAAATGTTGATGTAAAATGAAGCATGTAGCTTTGAAATATGTAGAAAGGAACCTTATGGAATGAAGATATTAAAGGATATGCAATACATCTCAATGTAGTTCATATCATGAACTTACCTGTGATCAATGAGATTGGAAATTTATGGAAATGTCTACATAGGAACACTATTATCTTGTAATAGTATATTCATACAACATCCATTTCCTACCAAGATAATTACCTTCCAACTTCTAAATCTCATGTGTAATTATCACACAATCCATGTTGGATGGAATCCCAATAATCACTTTGGTCCCAAAATAATAGCCTTTTAGTGACTCTTGACCTGTCCTCTTACTCACTCACTTATCTTTGTCATTCTCCACTACAATTTTTAAATTCTCATATAATCTATAACACTCTCCTTTTCTTCTTGAAAAAAAATATATGAATACAATATTTATTATCTTGATAATGATATTGTATTGCATTGTGTGAGCTTCCTCTTTTTCTTAGAGCTATTGGAATAAATATTTGAGTTTTTCACTTTATATTTTCATTGAAAAAGGCTTCATTTCTTACTATTGGAGCCTCTACTTTTGAAGATAGTTTACTATTTATAAGTGCAACTCTTTTTTATCAATGATAAAGGAATATCCTTCATAGCCTTCTTAGGTGATATAATAATTTTATTTTTTATTTTCTCTAAATCTTCTCATGGCTTCCAACCCTTCATCTTTACTCTAGAATTCTTACTCTCCCACTCTTCCTGAGACATATTTTCTAGTGTCTATTTTTTTAATGGTTTGAATATTATGTTTTCACATTAACCCTTAAGTAATCATCCCAAATAACCTTTGATACCTATTAGGGTGTTCAAATATTTGTATACCTCAAGTTTTAGCATTCAATATTTTTTTACTATATTCTAGATGCACTTAGGATTAAGAGAACATAGAAAACCCAATCTTCTCTTTTCATTTTCCCAAATGTGGAGGTTGAAAGATTGAAATAGGGGTTTGACCACTTTGGAAAGATACCAAGAAAATATCTAATTTATTTCCATCCTAAACAAAATTGTTTTGAAGGTTCCATTTAGATACTTGTTTGCATTATTGCATTCTTTATTATCATCTTCTCATTTTATTTAATTTAAATATTTTTAGATCATAATATTTTTATTATATTTTTTCCTATGTATTTCTAGTATTATTATTTTAAATTTTCACCTTCCCTATGTATGAATATTCTATATTCTATACAAGAGATTTCTTTTTGTCTCACTATCAAATGACATCATGAATCTAGGTTGAGAACACAACTTACAAATGAGAATATAAATGCTCTAAAGTCTAACATAAATGAATTAAAGATTTAGTATCTATATTCTCTACAACTCCAATTTTTCATTTCTATAGTTAATTCTTGTATATTATTTTTTATTTCAATTATTTATTTATTTTCATTCCTATCATAGTCTTTTTTTCTAAAGAATAAAAATAATTTAATTAGGAAAAATAAATTTAGACTATACTAAGTTTATTTTTAATTAACTATCATAAAGAATAATATTTTCTCATAACTTAGTCTTATCTAGTGTAGGGGTTTAGGTGAAATATTAAACTAGTTGGGGATCAACTTTCCCTATTACATTTTTAGTAAACCTGATGTACTTTTTCACTATTTTCACATTTATAAACCTTTTTATTTTCATGTAATGTGCTTCAAACTATATATTTTTCTACTTTTATAATAAAAACTTTATTTTTCTTCTCAACCTAAGTTTGCATGACTATATCAACATGTCTTCCTCATCTTCTCCCACAACTTCTATCACCAAACTTTCTAGATATTTTTAAAACATTCTCCTTAGACTGTTTCTTACCACTTACAATGATTTCATCTTTGATGATAATTTATTGGAAAAAATTCTTGCACTCTATTAAAGAGACAACATTAGATTAGTTCTATTTTTTGGATCATTCTATCCATTCTTTTGATCAATTCATCCCTTTTTCATCTAACACTTATAATTAAATATTGTTACATAGGTCATTTTTATAAACCTACTTCACTACAAACAAGGTCCTAATGAGAAAATTATAAATTTCATTTTTTGATATCAATCACTCTTTCCCAAATTCCTTATCCCCTTCCCTATTTTGGTGTTCAAAATGTTTCCATCAAAAATATTCAACACCAAATTTGAGATAATATTCTTCTTATGCAATATTCTTGCTTCTCAAATTTATGCACTACATTTTATGATTGCTAAAAATAGTGAGCTAATTTGAGGTTCTTTCTTCAACCATCTTCACCATATTATTCTCACTATAAAAGAATATTTTTTCTTCTTCCAAAAATCTCAAATCCTATAATCTATCAAGAAATAAAATATTATTATGTCACCCTCTTCTTCAATATTAGCAATTTTCCTACATTCACAATGCGATCAATAGTTTGCATAGCTTATTGATCTTCTTTACACTATCCTTCAATAAATTATTTTCAAAAAACTCATCTAGTTACCACCCATTTGACCCTTTGACACAAACATACCCATTCCCAAAAAATACAATCCAAAATCCTTATGCCCATACTATCATGACCTAGAACATGGCATTGAGAATTGCATGCACTTCTTGCATCTTATGCAAGAGCTTGTTGACTCTAATGTCACCTATGCTATGAGAATTAATGATTAGGAAAAAAAACCATTTCCCCCAAACCAAAACCTTTAAATTTATAATAACATATTCCCTTAGAATTATACTACAAACTATATGGATATTTCCACCATTAAAATTTGTGTTGCTACTTTTGATCCTACACTAGTCCCACTTGACACTAGTGAGGAAAAATCCTTTAATCCCTCTTAATTATCCAAGATAGCAGGTGCATTGGATGCTTGACCTTTTAATTCCATTACCAAACACACTCTAGACCCTATCATCACTTTCACAAACTATGACATGCATTTTGATGACTATAACGGTCTCTTATACTTGTAGGCACAAGGACATTATAAAAAGCTCATAGAATTAAGGTTGATCCTATGACCCATATCAATAAAGTTACATTGGATCACTTATGTATCACCGAGTTGCAAAGAGATTCATATTCTCTATCGAACATTTTTATGTATATGTATAATGATATTTATATACCCACTTTTTCCTCCATTATGCTCCTAATATAGGTAAAACCCAAAATTTTTAGTGTCTTATACTAGTCATCCTCACCTCAGACCACTATCATATTCTCTTAAGTCATCCTAGGTTTAATGTTATATGGGCTACCCCTTTTTTATTCACCAATTCCTAAGATTTCCTTGGAATGTGTCCATGTTTTCACCATGGTATGCGCATGGATATGGGAGGCCAAAATGGTTTTCATTAATTAACTTATAATATAGTTTCTAGTGTAGAGGGGAATAGTATTAATTAAATTGAAATTCACATGCAAGAATAGTATGTGCATGGATATGGGAGGCCAAAATGGGTATCTTGAAATTCACATCCAAGATTAGTTTTTCTTAATTTTAGGGAAAAACTAATCTTGGATGTGAATTTCAAGATACCCATGCTCACATTTTCTAGATGTGATAAGAAAAATATTAGTACTGCTTAGAATCTAGATTTTAAACTTTATCTTTTTAAAGTGGTGGAGATTGAGAGGATCAAATAGGACCTAAGCACACAAAATGGTCCTATTTTTGTCAACAAAATATAACATAAATCCAAGTGTGCTGCCCCTAAAGTGTTGAGTCTTTTTAAGTATTTCACAAATATCTTGAGTGGAAAGTTAGCTAACATCACCAAGTTTGTGATAAAAAAATATTCAAAATTGGTAATGAATACATATGTTTTACTAATTTTTTAAGTGGACACAACCTCAAAAATAAAATAAAAAATTGATTGTCTTGCTCCCTCAATTTTGAGAAAACTAATCAAAATCTTCAATGTGTATAGGATAGGTCATAAAATGTAAAATATAATCTATTTTAAATTTGGATGAGTAGACAAAAAAATGACAACTGAAACACTATACATAGGCTTTTATAAAAAAATAAAGACATAAGCAAAAGAAATTGAAGATCATGTGTTTAAAATGTAGAAGATATTGCTTGTTTAGAAAGGTAAGAGAGAGCTTCAAATTATTGTAATCTTTTTAAGAAGAACATTGTTAAAAGTTCTAATTCAATGGAGAACATACTTAACATTGTTTTTCATATTTTATGTAAAACACATCTTTGGGCACATTACATGCAAGAACAATCTTTGGCTCAGACCAAATCCAATATTATTTTAAAACTTTCTAATTTGAACCAAGACTCAACAATATTATTGGTTTCCAAGGGAATATTCTTAACTACCATGTAATTATTTTACTATAGAAAAATAGTTACATCACAATATTATTATTTTATAAATATTTTGTGAAAAAATTAATACATAAACTTTCTAAATAAATTAAGTATTTTTAATATTTTATAATAAAAATAAATAAATTCATTTGTATACTATTTAATTTAGGAAATATCACCACTAACATGCTTATCAAACTATATCTTACACAATTAAGAATGGAGTTCACCTATTTTAAATCTTTTGTCCTATAAATTCAATTATAGAGGTTTAGTCTTTTAGCATGATATGCTTTTCAATATCAGAATAGAATATTTAAAATTACTTAATGTTAAACATACATCTTAATCAAAACTATTATATCTATTTTCAAACATTAATTTATTTTTTATAAGTAGATAGAAAATCCTATCAAGTGTTTCCCATAGAAAAGACAAAAATGTTTACCTATTTAAAATATTTGAAATTGTTAGAGGTTTAATTCTTCAAAAATGAAATTTTAATATTAAAATAAAATATTTAAAATTAGATAATGTTAAACATGCTTTGTAATCAAATTATTATATTTATTTGTAGATATTAATTTATATAATTTAAAAATAAACATTTTTCTAATTTATGATTAGTTTTGATTGATAAGACTAAATTTTTAATAGACTATATAATAAAGAAACGTACTATCATTATCAACTAAATTTTCATATATAAGTATGAAAAAAAATTTCCCATGTCCTCACAAAAGTGGCTATCAAATTAGAACTAATCACTAAGTTATCTGGTGTCCATTCAGCATGAAAACCTGCTGTCAATGAGCACAACAAAGAAACCACCTATCATTTTCACTAGTCACATCATGCAAAAATTGAGTGTCATATATTTTAAAATAGTAGCTGAATAGAAGAACTTTCAAGAATTGTCAAAAGATAAATTTTGCAGCTTGATCAATGATAGAGGTGACAGAAAAACTTGTTAAAATCCTGTGACCCAGTCTTCTTTTGGTGTGAATAAACGTCAATAAAGAAAACACCATTTTTTATCTGAACAGAAGCTTCTGTGTTAGGGTTTGAATTGGTATTTAGTGAAGCAGCTGCAGCTTTTGCATGCATGGAATATAGCCAAGGGTTACGGTAGTCTTGCATATTGACGTCTATGCCACATGAATGAAGATGGGAATTGATTACATATCCTCTCTGCTATTCTACCGGCCTAATGAAACCAACTCCAAAAGAATAAATTATAAAACCCTACTAATGAAACGAACTCAAAAAGAATAAATTATTTTCATCTTTAGAGGTGGTGACTATTGATACAATATTAGTAATACTTTGTAGGGAATTATTATGGACAAAATAAGGTTATTGTTCAAGGATAAATCCTGAAAAAGAAGCTAGCTAGTGAGACATGAATAAGGTACAACTTCAATAGAAAGTTAAAAATATTAGAAATAAACAAAAATATATTAAATTTATTTTACTAATAATTTATTATTAAACAATATTCATCAAAAAAAATACTTTTTATTTTATTGAAGGAAGATTAGAAAAGTAGGATAATGTTTGAACCTTTCAGAATTTTAAGTAATATATCAAACTATAGACTACTTACAAATACGTAGGAATCATTTCATAATTTTTATTATATTTGATATATATTTAAAGATTTTAATATTATTTAATGTATTTCTAACTAATATTTATACATTTTATATATACATGTATGTGTATTGCATTATTTAATTTATTTAAGAATTATATTATTTGACTTTATATTTAATATTTTTTTAATTTTTTTTAAATTAATTATTTTAATACTATACAATAGAAAAATTCTTGAAAATAATATGTTGAAATTTTCATGAATCAACTAAGACTCAAATCTAGCACCTTCCATTTTCTACTAGAGTGCTCTACCAACTACACTACTAGCCCCACTATGAGTAGCCCATTGTCAGTTTGAGTGTGGCTTATTTCTAACACCCCTTCTTAAGCCACACTACAAGTGCTTACTAACCCCACAATGAGTAGCGCATTGTCAATTTGAGTGCGGCTTATTTCTAACACCCCTCCTTAAGCCACACTACAAGTGCTTGGGACTCCTAGACTATGCCTAATACCATGTTGAGCTTTTCATGGACCAATTAGGACTCAAACCTAGGACCTTCTATTTTGTCCTGGAGTGCTCTACCAACTAAGCTACTAGCCTCTCTTTAGTTATAGTCCATCATTGGTCCAAGTGTCTTATTTCCAACATAATATTTAAGAATTATTTTATTATGTAATAGAAAACTCGCTTGAAATACATAACAATTTCAATAATTTCTTTAATTATTAATTTTACTCTTTTTTAAGAAGTATAATAAATATTTTATATTTATATGTAACTTACATAAAATATGAAAAATATCTTAATTTTATGTGACTTACACAAAAATATTAAAAAAAAAAAGTGAAAGGATGGAACAAGTAGGTCTTTGGGGTTTTTTCCATCAAAAGTGTGACATAACTGCTAAGATCAAGGATATTTAAGAGAAAATGGTTGAAGGTGATGTGAGGGGGCAGAAGCAGCATGATTTCAAATTCCTCATGGAGGAATGGGAAATCCTTCCAAACTAGGTTGTCCTTGTGTTTTTTATTTTTGGTTATACTATGATGTAGTTTTGCTATCTTTTTTCTATCATTGATCGGTTTGTGACCTATAACCCTAGAATTTTTATTACTTTAAAATTTTTGTCCTTAGGGCCTTTTGTGTAAGCGTACAATGCCCAATAAATGTTGCTTATCTTATCAAAAACTTATATAAAATCCACTTATACTATGTACTAAAAATATTTCAAATATCTAAAATTTAATATACTATTTTTCTACTTAAATCCAAGATTTTACTTGGTATTTTATTTAAAGTATAAAAATTGAAATAAAATATTTATTATATATTTTATTATATAAATATTTTAGGATTATGATATCTATTATTTTATTTACTGAAGTATATAGCTATTTACAATTTTATTTTGATTAAAATTATTTTATTTATTATAGGTAAATAAAAATATATGCACAAATAAATGGTTTTTTTAGAAATATTAGGTCTACTCTTAAAAAAAAAACAACACACTAATGTCATTAAACTCCACCTTTTGTTGCAATATAATAAAAAAATATATACTATTATATTTTTTAATTAGTAGATATTTTTTAAAATGATTAATAATAAAGATAAAGGTGGTATGATAATTAGAAACTAATATAAGATATATAATGATTAAAAATATTAAATATTTTTTGAATCAAAAATATTATTAAGTTATATGGTTCACACCAATAAGTTGTAATTAATGAAGTTATTAAAAATTAACAATCATTTAAAATATATCTAAAATATAAGAAATTTGCAGATAATAATAAAAAAAACTTAATGATAATTTTATTCACAAAATAAATTTAATAAAATCCAATAAAATTTAAAAAAATTATATCCATGTGTGTTTATTTTTTTATGTTTTAAAAACAATAAAACTAATTATAAAAATTATAAAAAAAATAATAACAATCATTAAAAATATATTAAAATATTAAAGAAATTTTGATATATATATAATTAAAAATGAATTTAATAAAATTATATATATGAAATTAATCTAATAAATCTTAATATTTATATATGTAATGATAAATGAAAAAAAATTGTAATAAGGTTTAGGGGAGAGGGGCCCATAGTGGAGCGGGGATCAATAGTGGGGATAGAAGTAGTCCTCAATGGGTTCCATAGTAGAGCACCTTAATATCCAATTGCAAAACACTTTTTATCCATAAAATACACAACTATCAAATCATGTGATGCCACATCAGTGCACCAATAAAACATGACTTAGTGCACCACTATATGTCTCATTTTTTTTGGGCCTTTTTGGATACCTCAACAAAAAGCATGTTGATGTGGCGTCATATTTGATGATGTGACCCTAAAACAAAATACAAAAGCACACAAGTTGCCAAATAAACTACTATACAAAATTGGGAGTGATTTGAAATTTTCACATAATATTTTGAGGAACGCAAAGTTAGGGTGATCCACTATAGGCCCCTCTCCCCTAGAAGGATTGTGAAAGTACAACAAAGGAAAAATAAAATGCATAAAAAGGGAAGAACCAAACACTAGATAAAGGAAGAAAGAAGAGAAAAGAATCAAGGTGTAAGAAGATAAAAAAATGCTAAGAGGAAGGAGTGGAAGGAAACTTAGAAAATATGGATACAACAAAGTAGGGAAGAACCAAGTGAATGTCAAAGAAAAAAAAACAGCAAGAGGATTAAAAAGGTTTAAAGAAGGGAGGGGAAGGAAATTAATAAAATATGGATACAACAAAGAGGGAGGGATGAATTAAGGGAATGTAGAATATATATATAGAGAGAGAGAGAGAGATAATTTTACAATATTTCCTACATCAAACTTAAAGTCATCAATTTCAATAGCTTCATTCAATTTTCTCTTAAGAGCATTTCTTCTCTCAAATATTATCCTCTAAGTAAATAAATATGATGTCTAAACAAATACTTTATTATAAAAATACTCAACTCACTAACATAAAATGTCTTACATAAACCCTATATTTTGTAAACCTCAAAAATTTAAAAATAAATCTTTTTTTTTTTTGTAGATGATAGAAAACTTCTAATGATAAAAAAAGCTTTGAAAATACACATAAAAAATAAATTAACAACTTTCTTTTTGAAGACAACATTAAAAATACCTTCAATAAAGTAGCACAAAAGACAAAGTGCAGAAATTAATTTGCACTAGATTTCTAGTTGCCTTTTTGTTATATATAAGGGCAGATTTGACAAATAGAATATCTAAACCTTAGATATACTTTCTAAGTAGCTATTTTCAACTTGTAATTATGTTTTAATCCATATTGTAAAGATGGATATGTCATCTTTGTTTCAAATTTTAGCCGCCTCTTAAAAAGGTGGGTCATTTTTCACTCTTATCTTTTACAGAATAAATCTCTATGAATTTTCATCACTGCGAAAGAAAAGTTGTATAAATCTTTCGAGACGTTAGATGAATGTCCCTCAAAAGATCTACCAGCACTTGAAGAGTAATGATGAATTTCCAGAAAAAGAAAGACCTACTTTAAGTTCAGTGCATTTGTTAAGAATCTACTAAACCTGTGGGGGCTGCCTAAAGTTGCTTTAAAAGATTTTATCTATAGATAGATATTGTTGTTTTGACGTAGATTTACAGTGATGTGAATGGCCTTTCTAAAATTTCAGAGCCAAAATATAATCGGATTCCTTTTTAAAAGGCCATGAGATTTAAAATTGCTTTCATGTGATCGATGCGACGTCGTCACGGGGGAGGAAAGAATGAAACCGACCACAGTCAGTAAAGGTTGTCAAAACTACTTTTTTCAGTGGTCACGTAATTTATCAGCTCAACTACTTTTCTTCAACATTTTGGTACAAGAAGCTTGTTTTTTTGGCTGGAAGACTTGCTGCATGCCAATACGTATCCTCACATCTTCAAGTGGAAAAAGAATGAAGGTTAAGAACTATATTGAAATTCAAAATATATACAATGATTAAAATATATGGTTAAATTTTTAAAAAAGGTGGATTGTATAGAATTGTGTCTTAAAAGTTTGGGAACAAAATAAATAGACACATGGTTTTAAAAAGGAAAAATATCATAAAATGAAAGAGTTTGCAGTTTTAATAAGAAAATAATTGTCAAGTTATCAAATTATCATAAAATAAACACATTAAGTTGCAAGGTCAACTCCAAAATTAAGAAAAAATTATTATTATAGGGATTATTCCATCTGTTTCCTAGAAAATTTATGTTATTGTCCACATGCTCAAACCCATCATTAGTAGTTGTTTCTTCCTAGCCATGAACCTCTTTGCTCAAGAATCTAGATAATCCTAGGTAGAGATAGCCAAATAGAGATGAGGAATTTTTCCCTAATCATAAGGAGCCCACCCACACTAGTGAGAAGATGTAGAGGAATAATGTAGGGGTGGATACCACCCATTTTGATGGTCAAAAGACTATGGAAGAGGACAAGTCCAACCAAAATATTTTCTAGTGAGCAATGATGGAGGTGGAGTGGAGGCCATTCTACAACTTTCTTGGTAGTAGTGAGTGGACTTCAAGTGGATATGTCTCCTCACTAGGTAAGGTGATATCATATAGGATAATGAAGGAAACATCCTAACCATCATCCAAGGAACATTTTCCCAATGGTCTATCAATTTTTGGAAATGTTAGAGCTCTACCACAACCTTGGTAGCTTTATCTTGAATCTACATGAGTGAATTAGAGATAACCAACAACTTGGAGTAAATAAAAAAAACGGTTATCTATAGTAGAATTAGCAAAAATAGTAGAATTCCTATCATTTCAAATGTAAAAATAATATCCAATCTAATATAATCCCAAAAGTTGAAGAACTCAATAGGAAGTTTTGTCCCATTTCTTATGATGACATTATTTTAAGAAAATAGTCCAAGCCTTAAAGGTTAGAAACATTCATGTAACTAAAGTCAAGCATCTTGGGCATAAGTATAATACCATGAAATATGGGGAAGACCTCGAAGCTTCCAAACAAACACTAAGATGTATCAAGCTAGTACCAATATGTATCCCTTAGTATAACAAACACCAAGTAAATTAGCAATTTATGCTCCATAATAGCCTTCATTATTGTATGAAATTTTTTGGCCTAGATAAAATTGGGCAACTAAAGATAATTTTTTATTTAACTTTTGAATCATGGGCAAATTAGGAAAGAGTCGATTGTAATCTTTCTTCATAATTTAATTATAGAGTATTAATATATAATTTTTAATCCTTCCACCAAGGTGTTAGATCTATCTCACAAAAAAAATGCATTTATTCAGAAGGGACCAAATCAATTATAGCTTGAGAGTTCAAAAGTTATCTAGAATCCAATAATTTTGTGTAGAACTAGCCTTGAAGTAAATATCTTAGGTTTGATTCCCCTTCTAAAATAACTTGAGGGAATAAAGCCAAGGGGTAGTTGCAAGTGGATTTTCTTGAAAAAGGATAGTGGGAGACCACCACAAGGAGCGTTGATTAGTGAATAATTGAAGGAAAAATCCATCACCATTCAAGAGAAACAATGATTTGATAGACTCCTACTCTTTCTATATACTTTTGGTGACAAAGGTGCCATTTATTTTCATGGACACCAAAGTAATGGAAAGAGGAATACAATACAAGGGTCATGCCATGAAGAATTTTCATACAGTGAGGTAGAGATGATATAATTTCTCAATACAATTTTCCAAGATTTTCTCCTATTATAGGCTTAGACAATTTCTTTAGAATAAGGAGTAATACCATGTATGCAAAAATTAATAAGATCAAGCCCACATGAATACATGGGAAAATAACAAATATCCTATGAAACTTAATTATGAAATCCTTTATTAGAATCAAAACTGGCCTAGAGGGATTCATATGAAGCTTGTGTAGCTTATGGTATGATGCCTTGGAGGAGACACAAAAGGAGTAGTAAACATGATTTGTACCTTGAATCTAAAGAAAATTTAGAAATTACATACTAACAAGAGTGGCTTGGTAATATAGATTGAAATATTTTTTAATTTTTTTAGTGAAATATTTCCAAACCATGGACTAGAAAGCTTGAAATGAAAAGGGAAATCCCAAAACTTTAAAAAAAAATTTATGACCAATTAATTTCCATCCAAATATATTGCGCCAAGCAAGAGATTGGGAAAATTATTTTCTATAATACTATGTTTTACTCCATTAGATGGTACAATTATGGGTAAGACACAATATCATGACATTTAAAAGTTTGGTGAATGTTATATTCCTTTCGAATAAAAATCAAGAAAGAAGACCATCTTTAAAGTTTTCATTGACTAATTGTTAGAGATTCTATCAAATAGATAATTACCTTTAACTTTTTTTTGTGAAATAGCATCAATGTGGAGACATCTAAATTATTTAACAATAATTTAACATAGAGTGAAGGAACAAGAGGGAAACCCTACCTTATATAATAGAAATGATAAATCGATGTAGATTGACGATCATTAATGGTGAGGTATGTCTTTAATCCTATCATACACATTTCCAAAGTCACTGTAGATTATAGTAACCTCCTATTTGGACCTTTGTGCCCATTCCATACCCTCCAAATAGTTTAAGGATTCATCTACTTTTAATAAATCTAGTCTTCTTAGGCGGAATAGTCACTAAGAAGATATTGCTAGTATGTGTAACAAGAGTTCTAGCAATGATTTTGTATGATACATTTAGAAGGATGATGGGCCTCCAATTACATACCTACTTTATATCATGAACTTTAGATACTAATTTTATGTTTCCTTGGTTGATTATAGGGCTTGAATAATTAGTATGAAATACTTCAAGATAAACTTGAAACGAATCATGAGCAAAATCATCATAGAGGATTTTGTAGAATTAGCAATGAAAGCCATCACAACTAGGGTCTTTTTCATTAGCTATTTAAAATGAAATAAATTAAATCTATTCCCTATGAAATAGCTTTTCACAAATTCAACTTAGTCAATGATGAGTCTACATGAAACTAAATCCAAATATGACTTAGAATTGTTTCCTTTTCAAGGGAAGCAGTTTGAGACTAAAAAATTATAATGTAATGTTGAATAAAGGTATAAAGGACATCAGGAATGAAAAAAAGGAACAATTCATTCTCTTTGATGCACTTGATCATTTGAGATGAATTTTTAGGCCATGGGGCTTGAAAAAATTATTTTATAATAAAATTTTCAACTTATAATCAATGAAAAGTATCTTTGATCTAGGCTCATATACTTAGAGTGCACATCCTTAACCTACACAATATAGTTTTGATTATCCACCTAAACTTGGAAAGATATGTGGAACTTGGGTTCCACCTTCAACTAAGTCGATAGTTGATTAAGATCTAATAAAATGGCTACATAGGAGTTGTGACATATTTTTTCTATTTATTAACCAAAAATTCTCAAAAAATAGGTAAAATGAGTGATGTTATCATACCATTAGACAATTTAACCATTATCAAATTTTTACCATGGATCATATTACAAACATGTTAGATAAGGGTCAATGCAAGGAATTATGCTATCTAGAAATGATGTGTTCAAGAAGAATTGGATATTTTTAGTATTAATTTTTTTAAGGATCCACTCACCTTGAATAAAATAGTTGAGCTTCTATAAAGGACATAATCCAATGTATGTGAAACATTAAAAGAGAATAATATATTAAAAATGAAAACTATAATTGCATTGACATCATGACATTATGTTAAAGCTATGATGGCCTATAATGGACTAAGATTAGCTCATTATAAGGGCTATAAATTTTTTTGGTTAGAATGGGATTCCATTAACATAATCCAATACCTAAAATAGGAGAAAATTCCTAGTTGGTTTATTGATACTCTCATTAGGGATTTTATTTTCATGTTCAAAACCTTTGATGAGATAATAATATATCATATATTTCATGAGGAGAATAAGGTCACTGATTTTTTTGCAAGCATGGGAATTAATTTCCACTCATTAAAAAAATGGGATAGGTATGAAACCTTCCCCATCGAGGCTCAATCCATTATTAACCATGAGTGTCAATAAGGTTCTTATGAATCAAATGGGAATTGTTATGATGAATAAAGGACACCTCACACACTTTTTGCATGTTTTGAGTTTATTCTTCCTTTATTCCAACTGATATTATATGAGTATATACATTTCATATTTTATTTTTCATGGTTTATTAAATAGTTAAACTAACAAAGAAGTGTTTGATATGGATGACGAAAGGAGTCGAGTGGAGCCCCCACCTTTTCATGGGGTTTGTAGAAATAGACAGGTTTGAAAGGTAGTCGAGGAAGGGGATTTGGTTCCTTACATGGAATTTTGTTACCTGGCCACAACCCTAAAACTACCAAAAAAATTATAAATTGGTGGAAGAATAGAATGTTGAATGTGTTAGGCCAAGAGATGGTGATTAATGAACATGTGATAGTTCAAATTATTGGCCTTTCAATTCAGGGGAGAAAAATTTTCAAAGATAGGAAAGCTAATGATGAGGCTTTAAAACAATTCTTTAAGGGGAATTAAATAAGTAAGTTGGTTAAGCTCTCTTTTTGGGGTTATGATCATCTCTCTATCAAGCCAATTTAGGTGGAGGTCATGAAAGTCATCATGATGTACATAACTTTGGATGGTAAATTCACTATTATTTGTGGTGTGAACTTTATTTTTCTAAATTATTTTCATCATAAGATGTTAGTTTCCTTTCCTTATTTTATTTTGGCCTCTATAAATCATGCCACTAAGGAGAACTATAAAAACACTAAACTCCTCATGATGCATGAAGGGTTAATTTTATTAATTATAGAGTTTATGAAATCCTAGGCCCCTAAGATTGATACTAAGGGAAAGTTTAGTGCAAGAAAGAAACAAAAATCCATGGTTGTTCATTATTTAGACATGATTTCTAATTCCAATGGGGAAGAAGATGATGAGGGGTGGGTTGAAGAGGATGAGGGGGAAGCCTCTGTGGAAATGTACTCTTTGTTGCCCTTATATGAGGAGGATAACCCCAAAAAATGGAAGAGCATTGGGTATAAGAAAACCCCTAAGAAGAAAGAAAAAATGTACATCTCTTGGTCTGAAGGATCCCAGACTGGTGATGAGAATGAGGGGGGAAAATATAAGAATAATAGGTATGGAGAGTTAGAAGATAAAGTATGGTGGAAGAGAGAAATGGAAGGAGA
The DNA here is from genome assembly GCA_007258455.2 of Sequoia sempervirens. Classification (NCBI taxonomy): domain Eukaryota; kingdom Viridiplantae; phylum Streptophyta; class Pinopsida; order Cupressales; family Cupressaceae; genus Sequoia; species Sequoia sempervirens. The sequence goes on along the minus strand of VDFB02270651.1, from coordinate 725,361,646 downwards.
AGGTTTCAAACAAGAAGATTGGTAAGAACCCTATGCCAAATGTGGGCAGTGGCATGCAAGATCAAGGAATTGATATTATCCCTTATCTTCTTGAGGATTTCACCTATCTTCATGTGAAAAAGGTATGAAATATATGATTTTTTTGGGTTTTTCTAGAGAGGGGGTTACGCGTCAATTTAAATTGACTAAATGGTTCTTGGGAATCAATAAAATCAATGTTAAGATTAGAGATTTGTAGGAAAAAATGGAAGGTAAGAGAGGTTTAAATGGGGAAAGGGAAAGGTACATGCTTGGGGATACAGAGGTTAAGTTTAGGATGGATGAATTGGCTAAGTCTATTAGTGATTTGAAAATGTATTATGAGAAAATGATTATAGGCCTGAAGGGGAAGATCTAGGATATTAATCAAAATTTGGAAAAATTGGTAAAATGAACCATTGCACCATCCAAAATAGTGTGGAGGGAATTTGTATTTTAACTGAGAAGCTAAAAGAGCTAAAAGAAGAGAATTTTGTTGAGTTGGCCTCTACAAGAAAAAGGAATGAGGATCAGGGTAACAAGGATAAGAGTAAGTAGATGATTTAGAGTGATCAAAAGGGTCCAAGTTCTCTGACTAGAAGCAACAAGAAGAAAATGTTTGAAGAAGAGAAGACTAATTTATTGGACCTTGTGAATTTGTACAAGAATTTGTACAAGAAAGAGTTGGAAGAAAAAGATACCTTGAAGAAGATTAATTAGTGCTTCTTCTTGTTTCTTTCTTTTTAGCTATTTTTTCTTTTTGTTGGTTGTGTTTTTACTTTAGCGGCATTTTATTATAGGGTTTCAAGTTGCTTCAAAAATTGTTTTACCCTTTAATCAAAAACATTGTGGCATTATCAAGTCTCTTAATTGATATTTTAGACCCACTCTGTAAATTGACCAAGTGTATCAAAATGGATATGTTCTTAATTTTGGAACATAAATGCCTCAATTATTGTTCATATAGAACCACATCTCTCTTTTTCAATTTTCTAATGTATCAACAAATAGCCTTGTTTACTAGAGGCCACCTCAACCATGTTAAATTTTTCATTAAGAACCCATTGTACTACTAGAAAATAATTTGCAAGCCACTATCAAAGAAGAATCATTTCAACTACTTCATTTGAGGCATAGATATTGATAAAGTTGAAATATTAGTTATCAATAATAAAAAGGGCCTATAAGGCTATATTACTTGGGTCATAGGTGTGGGAAACATAATGGGGTTTCCACTTGGCATAAAAAATGTTACCACATCACATCAACCCTATTCATGATTACCGCTAAAGTAAATAATACCTTCTCATATAACATGACACGTGATTAAAATTAAAAATCGAGTAATCTTAATATCTTGAAGAGAAATAATTTCTATAAAATGAAATATATATTGAAAATCAAATGACATGAATTTTTAATTTGGATCTATTAAATCCCTTAAATTCCATGTGAGATGACTCAAATCTACTCTTGCATTCAATGGATAATGCATCACACTTCATTTCTTTTCTTTGGAACATATTCTTCTTCTCTTATATCTTAGGGAGGGATACAAGACTATGTTCCCCCCTCTAGTTGTGGTGTAATGATAATTCCTCAAGATGACGAGGAAAAGGAACTCGCTAGAAGAGGATATACATAGAATAGCGGCTTACAAGCCCCTTTGGTAGACTCATCAAAGAGCCTAATAAAATGTAGTTATAACTTAATAAATATATTTTCTTTATCACTTGCTTGTGTTTGTTGGGACCCCATGAGTTTGATTAATTTATCACTACCTTTAAGGCTAACGGGCTTATATTTTTAGCTTTATTGGTCACAACATTAGATAGGGTAAAGTTTGTAGTAACCATTCTTCTAGGCCCATTTATGGCAATATTTATGATTTCCACTACTAGTCCAACCTTTTATAGATTTTTCCTATCTGGGCAACTAATTTGGATGCTAGTTTGTGTGTGAAGATAACTATAGGTCAATATTTATTTTTTTATTCAAAGACTTGGAACTAAAATAAAGTAATGTGTAGTTTAATATACAATATATGATATGAATGATTCATATCACCTACTTGTTGAAGGGAAGAATTTTGGTTGGGGATCCTAGGGTTTGGGACCTAGAATAACAAAACTCAACACTCTCATAAAAGGATGACCCTAGAGATCTCAATCCAATGGAGGAAGGGGAAAGAGATATTGCAATAGGGTTGTCCTAGGGGCTAATTATGAACTAATGAGGGGTTCACCACCAAGTTCTGACTTGGAAAGACAAATGCAATGCAAGATGTAATGCTTAACCCTAATATGATGCAATCTTTCACTAAATGACCTAAAATGCATAGAAGTTAGAACAAAGAAGTGAGATATTAGACGTATGCACCCAAAAACCTGAAGAAGGCTAGAATGAGCTCTTAATTGCTAAAAATTATAAGATTTTGACCTACTAGGAATCATACACCATTCTAGTCTTATCAGTCCTAGATCAAGGTTTTTGTGTAGGAACTTGTTTTTGGAAAAAGGGTATCTGAAACTACAAAAATCTAGAAAAACACTTGTAGTGGGACTCATATGCCACTTCTGGCATATCAATACCGTTTCGCTTTCTTGGGAATTCAAAGTTTAGATCAGCTCTTCAACACCTGTTCTTCTCTCCCAAATTAATTTTTGGATCCGAATATGAAAAAAGACCTGCAAAACAAAATATAGACTTGATTTTCTAATGGGGGGTCTACCTTGATCAAACCCCTAGTTTGGTAATTAAAGCTTGATAGAAATAATGAAATATGCATGTAAATAGGAATGTAAACCCTAACCTTAAGTGTGTCTAAGATTAGGAAATATAAAATGCAATGCAACCCTATTCTAATGTGCAAGAAGAGGTGCATGAATGAAATATGAAGATGAGTGACTCACTTTGAGAGATATCTAATCACCCAAATGAGCCCTTATAATGCTTGTACCTCCCTTAGGTTGAATGTAGAATGATAATGGAAGATGGAATCACTTAGGAAATAATTCATTAGGCTTGGCTTGATGGCTAGTTGCATCTCCCCAACCTAGAATCCATCATGATTCACCATATACAACCATGATCAACCCTTGAAAATGCTAGATCTTGAATGAAAGTGAGCTTGAAGACCTACAAGAAAAATTTAATGTTGCTCCAAGACTTCAATTTTGCTTGCTTTTGAAACTTGAATGCTCTTGTAAAAGAATGCTTGAAGATTCTTAAAAGCTTGGATCTTGAAGATGCTTGCTTAGATGAAATAATGACTTAGATGCTTTCTTTTATAGGAATTAACACCTAATTTACTATTATTGAAATCTCAAAAGCCGACATCAACCAAAAATTTGAATTAAAACATTGATTTTCCCACTCAAACCCTAAAAAATCCCCAAATGGAACTCATACACTAGCCCTAGCATTTGGGTCCCACCTAGGGGGACTCCATATGCCCTACCCTAGATTTTTGGGGTGGGTTAAAATTTTTGATGATTTTGTTAGGTTTTTAGCTGAAATAAGCCTCAAGATCTAAAATAAAGGGTCTTAGGGTCCTGTTAATGATGACTTAAAGGGGTATTTAATGCAAGGGTGCTAAAATAGGTCCAAATTAAGTGTGAAATTGTACCACTTTCAAGAGCATATAATTTTCTACACTAAATTTATCCCCACTTTAGCACCCATATGACTCTACGTGCATATGCAAGATAAAGGAATCCAACAATAAACTTTGTTTCATAAAAGGATACACATATAAGTCCAATCACAATATGGGAGAATGAAGCCGCCACTATAACTATCTGCAAAACCACAATGTTAGGAACCGCATCTTGCAACACAAATTTGGTAGTTGTTTAAAAATCCTTCTATCTAACTTCTTCTAGAAATCAAAATCGAGGATAGATGTATGCCCCCCTTGATTTTTCTTGCTTTACAAAGGTGGAATCAAGGTAACATTCTAGCCACATCGAATAAGACAAGTCATATCATAGGGTATCTCCAAGTACTATACCACATAATGATAGATGTGTGATGATGACGAGAGTAGAATCACGATTCCAATGCAACAAATGGCATTGAAATTGGAGTTCTCTAGCCCATGTTATGTTAATTTGAATGAAAGCCACTTTTTAACCCTAATCTAGTAAAAACCCTAATTTTTAGCATATATAAGAGTAAAAAGTGAATTAATTTCTAACTATTTTTTCTTTTACCTTCTTGTAGCTTGAATTTGGTAGAGAGTGATTAAATATGCCAAGTTGATGAGAGTACGAGCCTCTAAGATTGGACATCCTATGAGAGCAGGTAGCTCGCGGCGAGCGACATTATCAAGTGAGTTGATTTTTCTGCCTTAGCTTTGTCCTTACACATTTATTTTATGTTTTGTACACATTTAGGTTGATTTAGGACCCTAGAGAAATTTTTTGCAAAGTTTCCCTTTTTTTCATAAAGTGTCCCTTTTTTCGCAAAATGTCCCATTTTGTCACGAAGTGTCCCACTTTTTCAAAAAGTGGTGTTTCTTCACGAAGTGTCCCAAAAGGGGTTTAAGGTGTCTAAGACCCTTTTAGAAAAGTACACTAGAATAACTTTAGTATATTTTTTTTATTGTTAATGTATAGATTTAAGATTGTAGAATGCTTATAGGACATATTTTTCTTTTTTGTTAGATTCCTCCCCAATCACGGTAACATCTTAGCGGCGGACAGATCTATCACCTCTAAGACCTAGCCCCGACTCTATCAGAGGAGGAGACACATACTTTAGAAAACTACTAGATTATACTAGGCGAACCTCATGCCCCCATGAAATACCATGATGTTATGTTGATGGATTTGGTAGAGCAGTGGAATGCAGATACATGCGTGTTTCATCTCTTGATAGGTGAGATGATGATCACTTTAGAGGATGTACATCGCATACTCTGAGTTTCAATTCAGGGTGAGAGGGTACATTTTCTAGGGGATTGATCATTTTTGTGAGATGAAATACTATATGTAGTATTTTCTTGGTGGTCCAATTCATGATAACATTGTGCAACCGTAGATCAATCTAGCCATGTTACTATATTCGTGAGCTCCACTTGTTGCATGATTATGATGTTTATTGTAGCCCTAGTACTCGTACCTAATTGTCAGGGAGCACATTTAGAGGGAGGACTACTACATATGTGTAAGAGAGGGGGACCACCGCGTGCAAGACCCCAAGTCATGGAGGGTCAAGATGTGAGAGGATGCCCTAACCTACCTCAGCTAAGTGTAATGTAAGGGTATGAAAGGTGAGAGTAATGAGGACCGTGAGGCCCCTCAATTACTCTACAGACCCAAAATGAAGGAAGGGGCTAGGCGAGCCAATTTCCAATTCTAACACTATGCCTCTGGGAGCTCTCTTTTTTAGGATGGAAGTGTGGTCTCCAGACGCAAGCGCAACATGCTGGCATCTCTAAAGTGCGCTAGCATTTGTACGACCAGACAACAATAAATACATGGTCAAACTAAGGAAAGCAAGATAATGACCTAGTTGACTAACTAAAGGGACCAAATGGTATGAGTAAATAAACAAAGCATTCTCTAATATTATAAAGCAAAAACTGTGCAAGTGTAAGAATAATAAGATGGATCTCACTGACGAATTCGTTCACTAGCTGATCTTCCACTAAGCATGCACACCTACAAACAGAAAGAGGGAAAATTTTGGGTGGCTATATAGGGGCCGACCTCAATTAGACCCCCATTTAGGTGTTTCCACCTCCATAGATAGCCAAGGAAATGAGATAAAGAAATAGTGTAATAAAGAGAATGCAAACACTACAAAGTAGTACTATGCTACTCAACCAAGTGATAGAGGAGAGGAGAGAGAAGCTTACCACCTCCACCAAGAGCACTAAAAGCTGCTTGGGGGAGAAATGAGAGGAACTCAAGCCTTTGATGCAATGGCGTGGTCCCAAACATGCTCTATCGAAGTGACAGAGTGAAGCTTTGGCTGCAATGGAATGCTTGAATGCTTGGAGTGAGTGAGAGTGGATGCAAAAGTGTAAGTATGGAAGCTTGAAGTGTGTAGTAGCTCAGAAGAAGTTGTGAAGAGTTGGATTGAATGTTGAAGGGGTGAATTTGAAGATATAATGAAGAAAAAATGGCCATATTCGGGTTGGCTAGCCGAAGGGGGAATTACAACTTCATTTCCAATGCAAAAGTGCAAGAAAGGAAAAGGACTCCATAGCTGCTCAGAACTATGAAGTTGGAAAAACAAAGCGTCGTACAGGCCTATAGATCTACAAGGAGGCAACCCCCAACATCTCTCACATTAAGGAAGCCCAGAGGAAGTTCCCTATAGGCTTTCAATCCCATAGGGAAGGTATTAGATCCATGAACTCAAGCATGAAGAATACCGATAGAAGCACCCTATAGGCTCTCAGTCCTATAGGAAAGGTATTCTCCATAAACTCAGCATGAAGAACACCCAAAGAAGTACCCT
>VDFB02270651.1:725303028-725355057 GCA_007258455.2 Sequoia sempervirens | reverse complement strand
TTATCATCAAAGCATCATTTTTTTTATGTATGTCTAAAGGAGGCAACTCACTTTGATTAAATACAATGTCCAAATTAGGTTGATTTATATTCTCAATCCAAGATACCACATCATTTGGTTGCACACTAGGAGGGATGAAAACTTTTTGCAAAGTATTTTGGATCATGCCATGGTAAAGAGGTGATGCTTGAATCAAATCCCACAAGGATATCTTAGTAGGAGTGTTATGAAGTTGTTCAACAAGATCATATTCTTTACCATTATGTTGTTGGATACTAGGTGTAGGTGGGAGGTATGGTTGAGGAAATTGGAGGGATGTTGGAGATTTTCTTGGTTGTGTATTATTCCTATTGTTGTATATATGAGCAACCGTATGATAACTTGGTTTCTACAAAACATTCTTACTAGTGAGTTTCCTTGCAAAATTTAAGATATTCCTTGGAGGTTTTGGTTAGTGTAGAGGTGGTCCTATAGTGAGAAGTGGATTAGGAGGTGCAATAACTAAAGGAATCTTAGGAGGTTTAGAATGAATCTTAGGTGGCCCAATGATTAGAGGACCTTTGGGAGGTCCAAAAGGAGTTTTTGGAGGTCTAATAATTAAGGGCGATCTAGTGGTCAATTCTGTGTTCATAACCTCAACGGATTTGACTTCTTGTTGTTGATCTTCTCTTGAGAGGGGATCTATTGTCACCTTATCATATTCATCTTAGAAAGAAACATTAATATTACTTGAAATACATGTATCAATGATATCATCCTCTTACACCCTAATATCTTCACAAGTAGGAGAGTTTTTAGGAGAGGAGAAAACAAGGTTATCATGAAATTCAATGGTTGGAATTTTTAAGATAAATTCATCACAAGTAGGGGAGGTATTGAGAGAAGAAAAATTATGATTTTCTTTCTTACCAATGATTGTATTCTCTTTTCCAACAATATCCTCCCAAGTAGGGGATGTAGTGGGAGAGAAACAAACAAGATTCTCATGACGTTTAATGATTGGATCTTCTAACACCAAGATACCTTCATAACAAGTAAGAGAGGTATAGGGAGAAGAATATTTATGATTGTCATGATTATCAAGAATTGTATTCTCTTTCACCAGACTAACCTCACACATGGGAGAGATAGTGGGAGAGGGATCAATGAAAAAGAAGAAAAAAGGGGAGATAACTTCATATTCATATGCTTGTAACATAAATTTCTTAAAGTGATTAACAAGATTTGAAAATAAAACATGAAGTATGATAATTGTACATATTTTTGCAATGAGAACATGATGTAACAATTTTCCAATAGATCTAAAATGCAACACTTTTTTTCAAATTTACAACAAATCAAGCAAAATGACACTTTTCTTACACATGCAATAATATTTTTTTAGAATTTTAAAACAAAATTTTGTGGCACAAGCTACAATAGATTGATAATATAGAGGCAAAAGGATGTACGAAATTTGTTTGAGACACCTATACAAGGACAGATTCACCCTACGGTGAATGATTCCTTGGATAGGGTTTTAAAAAGTGAAAATTTGAACTTTTATGTTGGTGTTTGATGTTTCTTTTTGCAATTGTGAATAGGTTAAACAATGACTGTTTTTCCATTTTTTTGTCAAATTAAGACAATGTAATGAAAGATGCAAGTGTGAAACAAAGGTGAAAATGTTGTGACAAGTTTTGAATGCTAATTTTAGATCTAACATTCAAAAATTGACTGATAATAAGATGACACAACCTGAAAGTGATGATTTGATGCAACTTGAAATCAAACAATGCAATGTTTTTCAATTTGAGACAATGTGATATAGATGCAAATATGTAACAACAAATGACACTTTGGAATGAAATTTTCAGATCTAATATGCAATACCTATCTAATCCAAAGATGTAAAATTTTGAAAATGAATATTTTATGCAAATTTGAAATAAAACTATGCAATTTTTCACTTGTTTTTGAGCTAAAAATTAAAAGATGCAATATACATGTAATGAACAATTTCAGATTTTAACCACTTAGTGAAAGCAATATGAAGGAAAATCTAATCTAAATATGACTAAAATAAACCATAATACATGCTATTATGCAATATGGAATGCCATTTTTTTTTTCTTTTAATGATGCAAAGATGAAACCCTAAATGCAAAAATGCACAACAATGTAATGCAAAATCTAGATCTAGGGTTTGAAATACTTCCAATTTTCATAAGGTATATGATGTAAGAATGTTGAGTTCGCCAAAATGAAACATAAAAATGTGGTGACTGTAATATTAGTGTCCATAACCTAAGGCCATTTCCACACTTATAAATTTCATTGAGATATAGATCACAAGGTGTAAGAGATTGACTTTCAGACCTAAAGGTGAGCCAACCAAACCTAGATCTATATCATAAGGGGGATTAAAATGATTTGGAAGTTTTTTTAAATGATTAACTTAATGAAACTATATGACATATATAAAATATAGATTCTAAAAAATTGACAGACTAAAATAGTAGTTTACTAGTGGATTTGGGAAGTGCAGAGTGGAAAATATGCTTAAAAAAATTGGTTTCAGCCTTTATAAAAGGACATATTTTACCAAGGGTGAATGGGTCCTTATAGGGGTGTCCTAATCAACTTTTGGGATCCTCTATTACAATATCTGAAGCTTTTTTTTTCCCTAGGTCTCACTATTAGAAAGTCCTTCTTCAACCTGTAACCTACACATACACAAAGAGGGAAAAATGGTTTTGTTTGTTTGTATGAGGGTTTTCCTTAGTCAGACCCAAAGTTTGGTAATCAAACCTTGATAAACAAATAATGAAAATGGAAGGAAATGATGAATGAAATAATACTTGCTTACAACTCACCAAACCTTTAATGTATGTCCTTAGATGATAGAAGTCAGACACATCACTCCAACAAATCAGATCTTGCTTTGCTTGATTTATTGGATAGTTGAAAATGCTTGGATTCTTTAGGATTGAAAATGATTATAAGCCCTCACAAGATGACATGAATGCACATGAATTTTAACATGATGATTAGGATCTGGATTTGGTATAACAAATGATTGAAAAACCTCCTCTTGAATTCTCTTGAAAATAATATTTTCTCATAGGAAATTTTGATAATGTTGGTTAGATTTAAATTGATAAAAAGACTATGTATTTATAGGTGTTTATCTAATTTCCTGCAAATTTTCCAAAAGCCGACAATTGCATATAAAATTTGATTCATTAAAATATTATCAAAAACATATTTAAAAATGGGTCATGGAATTTAAGGAGGCACTCATTCTCCAATGTGATTTAATTATTAATTGGATTCATTAAATGTAGCTTCCCTTTTTGAAAAACGGGATAAATAAGGCTTTGTAATGCATAATTTAAGTAATTAGAAGCTTAATTAAGTCCAATTAATTAAGGGACTCAAAAAAAAGTGTGAAATTGTAAAAGAGTATACAATTTCCTACACTACAATTTCAAAATATATAAAGTTTGATAACATAACAAAAGTTGTTGCTCTTTATTATGCTCAAGAAAAACTAAAACTCAAAATCCCTTGTTCGTTGTTTGCTTCAAATGTTGCTACAACAATCTTGTTCCTGTTCTTTTTCACTACTATTTTCATACATTACATGCATGACAAAAGTGTTGGAATATTTAATCCTAAGAAGCAATGGGAAAGTGCATTTAATGCACAATAGATGAGATCCATTTTGGATCGTTTCCCCCTTTTTCATTGTCAGATATTTATTGTCCCAATTAATGTGCTTTGGCAGCAAATTTATTCAAGTAGGTGAATTTGAAATTGGGCGGAAACTTTTTGGAAAAGGGCAAGCAAGACAAAAAGAAAGATAGAATGTTTTTTCAGAGAGAGACAACAAAGTTAATTTTTTGCAGCAATAGACAAGAAGGAATGTTCAATAAAACACATAACTGCAAGAAGGGAATGTTCAAGAGAACATGTAGTGGTAGAAGACATTGATAGAGAGCAGGGCTCATGTGCTCTAGAATATCTTCATCATGCAGCAACACACAAAAAGTTCTAGTGCGCTGAAATATGTGTAGTTTTTTGTATGAAGAATATACAGAGCTTTAGCTCTTATTTTTGTGTAATCATTTTTTAATGTAATCTTTTAGTGAATGAATGAAATAGAATATATTTATGCCCCCTTGTCTTGTTATCTCTTTGGTCTATGTTTTCATCTTTTCCCACTTTAGTTGGGTTCTTTCCCAACATAATGGTATTAGAGCCCTAATTTTTTTGGGCATTCAATTTTTAAAGCCCTAGCTTTGTTCCTAGGTGTGTAGTGATAGAACCTTGGTCTCTAGGTATTTTGGAAAGCCCTATATTTTTTCTAGGTATTTTCATTTTCTCCCATTTAGCAAAATGGCTGGAGGAGATAATAGGAATTGGCAGCAACCATCTATATTTGATGGTAAAAATTATGACAGCTGGGCAAAGAAATGAAAACCATTTTAGTGGAAAATGACTTGTGGGAGTTAGTAGCAAATGGGTTCATAGATGTGACTGACCCAAATGCATTTACAACATTGAGCAATGCTCAAAAGAATCAGTTGAAGGAGACAAGAAAAAATGATGCCAAAGCCCTTAGTCTGATTGAAGCAGCCTTGACAGAGGCTATCTTTCCTCAAATAGTAGCAACTATTTATGCAAAAGAAGCATGGGAAATACTTCAAACCACCTACAAAGGGACTAAGAAAGTCAAGGCAATGAAACTCCAACTACAAAGGAGAGAATTTGAGACCATGCAAATGAAGGACAATGAGTCCATTTTATAATTTCATACAAGGGCTTCCACCTTGGTTAACTAGTTGATGATAAATGGAGAAACCATGGAAGAGCAGAAGATTGTGGAAAATATTCTCAGAAGTTTACCCACAAAATTTGACCTAGTGGTTATTGCCATAGAAGAGGAAAAGGACCTCTCACAAATTTTAGTTGATGAGTTAATGGGTTCACTTCAAATCCATGAGCAGCACCTAAATGGGTCTACAAATTATTCCTAGGAACAAGCCTTCAAAGCAAAAGCTAATGTGAGAGGCAGAGGAAGAGGAAGAAATGGAAAAGTAAGAGGTCAAAGAGGCAGAGGTAAAAGCAACTCCAGAAGAGGAGGCTCAAATAGTCAAGAGGATGCCAACACCTCCCAATCAAACTTCAAAAACACAAAGAAAAATGGCAGCTCAAATCAGAGATCCGATAAGAGCAATGGGTAGTATTACTATTGTCACAAGTATGGTCACTATGAAAGTGAATGTAGGAAGAAATAATGTGACCAAGGGAGTCAAAATGAAAATGTGGCAAACGAGAACAAGAATGAAAATGAAAAATAGTCACAAGTGTTTATTGCATGCAATCTTGCAAAACAAGGAAATGCTAAAGTTTGGTATTTGGACAATGGTTGTAGCAGCCACATGAGTGGTAACAAAAATTTATTTGCCTCCATAGACAACAACATTAAGTGTGAAATTAAAATGGGAAACAATTAGAAGGTTCCAGTCATGGGCAAGGGCATAGTGTGCCTACAAACTGAGCATGGTGAAGAAAGACATCTCCATGATGTCTTTTATGCCCCAGGGATGAAACACAATCTCTTGAGCATTGGAAAGATGGTCCAAAATAGTTATAGAGTGCTAATGGAGAAAGGGGAATGCATCATACATGACAAGGATGGAAGCAAGATAGTTATGGAAGTGGTTCAAATGAAAAAGAACTGGATGTTTCCCCTCAAAATACAAATCCCAACACAATCAATAAGCTTGCAGCAATCAGCCTTCAAAATAGTCATCCAAGACTCATCCAAGCTTTGGCATTTGAGGTATGGACATCTAAGCTATTCTAGTTTAAATTTTTTAGCTAAAAAAGATATGGTTGGGGGCTTACCAGGAATTGTAGAGCCCAATGGAAAATGTGTCAAAGCATGCATCCTAGGTAAAAAAAATAGGTATCCCTTTCAATCAGAGCATTCTAGGCTAGCTAGAGCACCATTAGAGTTGGTGCATTTATATTTGTGTGGTCCCATGAAGACCCCAACCCTAGGTTGAAATGTTTATTTCATGAAACTTATAGATGACTATAATATAAAAATTTGAGTGTATTTTTTGAAGAAAAAATCAAATGCATTTGAGAAGTTCAAGGAGTTTAAGGCTTTGGCTAAAAAGAAAAGTGGCCACTATATCAAATTCCTTAGAACAGACAAAGGGGGAGAGTATATCTCTCAAGATTTTATGAATTTTTGCAAGTCTCAAGGCATTCAGAGACAACTCACAACCTGGTATATTCCATAACAAAATGGAGTGACTGAAAGAAAAAATAGAACCATCACGGAGATGGCAACAAGCATGCTAAAGACAAAAGGTTTGTCTAATGAATATTGGTATGATGTTGTAGCAACAACAATTTACATTTTGAATAGGTGCGTCACAAAAGCCGTTCATGATAGGATTCCACAAGAAGTATGGAAAAAATGCAAATGGAGTATTGAGCATTTGAGAATATTTGAATGTGTGGCATATGCACTCGTGCCAAAAGAGAAAAGGAAAAAATTTGATGACAGAGGTGAAAAGTGCATTTTCATAGGCTATAGTGAAGAATCCAAAGCCTACAAATTGTACAATCCCATCACCAAGAAAGTGGTGATCAGCAGGGACATCGAATTAATTGAAAATGAGTCATGGGATGTAATGGTTGATAGCAACACATGTATTTCTATCATAATACCCTTTGAGGATGAAGAAGTTCTAGAAGGAAGATGCACCAAGACTTTAAAACAAGGTAACAGTTCAGAAAACAATAGCAACTCCAAAAAATTTCAGTAGGGGAGATGCTCTGGAAACTTTCAACAGAACAATTGCTTTCGAAATTTACAACAGTCTTCTTCATCAGTCCAACAATCAAGCAGCTCCAGAAATTATGACCCTACACTTGCATCATTGATGCCATGGAAGACTAGAAGCATGAGGGAAATTTATGACAACACAAGGTATGCTGACTTTGATGAGAATTCAAATTTTGCTATTTTTTCTTATAGTGATCCAATGTATTTTGAAAAAGCCATGAAAGAAGAATAATGGTGTAAGGCTATGGATGAAGAGTTGGACACTATAGTGAGAAACAAAACATGGGAGCTCACTAATTTACCCAAAGGGAAATCAGTCATTAGAGTTAAGTGGGTCTATAAGACCAAATGTACTACTAATGGTAAGGTTGAAAGGCTTTAAGTAAGGCTGGTTGTTAAGGGATACAAACAACATCTTGGAAGAGACTACGATGAGACATATGCACCAGTTGCAAGGCTAGAAACAGTGTGCGCAGTCCTAGAAATTGCAGCCCAGTACGAATAGAAAGTATTTCAAATGGATGTGAAATCATCCTTCTTGAATGGAGTGCTAAAAGAAGAGGTGTATGTGGAGCATCCACCTGGCTATGAAGTCCCAGAGAAAGAAGACGAAGTCTACAAGCTCTAAAAATTATATCTATGGGTTGAAACAAGCACCATGGGCATAGTACAATATAATTGATTTGTAACTTATGAGCAATGGTTTTAGCAAAAGCAATAGTGAGCCCACACTCTACATCAAGGAAGCTAATAGTGAGATTCTTATTGTTGTTTTGTATGTAGATGATTTAATTTTCACAAGGAATAGTAATATTTTCATTGTTGATTTCAAAGAGGCAATGAAAAATGAGTTTGAAATGACAGACCTAAGTTTGCTAAAATATTTCCTAGGCATATAGATCCAACAAACAGATCATGAAATCTTTATTTCACAAAAAAAATATGCTAAACAAATCTTGAAGAGATTTAGTATGCTGGACAACAAACCAGCCCCAACCCCAGTAGTTACAGGTCTGAAATTAAGCAAAGAGAATAGCAGCAGTGATGTCAACCCAACCCTCTACAAGAGCATGGTTGGAAGCCTCATGTATTTGAAAGCAACAAAACCTGATTTTATGTACACGGTAAGCTTGATGTCTAGGTTCATGGAGCAACCTAAGGACACACACTAGAAAGTAGGAAAAAGGATTCTAAGGTATGTTAATGGCACGAAAGGCTATAGCATTATGTATACCGCCTCCAATGAGTTTTAGCTAGTTTGGTACATAGATAGTGATTGGGAAAAAAATTTAGATGTCAGGAAGAGCACATCGAGATATTTGTTCCACCTAGGTTTAGGAGCAATATCATGGGCATCAAAGAAGTAACCCATAGTCTCACTCTCCACAGCTGATGCAGGAGCATCCAGTGGTGTGAGGGCAATCTTGCATCACCCAAAAAGATGATTTTCATTTTTGTTCCTGTTGTTTTCTTTTTGTAGATGTTTTTGTATTTCTGGATACCCTTTTCGTCGAATAAGAGTTTCCAACTTTCAGAATTGTTTTTCTACTTTTTCTGCTCAACTGCTATTTTTAGCAGGTTTGCATTTGAAGTCGTGGGAAGACAGAAATTTATGGGAAGGTTCAGGATGGAAAAATACACAGTTTGGTGAAAGAATCAAGTCAAGATCATTCATGACTTGAAAGTTATTCAAGTTCCAATTTCTTCTTTTTGACCTGAAAAACCTTCCGAGCTCAGTTTGAGGCACCAAATGATCCCGGATTGGCCTGAAAATTTGCGAAAACACCAAAGTAGTCCACCAAAAGCCTACTTTGTGGAAAATCGTCTTTTCGAGACCTTTCCGAAAAGGTATTATCATTGAAGATCCGACGGTCGGATTAAAAGTTATGGCTGCCGGAAGTTGGTGCATATTTTAAAAATGTGCTAATTTTCAACTGTGAATTTATCTTGAATTTCAAATTGTAATTTTGGCGCCAAATCGTCAAAAATCTTATCTCGAAGGTTGTTTTTGGTTCCAAAACGAAATGGGTCTATTTAGGGACTGGTTTTCTGATTTTTGGGTAACTTTTTGGGAAAAGAAGTTCGCATGCTGTGAAAGGGGATCTGGGTAATTTTCTGTAAGTTGGTAATTTGCATGTATCACAGAGCTCGAGGATTTGTGATCCTCTGCATGTAAGATTTTTCATTATTGAATAATAAGAAAGTTTGCTAGTTGTGTGCATTATTTCTGTGTCTCGGGTTTGCTCCCTCGTCAACAGCTGAAGCAGAGTACATAGCAACAAATACAGCAGCATGTCAGGCAATTTGGCTTAGAAGAATCCTTGCAGATTTGAATGAGTAGCAAGAAGATGGTACAACCATATTTTGTGACAATGTGTCTTTTATTGCTTTGACTAAGAATCCTATCTTTCATAGATAAAGAAAGCACATCAAAATTCGCTATCATTTCATAAGGGATTTGGTGGAGCATGAGAGATTAAACTTTAGTACTGTAGATCTGAGCAACAACTCATGGATATTTTCACAAAGGCATTGTCAAAAGACTCATTTGAATGCCTACGAGATAGGCTTGGTATGAACGAATGCTCCAGAACCTTAGTTCTGGAAAACTCTGAAAAGCGTCGATGCTCTGGAAATTTAGTTCTAGAAAACTCAAAAAAGTGTCAATGCTCCAAAAATTTAGTTCTGGAAAACTCAAAAAAGCATAGATGTGTCGGAACTTCAGTTCAAGACAGTGCCAGAAATCATAATAGGTGCAAACATGTTTGCTCCAGAAACTTTGCTCTGGTGCTCCGAAACTTTTGCTCCGTTGCTCCGGAAGTTTCGCAAAGTGATGAAAAGCAGGAACTTTGCTCCAAAAACTTTTCTCCAGAATTTTAAAATGATGATGAAAAATAATTTAGCTCAAGATCAAAGGGGAGTGTTGGAATATTTAATCTTGAGCAGCAACGAGAAAGTGCATTTAATGCACAATTAGATGAGATTCATTTTGGATCATTCCCCCCTTTTTCATTGTCAGATATTTGTTGTCCCAATTAATGTGCTTTGGCAGAAAATTTATTTCGATAGGTGAATTTGAAATTGGGTGGAAGCTTTTTGGAAAAGGGAAAGCAAGACAAAAAGAAAGATAGAAATTTTTTTCGAAGAGAGACAATAGAGTTATTTTTTTGCAGCAGCAAATAGGGAAGAATATTCAGTAGAACACAGAATTGCAGGAAGGGAATGTTCAGGAGAACCTGCAGCAGCAGAAGATATTGATAGAGAGCATTGCTCCCGTGCTCCAAAATATCTCTAACACGTAGCAACACATAGAAAGTTCCAGTGCACCGAACTATGTGTAGTTTTTTGTATGAAGAATATACAAAGCTTTAGCTCTGATTTTTGTGTAATAATTTTTGAATGTAATATTTTAATGAATAAATGAAATAGAATATATTTCTGCCTCCTTGTCTTGTTGTCTCTTTGGTCTGTATTTTCATCTTTGCTCACTTTAATTGGGCTCTTTCCCGACAAAAAGACTACCTAAACCTATGTATATGCCCAGCAAGAACAAAAACAACAAAACAATTAATTACAATTAATGTCATAGCCTTTTGCAGCATGGGAAAATCTGAAGACAGATTTAACAATTCGTTCATATTAAACTTCAGTCCTACGTTCAGAGAATGCGGAGTCCAAGTGAGATGAGAGGAGATGGAGAAGTGAATGCACACCCGTATGAACTATCAAGGAAGATATGGCGATGGCAGGGAGAGTGAAGAGAATATGGAGAAGTTTAAAGGCAGATGGTTGGGATTAGTTTCCAACATTCAAATCAATCTCATATTTTTACCTCTTATTTTTATTTATTATTTCAAGTCATCTATCTAACTCAATTAAAATAATTTAGATCTTAATTATTATATATTATACATAAGATGCCTTTATTTTCCCTTGAATAATACAGCCCTATTATTTTCATAATGAAAAATAAATTGAGAACTTTATAGTTTGCTAAATGGAAGGCATGAAAGATCTGAGCCATTCTCAAATATCTGTTTGATAGGTAGGGCGGCCCTGTTTATTAAGTCTTCTATAAAAAGATTTGAACAAAGATGTTTCCACGTTAAAACATGGAATCAAGAACTTTAGAGATGTCCACTTTAACAGAAGATAATATTAAATGGTCACAAAGGAATATTTATTTATTAAAAAAATCCTTACAGAAGATAATGCTAAATGGCCACAAAGAATGCCGTGTTCTTACAAAGACTTCAACCCTGTGCCCATAAACATCTGAGAGTCTTATAGAGAATCTTTACAAGAGTCCTAGGAAGAAAGCAAACACAAAAACCTTAAGGAAGCCAGCTGTTAACTCCATGGCAATACAAAGAAAAAAAACTATTAAGATGTACATCACAAAATACCTGAAATATATTATCACATGTCCTCTATATCCAACTAAGAATTGAGGTTATTTGGCTGCAGATTGGTAAAGCTGCTTGCACAGTCAAAAATATAATTGGAGTCGAATCCAGGAACAAAACCAAACCCAAATGGATCTGAGTGTGAATGATATGGGTTAGAGATTGTTAAGCCCTGTATGCTGTAAGAAATATCACTTAGGAACCCGTGAGAATTCTGATGAACTAGCGTTGTGAGTGGGGGTGAAACTTTATATACTGCACTATGTAATTCATCATTCTCAGCTGAAGATATAGTGTAAGACTCTGTAGTGAGGTTGGACATTGTTGGTGCAATAACATGATGTAAAACAAGAGCATTTCTCAGCTTGGTGAGCTCATCTGGGGAAGGATTTCGCCCATCTGATTCGCCATTGCATGGATGTTCCAACTGAGAACTGAGGTTGTTCGACTGTAGATTGGTAAAGCAGCTTGCACTGTCAAAGATGTAATTGGAGTCAAGCTCAGGGACAAAACCAAACCCAAATGCATCTGAGTGTGAATGATACTGGTTAGAAGTTGTTGATCCCTGACTGCTGTCAGAAATCCCAGATAGGAATTCATGGGGATTCTGCTGATCCAGAGTTGTTAATGGTGATGAAATCCTATAAATTGCACTATGTAATTCATCATTTTCAGCTGGAGATATAGTGTAAGACGCTGTGCTGAGATTGGACTTTGTTGGTGCAATGACATGTTGTAAAACAAGACCATTTCTGGGCTTGGTTGACTCATCTGGGAAAGGATATCGCCCACCTGATTCGCCATTGCATGGATGTTGTAAAATTCTGGGTTCTGCTGGACCAGGGATCGGATCTATTTGCATGCTTAGCCTATGAGGCTGAAGATTGTAGATGGTAGAATATTCTGAATCCATTTTATCTTTGGTCGAGACCCCAATACCATTGGTACTTGCGGATGGCGTATCTTTGGGCTTTAACTTGAGGGTCTTCAGGTGTACACCTTTGCGGCCCGATTTCTTGCTCAGATGAATATTCCAGAAGTTTTTAACATCGTTGTCTGTTCTTCCCGGTATACGGGCAGCAATCAACGACCACCTGCACCAATCTTTCTTTCTTATCATTCCATTCATCAAAGATATAAAAGTTTGATTGATATATATTAAATGCTTAAGAAAGGTCAATTCCAACCTGTTTCCAAGAAGTTTGTGAAGTCTTATAACGAGGTCTTCTTCGTCTGGAGTAATATGGCCTCGCTTCACATTTGGGCGAAGGTAATTCATCCACCGTAACCTACAACTCTTCCCGCATCTCTTCAAACCTGACAAATTCATCCATTTGGGCAAAGGATTTATATATTAAAAACAAAATACACAATTTTTTTTGAAGTAATCTTTCAAAATAATTTGAAAAACTCATGTCAACTAGTAAATGATCATGGTATCAACAAAAATAGATCTTATATAGAATAAATGTAAAAAGCAAATTTTGTAGTGCTATACATGAAAAACTAATGATGAAAATTGTATTATATGAAATGTTATACATGAAAAACTAATGATGAAAATTGTATTATATGAAAGGTGAGATTTTAGGTAAATTGTCAAAATTGATTATAGAATTAATTTTTATCTAAGTAGTGTATGATAGTTTGTAGTTTTAATTATGTGTATTTTCCAATCAATTATGCATGACAATTTGGATCATTCTCTTCAGTAATCTGAAGCATCATGCTTGATTGATTGAAAAATAAACACAACTAAGACCCAAAACAATTATACACTACTTCACCGACTCTGAAAAACTCAGACCAACTAATATATAATTTTCTTGAAATAAGATATCTTCATATTGAAGTGCGATTTTGAATGAATAACTACGAAAAGAAAACTGTTTGAAAATCAGGGTGGAGCGTCAAATCTAGACCCTGATTACAGTGTACCCATAAAAAAACTACAGAGAAGTTTGACAATGTTGTACCGGCTTTTGAAGCAAGAGTACTCCAACGTCCTGCACCATTGGCTTCAATGTATGTTTTCAAAAGCAGATCTTCCTCAGGTTGCCATGGCCCTCGGTTAAGCCCATCCACGCTGCATTTCTTCTGTGCCATTGTTGTTGATCCTTGATATTGCCAGGCTTCTGGTCATGTCTATCTAATAAACGAACTGCTGAATTTATAGGTAATTTTCACCCGGTGAGCTGCTAGAATTTTCCTCATGAATGTTTGGTAAGAATTTGATTTGTGGATGACATGCACGAGCGACAAAAGCTTGTTTAAAGGCCCATATCATTCCCAATTAAATATTCTCTTTTTGTCAATCATAGACCTCAGAACAATGGACAGCTTTGTAAACAATTACTATCATAATATCGGATTCCTTTTGGACAAATCCAAAGCTTACGTTTCACTTTGGATGTTTTTGCATGTACTGCAGTTGATTGAAATAAATCATCATGGACGCCATTATTGCCAGCAATCCTGAAATAGACATTTCACGTACCATGATTCACATGAACCCATAAAAGATTATCAAATTCCAAAGGGTAGGAAAAAGAGGGAAAAATGTGAACTACTGAGGAATCGAAAAAGTCATGGCGCACGAGTTCCAGGCTGGTGCGACCAAATCTGTTAAATAATTGAGGAATTAACAAAATCCTCACCGACTTAACACAATTTTCAACGAGTATCAAAAGTGAATGGACCAAAAAAGGCCTCGTTGTCGTAATCGTGGTCAAAACTCAGTTTCGCTTTATGTTTTTGGGAAAATGCAATGGCCATAGTTCATCATTATTATGTGCCGTAGTGTTTGCATGTTTCAATTATTAGAAATGCTCCTTTTTAAAAAATCAACTGGTTGATTTTTTAAATTTTTAAAGAGACATAGGTGTGAGGATACGAAGATTTCTTTAGTTTTTCTATTTTAGTTGGGTAGTCTTAATCATGAGAAATAGAATTTAAAATTATTACCAACTGATTGATAGATATAAATATTTATATCTATTTATCTATTATGGAGGCCATTATTGTCAGCAATCTGCAATCCTGATAGATATAGATATAATTATTATATATTTTTACAATTAATTTCTTAGTATTGAAGCATTTCAAATTTGTATATTTTTAATTGTCATTTAACTGGTATAATTATAAATATTTATACAGTGGTGTTACTAATTTTTAAGAATCTTATATGATAATCTAAGATATTTTTAATGTTTTTATATAAACAAAGCAATTTTAAAGACATTTTAAATTCCTTAACATCAAAGATCATTTCTAATGATACAAAGAATGTCACAATAAGTATTAATCTTTAATACAGTTTATAATTTAATCAATTTTTTTTCCCTTTAATTATACAAAAAGAAAAATGCTAAAGAGAGATGTATCCTTATTTTTATCAAACATGTTTGTAAATGCTTCAAAAAAAAATTCTATTTTGTGAGTGTTTTGAGTAACATTGGGATTTGCTTGTATAATTAATATCATTGATGAAACAAGATTCATCCCTCTTTATCTCCTTAAATATCTTTGAAAGTGCAATGAATCTCATACATAATTTCTTGTTAATGTCATAATATTTATGATTTCCTTCCAACTTTTATAAAGTTGTAGAATACTTTCTTTTCAAGGATGAAGAAAAAAAATGATGTACAACTATGATTATTTCAATATAATGCATATGTTACATAATAATTCATGTAAAAAATGTATTGATTTTAAAAATTAAAAAATCATAGACATGTCTATATTTTATGTCATGCACATTATTTATTAGATGTGTCTTTGCTTTTTTAGATATATGTAAACACTTAATATTATTTTACTATCACAATCTTCTTTTATACAATGTAATTTGTTTTGGGCGGCACAAAAAGAACTCTCCAATATTAAGTTAAAAATTTAATTATATTTATTTATCATTATTAATTTCTAAAAAGACTCTTTTAATTTCCAATTACACTTTTAAAAATTCAAAATATATATTAAATTTCCAAACAATTTACTCTAGTAGGAAATATTATAGAAAAAATTATAATATAAAAAATATATATTTTAAAAAGCTAACTATGAATACACTCCCTTAAAAAAGTTAGACCATCCTTCCCTTTATATTGGAATCTCATTTTTTTTAATTAAAACCATTATATTAAAAAATACATGAAAAATAAAAGAAAATCACATTTATAATAAAAATTTAACAAAAATAATTCACAAATTAAAATACTTTTGAAATAATTGCTCTTGTCACCAATAATTATGTTTTCATTTATAGTAATTGATCTATGGCCATTAAATTAAAAATCCTAAAACATTAAAAAAAAAAGTCACATTGTAAAGACATTTATGACATTATATATGTTCAATTATATGTTAAATATTTTTTTTACCTCTAAATAAATATGAAATTAAACTCTTATTTGATTAGTGTACACTATGCACTCTAAATAAAACATTTCCAAAATAAAAAAATTGATAAACATGGAAGATAATTATATGCTCTTATTTGTAATGTATTGCATTCAAGATTTTGGGTCTATTAGAATTCAAATCATGTTATGTAGTCAAATGTAAAGGTATTCGATACTTATATTAATTGATTCAAACTTAATAAATTTTCCAATCAACATTCTTTAAATTTTAACATTCTCCATTTAAATTTGTCACATCATCATAAAAAACCCATAGAGTGAATTTTGATGGAAACCTAGGCATGCCCATTCTTTCCTAGATATTTGGTGAATGTAATCCATAAACAATAGGTAAAAGGTAGAATTTACTTAAAAAATTCCTCATGTGTGGCCATCTTCTTCATTATTGGTTTTGAAAGGTCTACCAATTGTATCATATACTTTCTTAGAAACTATATTGCACATAGCTTCCACATATTTTAACTTCACAACATAATCCTCCTTTTCTATTGTTTTACTTTCATCGCTCAAACCAAGGGCTTATTTGAGAGTGAATTTAATTTTATCTTTATCATCAAATTTAATTTTCACATATTTTGTCCTTGTACATATATTTCAATATTATTCCTCGCATCTATTATTTATTTTATAGAAAGAAAATCCTCTACAAAATCCTCTACTTCTTTCATCTTGTAGCAATTTTCTTCTTGACTCAATCTATCTTTATCATTTATAATGGCATTTTTTCTTACATTTTTTGGTTTCCTTAAATCCTCTATTCTTACATAGGAAAATTCTACCAACATCCACCTCAAAAGCAACCTCAATATCTACCACAATGATGTAAATAAAAATTAATGCTAAGTCATCAACCTCATTGTTAATCAATATTAAAAAAATCCTTCTCATCAACAAAAGAAAAAAGGTTTTACATTACAATTTTTTTGAGGAAATGATGGGATTCTTGCCAAATCAAATAGTGCTAGCAATGGTTTCCACCTTTACTCACCAAAAAAAATTAAAAATAGGGTACTTGATAGTTCATAGAATAAATAAAAGAGAAGTAGGGTTGAAACCATAGACCACATGAACCTAACTAACATAGTCAAAAGGTCCAATTAAGGATGATCTAACCATGCAACTAAATACAAAAACACATAGTGTAATTAAATTAGCACAATAGGAAAATGGGAATAGTACATTTGTTAATTCAATAATAAAATTGCATCACAATATACCACAAGGGGCCTAAAAGAAGAAGTGTTTTCCTTAAAAGATATATGGACATGATTATGTTTGAGTTATGGAATCATCATATGATATTATAATATAAATATAATATTTTACCATAAACTATCTCTAATCAAGATATAATAAGGATGAGTTGTCTAACCTACTACCAATTAAGTTCCTTCAACTGATCATGAGTTGTGTTTATATAATGAGCCTTAGCATCTCAAATAATTAGTGTCAGTCTCAACATCGTCCAAATGTTGATGAAAAATGAAGCATGTAGCTTTGAAATATGTAGAAAGGAACCTTATGGAATGAAGATATTAAAGGATATGCAATGCATCTCAATGTAGTTCATATCATGAACTTACCTGTGATCAATGAGATTGGAAATTTATGGAAATGTCTACATAGGAACACTATTATCTTGTAATAGTATATTCATACAACATCCATTTCCTACCAAGATAATTACCTTCCAACTTCTAAATATCATGTGTAATTATCACACAATCCATGTTGGATGGAATCCCAATAACCACTTTGGTCCCAAAATAATAGCCTTTTAGTGACTCTTGACCTATCCTCTTACTCACTCACTTATCTTTGTCATTCTCCACTACAATTTTTAAATTCTCATATAATCTATAACACTCTCCTTTTCTTCTTGAAAAAAAATATATGAATACAATATTTATTATCTTGATAATGATATTGTATTGCATTGTGTGAGCTTCCTCTTTTTCTTAGAGCTATTGGAATAAATATTTGAGTTTTTCACTTTATATTTTCATTGAAAAAGGCTTCATTTCTTACTATTGGAGCCTCTACTTTTGAAGATAGTTTACTATTTATAAGTGCAACTCTTTATTAATCAATGATAAAGGAATATCCTTCATAGCCTTCTTAGGTGATATAATAATTTTATTTTTTATTTTCTCTAAATCTTCTCATGGCTTCCAACCCTTCATCTTTACTCTAGAATTCTTACTCTCCCACTCTTCCTGAGACATATTTTCTAGTGTCTATTTTTTTAATGGTTTGAATATTATGTTTTCACATTAACCCTTAAGTAATCATCCCAAATAACCTTTGATACCTATTAGGGTGTTCAAATATTTGTATACCTCAAGTTTTAGCATTCAATATTTTTTTACTATATTCTAGATGCACTTAGGATTAAGAGAACATAGAAAACCCAATCTTCTCTTTTCATTTTCCCAAATGTGGAGGTTGAAAGATTGAAATAGGGGTTTGACCACTTTGGAAAGATACCAAGAAAATATCTAATTTATTTCCATCCTAAACAAAATTGTTTTGAAGGTTCCATTTAGATACTTGTTTACATTATTGCATTCTTTATTATCATCTTCTCATTTTATTTAATTTAAATATTTTTAGATCATAATATTTTTATTATATTTTTTCCTATGTATTTCTAGTATTATTATTTTAAATTTTCACCTTCCCTATGTATGAATATTCTATATTCTATACAAGAGATTTCTTTTTGTCTCACTATCAAATGACATCATGAATCTAGGTTGAGAACACAACTTACAAATGAGAATATAAATGCTCTAAAGTCTAACATAAATGAATTAAAGATTTAGTATCTATATTCTCTACAACTCCAATTTTTCATTTCTATAGTTAATTCTTGTATATTATTTTTTATTTCAATTATTTATTTATTTTCATTCCTATCATAGTCTTTTTTTCTAAAGAATAAAAATAATTTAATTAGGAAAAATAAATTTAGACTATACTAAGTTTATTTTTAATTAACTATCATAAAGAATAATATTTTCTCATAACTTAGTCTTATCTAGTGTAGGGGTTTAGGTGAAATATTAAACTAGTTGGGGATCAACTTTCCCTATTACATTTTTAGTAAACCTGATGTACTTGTTCACTATTTTCACATTTATAAACCTTTTTATTTTCATGTAATGTGCTTCAAACTATATATTTTTCTACTTTTATAAAAAAAACTTTATTTTTCTTATCAAACTAAGTTTGCATGACTATATCAACATGTCTTCCTCATCTTCTCCCACAACCTCTATCACTAAACTTTCTAGATATTTTTAAAACATTCTCCTTAGACTGTTTCTTACCACTTACAATGATTTCATCTTTGATGATAATTTATTGGAAAAAGATTCTTTCACTCTATTAAAGAGACAACCCTATATTAGTTTTATTTTTTGGATCATTCCATCCATTCTTTTGATCAATTCATCCCTTTTTCATCTAACACTTATAATTAAATATTGTTACATAGGTCATTTTTATAAACCTACTTCACTACAAACAAGGTTCTAATGAGAAAATTATAAATTTCATTTTTTGATATCAATCACTCTTTCTCAAATTCCTTATCCCCTTCCCTATTTTGGTGTTCAACATGTTTCCATAAAAATTATTCAACACCAAATTTGAGATAATATTCTTCTTATGTAATATTCTTGCTTCTCAAATTTATGCACTACATTTTATGATTGCAAAAAATAGTGAGATAATTTGAGGTTATTTCTTCAACCATATTCACCATATTATTCTCACTATAAAAGAATATTTCTTCTTCTTCCAAAAATCTCAAATCCAATAATCTATCAAGCAAGAAAATATTATTGTGTCACCCTCTTCTTCAATATTAGCAATTTTCCTACATTCACAACGTGATCAATAGTTTGCATATCTTATTGGTCTTCTTTACACTATCCTTCAATAAATTATTTTCAAAAAACTCATCTAGTTACCACCCATTTGACCCTTTGACACAAACATACCCATTCCCAAAAAATACAATCCAAAATCCTTATGCCCATACTATCATGACCTAGAACATGGCATTGAGAATTGCATGCACTTATTGCATCTTATGCAAGAGCTTGTTGACTCTAATGTCACCTACACTATGAGAATTAATGATTAGGAAAAAAATCATTTCCCCCAAACCAAAACCTTTAAATTTATAATAACATATTCCCTTAGAATTATACTACAAACTATATGGATATTTCCACCATTAAAATTTGTGTTGCTACTTTTGATCCAACACTAGTCCCACTTGACACTAGTGAGGAAAATTCCTTTAATCCTTCTTAATTATCCAAGATAGCAGGTGCATTGGATGCTCGGCCTTTTAATTCCATTACCAAACACACTCTAGACCCTATCATCACTTTCTCAAATTATGACATGCATTTTGATGACTATAATGGTCTCTTATACTTGTAGGAACAAGGACATTATAAAAAGCTCATAGAATTAAGGTTGATCCTATGACCCATATCAATAAAGTTACATTGGATCACTTATGTATCAACGAGTTGCAAAGAGATTCATATTCTCTATCAAACATTTTTATGTATACGTATAATGATATTTATATACCCACTTTTTCCTCCATTATGCTCCTAATATAGGTAAACCCAAAATTTTAAGTGTCTTATACTAGTCATCCTCACCTCAGACCACTATCACATTCTCATAAGTCATCCTTGGTTTAATGTTATATGGGCTACCCCTTTTTTATTCACCAATTCCTAAAATTTCCTTGGAATGTGTCCATGTTTTCACCATGGTATGTGCATGGATATGGGAGGCCAAAATGTTTTTCATTAATTAACTTATAATATAGTTTCTAGTGTAGAGAGGAATAGTATTAATTAAATTGAAATTCACATGCAAGAATAGTATGTGCATGGATATGGGAGGCAAAAATGGGTATCTTGAAATTCACATCCAAGATTAGTTTTTCTTAATTTTAGGGAAAAACTAATCTTGGATGTGAATTTCAAGATACCCATGCTAACATTTTCTACATGTGATAAGAAAAATATTAGTACTGCTTAGAATCTAGATTTTAAACTATATATTTTTAAAGTGGTGGAGATTGAGAGGATCAAATAGGACCTAAGCACACAAAATGGTCCTATTTTTGTCAACAAAATATAACATAAATCCAAGTGTGTTGCCCCTAAAGTGTTGAGTTTTTTTAAGTATTTCACAAATATCTTGAGTGGAAAGTTAGCTAACATCACCAAGTTTGTGATAAAAAATATTCAAAATTGGCAATGAATACATATGTTTTACTAATTTTTTAAGTGGACACAACCTCAAAAATAAAATAAAAAATTGATTGTCTTGCTCCCTCAATTTTGAGAAAACTAATCAAAATCTTCAATGTGTATAGGATAGGTCATAAAATGTAAAATATAATCTATTTTAAATTTGGATGAGTAGACAAAAAATGACACCTAAAACACTATGCATAGGCTTTTATAAAAAAATAAAGACATAAGCAAAAGAAATCGAAGATCGTGTGTTTAAAATGTAGAAGATATTGCTTGTTTATAAAGGTAAGAGAGAGCTTCAAATTATTGTAATCTTTTTAAGAAGAACATTGTTAAAAGTTCTAATTCAATGGAGAACATACTTAACATTTGTTTTTCATATTTTATGCAAAACACATCTTTGGGTACCTTACGTGCAAGAACAATCCTTTGGCTCAGACCAAATCCAATATTATTTTAAAACTTTCTAATTTGAACCAAGACTCAACAATATTATTGGTTTCCAAGGGAATATTCTTAACTACCATGTAATTATTTTACTATAGAAAAAATAGTTACATCACAATATTATTATTTTATAATTATTTTGTGAAAAAATTAATACATAAACTTTCTAAATAAATTAAGTATTTTTAATATTTTATAATAAAAAAAATTAAATTCATTTGTATACTATTTAATATAGAAAATATCACCACTAACATGCTTATCAAACTATATCTTACAAAATTAAGAATGGAGTTCACCTATTTTAAGTCTTTTGTTCTATAAATTCAATTCTAGAGGTTTAGTCTTTTAGCATGATATGCTTTTCAATATCATAATAGAATATTTAAAATTACTTAATGTTAAACATACATCTTAATCAAAACTATTATATCTATTTTCAAACATTAATTTATTTTTTATGAGTAGATAGAAAATCCTATCAAGTGTTTCTCATAGAAGTGACAAAAATGTTTACCTATTTAAAATATTTGAAATTGTTAGAGGTTTAATTCTTCAAAAATGAAATTTTAATATTAAAATAAAATATTTAAAATTAGATAATGTTAAACATGCTTTGTAATGAAATTATTATATTTATTTGTAGATATTAATTTATATAATTTAACAATAAACATTTTTCTAATTTATGATTAGTTTTGATTGATAAGACTAAATTTTTAATAGACTATATAATAAAGAAACGTAGTATCATTATCAACTAAATTTTCATATATAAGTATGAAAAAAAAATTCCCATATCCTTACAAAAGTGGCTATCAAATTAGAACTAATCACTAAGTTATCTGGTGTCCATTCAGCATGAAAACCTGCTGTCAACGAACACAACAAAGAAACCACCTTATCATTTTCACTAATCACATCATGCAAAAAGTGAGTGTCATATATTTTAAAATAGTAGCTGAATAGAAGAAATTTCAAGAATTGTTAAAAGATAAATTTTGCAGCTTGATCAATGATAGAAGTGACAGAAAAACTTGTTAAAATCCTGTGACCCCGTCTTCTTTTGGTGTGAATAAACGTCAATAAAGAAAACACCATTTTTTATTTGAACAGAAGCTTCTGTGTTAGGGTTTGAATTGGTATTTAGTGAAGCAGCTGCAGCTTTTGCATGCATGGAATATAACCAAGGGTTACGGTAGTCTTGCATCTTGACGTCTATGCCACATGAATGAAGATGGGGATTGATTACATATCCTCTCTGCTATTCTACCGGCCTAATGAAACGAACTGCAAAAGAATAAATTATAAAACCCTACTAATGAAACGAACTCAAAAAGAATAAATTATTTTCATCTTTAGAGGTGGTGACTATTGATACAATATTAGTAATACTTTGTAGGGAATTATTATGGACAAAATAAGGTTATTGTTCAAGGATAAATTCTGAAAAAGAAGCTAGCTAGTGAGACATGAATAAGGTACAATTTTAATGGAAAGTTAAAAATATTAGAAATAAACAAAAATATATTAAATTTATTTTACTAATAATTTATTATTAAACAATATTCATAAAAAAATACTTTTTATTTTATTGAAGGAAGATTAGAAAAATAGGATAATGTTTGAACTTTTTAGAATTTTAAAGTATTAGTAATATATCAAACTATAGACTACTCACAAATACTTAGGAATCATTTCATCATTTTTATTATATTTGATATATATTTAAAGATTGTAATATTATTGGATGTATTTCTAACTAATATTTATACACTTTATATATACATGTATGTGTATTGTATTATTTAAATTATTTAAGAATTATATTATTTGACTTTATATTTAATAATTTTATTTTATTTTACTTAAATTAATTATTTTAATACTATACAATAGAAAAATTCTTGAAAATAATATGTTGAACTTTTCATGGATCAACTAAGACTCAAACCTAGCACCTTCCATTTGCTACTAGAGTGCTCTACCAACTACACTACTGGCCCCACTATGAGTAGCCCATTGTCAGTTTGAGTGTGGCTTATTTCTAACACCCCTTCTTAAGCCACACTGCAAGTGCTTACTAACCCCACAATGAGTAGTCCATTGTCAGTTTGAGTGTGGCTTATTTCTAACACCCCTCCTTAAGCCACACTACAAATGCTTGGGGCTCCTAGACTATGCCTAATACCATGTTGAGCTTTTCATGGACCAATTAGGACTCAAACCTAGGACCTTCTATTTGGTGTTGGACTACTCTACCAACTAAACTACTAGCCCCTCTTTAACTATAGCCCATCATCAGTCCAAGTGTGTCTTATTTCCAACATAATATTTAAGAATTATTTTATTATGTAATAGAAAACTCACTTGAAATACATAACAATTTCAATAATTTCTTTAATTATTAATTTTACTCATTTTGAAGAAGTATAATAAATATTTTATATTTATATGTAACTTACATAAAATATGAAAAATATTTTAATTATATACATGACTTGCACAAAATATTAAAAAAGAAAAAGTGAAAGGATGGAACAAGTGGGTCTTTGGGGGTTTTTTCCATCAAAAGTGTGACATTACTGCTAAGATCAAGGATATTTAAGAGAAAATGGTTGAAGGTGATGTGAGGGGGCAGAAGTAGCATGATTTCAAATTCCTCAAAAGTGTGACATAACTGCTAAGATCAAGGATATTTAAGAGAAAATGGTTGAAGGTGATGTGAGGGGCAGAAGTAGCATGATTTCAAATTCCTCAAAAGTCTGACATAACTGCTAAGATCAAGGATATTTAAGAGAAAATGGGTGAAGGTGATGTGAGTGGGCAGAAGCAGCATGATTTCAAATTCCTCATGGAGGAATGGGAAAATCTTCCAAAGTAGGGTGTCCTTGTGTTTTTTATTTTTGGTTATACTATGATGTAGTTTTGCTAACTTTTTTCTATCATTGATCGGTTTGTGACCTATAACCCTAGAATTTGTATTACTTTAAAAATTTTGTCCTTAGGGCCTTTTGTGTAAGCATACAATGCCCAATAAATGTTGCTTATCTTATCAAAAAAAATATATATAGAATCCACTTATACTATGTATTAAAAATATTTCAAATATCTAAAATTTAATATACTATTTTTCTACTTAAATCCAAAATTTTACTTGGTATTTTATTTAAAGTATAAAAATTGAAATAAAATATTTATTATATATTTTATTATATAAATATTTTAATATTATGATATCTATTATTTTATTTACTGAAGTACATAGCTATTTACAATTTTATTTTGATTAAAATTATTTTATTTATTATAGGTAAATAAAAATATACACACAAATAAATGGTTTTTTTAGAAATATTAGGTTTACTCTTTAAAAAAAGAAAATAACACACTAATGTCATTAAACTCCACCTTTTATTGCAATATAATAAAAAAACATATATTATTATATTTTTTAATTAGTAGATATTTTTAAAATGATTAATAATAAAGATAAAGGTGGCATGATAATTAGAAACTAATATAAGATATATAATGATTAAAAATATTAAATATTCTTTGAATAAAAAATATTATTAAGTTATATGGTTCAAAACCAATAATTTGTAATTAATGAAGTTATTAAAAATTAACAATCATTCAGAATATATCTAAAATATAAGAAATTTCCAGATAATAATAAAAAAACCATAATGATAATTTTATTCACAAAATAAATTTAATAAAATCCAATAAAATTTAAAAATATTATATCCATGTGTGTTTGTTTTTTAATGTTTTAAAAATAATAAAACTAATTATAAAAATTATAAAAAAGATAATCATAATCATTAAAAATATATTAAAATATTAAAGAAATTTTGATTATATAATTAAAAATGAATCTAATAAAATTATATATATGAAATTAATCTAATAAATCTTAATATTTATATATGTAATGATAAATGAAAAAAAAATGTAATAAGGTTTAGGGGAGAGGGGCCCATAGTGGAGCGGGGATCAATAGTGGGGATAGAAGTAGTCCTCAATGGGTTCCATAGTGGAGCACCTTAATATCTAATTGCAAAACACTTTTTATCCATAAAATGCACAAACTATCAAATCATACGATGCCACATCAGTGCACCAATAAAACATGACTTAGTGTACCACTATATGTCTCTTTTTTTTTGGCCCTTTTTGGATACCTCAACAAAAAGCATGTTGATGTGGCGTCATATTTGATGATGTGACCCTAAAATGAAATATAGAAGCACGCAAGTTGCCAAATAATCTACTATACAAAATTGGGAGTGACTTGAAATTTTCACATAAGATTTTGAGGAACGCAAAGTTAGGGTGCTCCACTATAGGCCCCTCTCCCCTAGAAGGATTGAGAAAGTACAACAAAGGAAAAAGAAAATGCATAATAAGGGAAGAACCAAACACTAGATAAAGGAAGAATGAAGAGAAAAGAATCAAGGTGTAAGAAGATAAAAAAATGCTAAGAGGATGGAGTGGAAGGAAACTTAGAAAATATGGATACAACAAAGTAGGGAAGAACCAAGTGAATGTCAAAGAAAAAAAAATAGCAAGAGGATTAAAAAGGTTTAAAGAAGGGAGGGGAAGGAAATTAATAAAATATGGATACAACAAAGAGGGAGGGATGAATCAAGGGAATGTAGAATATATATATATATATATATATATATATATATAGAGAGAGAGAGAGAGAGATAGTTTTACAATATTTCCTACGTCAAACTTAAAGTCATCAATTTCAATAGCTTCATTCAATTTTCTCTTAAGAGCATTTCTTCTCTCAAATATTATCCTCTAAATAAATAAATATGATGTCTAAACAAATAATTTATTATAAAAATACTCAACTCACTAACATAAAATGTCTTACATAAACCCTATATTTTGTAAACCTCAAAAATTTAAAAATAAATCTAAATTTTTTTTATAGATGATAGAAAACTTCTAATGATATATAAAGTCATCAATTTCAATAGCTTCATTCAATTTTCTCTTAAGAGCATTTCTTCTCTCAAATATTATCCTCTAAATAAATAAATATGATCTCTAAACAAATACTTTATTATAAAAATGCTCAACTCACTAACATAAAATGTCTTACATAAACCCTATATTTTGTAAACCTCAAAAATTTAAAAATAAATCTAATTTTTTTTTTTTGTAGATGATAGAAAACTTCTAATGATAAAAAAAAGCTTTGAAAACACACATAAAAAAATAAATTAACAACTTTCTTTTTGAAGACAACATTAAAAATACCTTCAATAAAGTAGCACAAAAGACAAAGTGCAAAAATTAATTTGTACTAGATTTCTAGTTGCCTTTTTGTTATATCTAAGGGCAGATTTGACAAATAGAATATCTAAACCTTAGATATACTTTCTAAGTAGCTATTTTCAACTTGTAATTATGTTTTAATCCATATTGTAAAGATGGATATATCATCTTTGTTTCAAATTTTAGCCGCCTCTTAAAAAGGTGGGTCATTTTTCACTCTTATCTTTTACAGAATAAATCTCTATGAATTTTCATCACTGCGAAAGAAAAGTTGTATAAATCTTTCGAGACGTTAGATGAATGTCCCTCAAAAGATCTACCAGCACTTGAAGAGTAATGATGAATTTCCAGAAAAAGAAAGATCTACTTTAAGTTCAGTGCATTTGTTAAGAATCTACTAAACCTGTGGGGGCTGCCTAAAGTTGCTTTAAAAGATTTTATCTATAGATAGATATTGTTGTTTTGACGTAGATTTACAGTGATGTGAATGGCCTTTCTAAAATTTCAGAGCCAAAATATAATCGGATTCCTTTTTAAAAGGCCATGAGATTTAAAATTGCTTTCATGTGATCGATGCGACGTCGTCACGGGGGAGGAAAGAATGAAACCGACCACAGTCAGTAAAGGTTGTCAAAACTACTTTTTTCAGTGGTCACGTAATTTATCAGCTCAACTACTTTTCTTCAACATTTTGGTACAAGAAGCTTGTTTTTTTGGCTGGAAGACTTGCTGCATGCCAATACGTATCCTCACATCTTAAAGTGGAAAAAGAATGAAGGTTAAGAACTATATTGAAATTCAAAATATATACAATGGAAAATATATGGTTAAATTTTTAAAAAAGGTGGATTGTATAGAATTGTGTCTTAAAAGTTTGGGAACAAAATAAATAGACACATGGTTTTAAAAAGGAAAAATATCATAAAATGAAAGAGTTTGCAGTTTTAATAAGAAAATAATTGTCAAGTTATCAAATTATCATAAAATAAACACATTAAGTCGCAAGGTCAACTCCAAAATTAAGAAAAAATTCTTATTATAGGGAGTATTCCATCTTTTTCCTAGAAAATTTATGTTATTGTCCACATGCTCAAACCCATCATTAGTAGTTGTTTCTTCCTAGCCATGAACCTCTTTGCTCGGGAATCTAGATAATCCTAGGTAGAGATAGCCAAATAGAGATGAGGAATTTTTCCCTAATCATAAGGAGCCCACCCACACTAGTGAGAAGATGTAGAGGAATAATGTAGGGGTGTATACCACCCATTTTGATGGTCAAAAGACTATGGAAGAGGACAAGTCCAACCAAAATATTTTCTAGTGAGCAATGATGGAGGTGGAGTGGAGGCCATTCTACAACTTTCTTGGTAGTAGTGAGTGGACTTCAAGTGGATATGTCTCCTCACTAGGTAAGGTGATCTCATATAGGATAATGAAGGAAACATCCTAACCATCATCCAAGGAACATTTTCCTAATGGTCTATCAAGTTTTGGAAATGTTAGAGCTCTACCACAACCTTGGTAGCTTTATCTTGAATCTACATGAGTGAATTAGAGATAACCAACAACTTGGAGTAAATAAAAAAAATGGTTATCTATAGTAGAATTAGCAAAAATAGTAGAATTCCTATCATTTCAAATGTAAAAATAATATCCAATCTAATATAATCCCAAAAGTTGAAGAACCCAATAGGAAGTTTTGTCCCATTTCTTATGATGACATTATTTTAAGAAAATAGTCCAAGCCTTAAAGGTTAGAAACATTCATGTAACTAAAGTCAAGCATCTTGAGCATAAGTATAATACCATGAAATATGGGGAAGACCTCCAAGCTTCCAAACAAACACTAAGATGTATCAAGCTAGTACCAATAGGTAGCCCTTAGTATAACAAACACCAAGTAAAGTAGCAATTTATGCTCCATAATAGCCTTCATTATTGTATGAAATTTTTTGGCCTAGATAAAATTGGGCAACTAAAGATAATTTTTTATTTAATTTTTGAATCATGGGAAAATTAGGCAAGAGCCGATTGTAATCTTTCTTCGTAATTTAATTATAGAGTATTAATATATAATTTTTAATCCTTCCACCAAGGTGTTAGATCTATCTCACAAAAAAAATGCATTTATTCAGAAGGGACCAAATCAATTATAGCTTGAGAGGTTCAAAAGTTATGTAGAATCCAATAATTTTGTGTAGAACTAGCCTTGAAGTAAATATCTTAGGTTTGATTCCCCTTCTAAAGTAACTTGAGGGAATAAAGCCAAGGGGTAGTTGCAAGTGGATTTTCTTGAAAAAGGATAGTGGGAGACCACCACAAGGAGAGTTGATTAGTGAATAATCGAAGGAAAAATCCATCACCATTCAAGAGAAACAATGATTTGATAGACTTGTACTCTTTCTATATACTTTTGGTGACAAAGGTGCCATTTATTTTCATGGACACCAAAGCAATGGAAAGAAGAATACAATACAAGGGTCATGCGAAGAAGAATTATCATACAGTGAGGTAGAGATGATATAATTTCTCAATACAATTTTCCAAGATTTTCTCCTATTATAGGCTTAGACAATTTCTTTAGAATAAGGAGTAATACCATGTATGCAAAAATTAATAAGATCAAGCCCACATGAATACATGGGAAAATAACAAATATCCTATGAAACTTAATTATGAATCCTTTATTAGAATCAAAACTTGCCTACAGGGATTCTTATGAAGCTTGTGTAGCTTATGGTATGATGCCTTGGAGGAGACACAAAAGGAGTAGTAAACATGATTTGTACCTTGAATCTAAAGAAAATTTAGAACTTACATACTAACAAGAGTGGCTTGGTAATATAGATTGAAATATTTTTTAATTTTGTCAGTGAAATATTTCCAAACCATGGACTAGAAAGCTTGAAATGAAAAGGGAAATTCCAAAACTTTGAAAAAAAATCTATGACCAATGAATTTCCATCCAAATATATTGCGCCAAGCAAGAGATTGGGAAAATTATTTTCTATAATACTATGTTTTACTCCATTAGATGGTACAATTATGGGTAAGACACAATATCATGACATTTAAAATTTTGGTGAATGTTATATTCCTTTCGAATAAAAATCAAGAAAGAAGACCATCTTTAAAGTTTTCATTGACTAATTGTTAGAGATGCTATCAAATAGATAATTACCTTTAACTTTTTTTTGTGAAATAGCATCAATATGGAGACATCTTAATTATTTAACAATAATAACATAGAGTGAAGGAACAAGAGGGAAACCCTACCTTATATAATAGAAATGACAAATCGATGTAGATTGATGATCATTAATGGTGAGGTATGTCTTTAATCCTATCGTACACATTTCCAAAGTCATTGTAGATTATAGTAACCTCCTATTTGGACCTTCACGCCCATTCCATACCCTCCAAATAGTTTAAGGATTCATCTACTTTTAATAAATCTAGTCCTCTTAGGCGGAATAGTCACTAAGAAGATATTGCTAGTATGTGTAACAAGAGTTCTAGAAATGATTTTGTATGATACATTTAGAAGGATGATGGGCCTCCAATTACATACCTATTTTATATCATGAACTTTAGGTACTAATTTTATGTTTCCTTGGTTGATTATAGGGTTTGAATAATTAGTATGAAATACTTCAAGATAAACTTGAAACGAATCATGAGCAAAATCATCATAGAGGATTTTGTAGAATTATCAATGAAAGCCATCACAACTAGGGTCTTTTTCATTAGCTATTTAAAATGAAATAAATTAGATCTATTCCCTATGAAATAGCTTTTCACAAATTCAACTTGGTCAATGATGAGTCTACATGAAACTAAATCCAAATATGACTTAGAATTGTTTCCTTTTCAAGAGAAGTAGCTTGAGACTAAAAAATTATAATGTAATGTTGAACAAAGGTATAAAGGACATCAGGAATGAAAAAAAGGAACAATTCATTCTCTTTGATGCACTTGATCATTTGAGATGAATTTTTAGGCCATGGGGCTTGAAAAAATTATTTTATAATAAAATTTTCAACTTATAATCAATGAAAAGTATCTTTGATCTAGGATCATATACTTAGAGTGCACATCCTTAACCTACACAATATAGTTTTGATTATCCACCTAAACTTGGAAAGATATGTGGAATGTGGGTTCCACCTTCAACTAAGTTGAGAGTTGATTAAGATCTAATAAAATGGCTACATAGGAGTTGTGACATATTTTTTCTATTTGTTAACCAAACATTCTCAAAAAATAGGTAAAATGAGTGATGTTATCATACCATTAGACAATTTAACCATTATCAAATTTTTACCATGGATCATATTACAAACATGTTAGATAAGGGTCAATGTGGAATTATGCTATCTAGAAATGATGTGTTCAAGAAGAATTGAATATTTTTAGGATTAATTTTTTTAAGGATCCACTCACCTTGAATAAAATAGTTGAGCTTCTAGAAAGGACATAATCCAATGTATGTGAAACATTAAAAGAGAATAATATATTAAAAATGAAAACTATAATTGCATTGACATCATGACATTATGTTAAAGCTATGATGGCCTATAATGGACTAAGATTAGCTCATTATAAGGGCTATAAATTTTTTTGGTTAGAATGGGATTCCCTTAACATAATCCAATACCTAAAATAGGAGCAAATTCCTAGTTGGTTTATTGATACTCTTATTAGGGATTTTATTTTCATGTTCAAAACCTTTGATGAGATAATAATATATCATATATTTCATGAGGGGAATAAGGTCACTAATTTTTTTGCAAGCATGGGAATTAATTTCCACTCATTAAAAAAATGGGATAGGTATGAAACCTTCCCCATTGAGGTTCAATCCATTATTAACCATGAGTGTTAATAAGGTTCTTATGAGTCAAATGGGAATTGTTATGATGAATAAAGGACACCTCGCATACTTTTTGCATGTTTTGAGTTTATTCTTCCTTTATTCCAACTGGTATTATATGAGTATATACATATCATATTTTATTTTTCATGGTTTATTGAATAGTTAAACTAACAAAGAAGTGTTTGATATGGATGAGGAAAGGAGTCGGGTGGAGCCCCCACCTTTTCAGGGAGTTTGTAGAAATAGACAGGTTTGAAAGGTAGTCGAGGAAGGGGATTTGGTTTCTTACATGGAATTTTGTTACCTGGCCACAACCCTAAAA
Organism: Sequoia sempervirens; assembly: GCA_007258455.2. NCBI lineage: Eukaryota > Viridiplantae > Streptophyta > Pinopsida > Cupressales > Cupressaceae > Sequoia > Sequoia sempervirens. The sequence goes on along the minus strand of VDFB02270651.1, from coordinate 725,323,128 downwards.
CTACCAAAAAAGTTATAAATTGGTGGAAGAATAGAATGTTGAATGTGTTAGGCTGAGAGATGGTGATTAATGAACATGTGATAGTTCAAATTATTGGCCTTTTAGTTTAGGGGAGAAAAATTTTCAGAGATAGGAAGGCTAATGATGAGGCTTTAAAACAATTCTTTAAGGGGAATTAAATAAGTAAGTTGGTTAAGCTCTCTTTTTGGGGTTATGATCATCTCTATATCAAGCCAATTTAGGTGGAGGTCATGGAAGTCATCATGATGTACATAACTTTGGATGGTAAATTCACTATTATTTGTGGTGTGAACTTTATTTTTCTAAATTAATTTCATCATAAGATGTTAGTTTCCTTTCCTTATTTTATTTTGGCCTCTATAAATCATGCCACTAAGGAGAACTATAAAAACACTAAACTACTCATGATGCATGAAGGGTTAATTTTATTAATTATAGAGTTTATGAAATCCTAGGCCCCTAAGATTGATACTAAGGGAAAGTTTAGTGCAAGAAAGAAACAAAAATCCATGGTTGTTCATTATTTAGACATGATTTCTAATTCCAATGGGGAAGAAGATGATGAGGGGTGGGTTGAAGAGGATGAGGGGGAAGCCTCTGTGGAAATTTACTCTTTGTTGCCCTTATATGAGGAGGATAACCCCAAAAAATGGAAGAGCATTAGGTATAAGAAAACCCCTAAGAAGAAAGCAAAAATGTACATCTCTTGGTCTGAAGGATCCCAGACTGGTGATGAGAATGAGGGGGGAAAATATAAGAATAATAGGTATGGAGAGTTAGAAGATAAAGTATGGTGGAAGAGAGAAATGGAAGGAGAAGGTTTCAAACAAGAAGATTGGTAAGAACCCTATGCCAAATGTGGGCAGTGGCATGGAAGATCAAGGAATTGATATTATCCCTTATCTTCTTGAGGATTTCACCTATCTTCATGTGAAAAAGGTATGAAATATATGATTTTTTGGGTTTTTCTAGAGAGGGGGTTACGCATCAATTTAAATTGACTAAATGGTTCTTGGGAATCAATAAAATCAATGTTAAGATTAGAGATTTGTAGGAAAAAATGGAAGGTAAGAGAGGTTTAAACGGGGAAAGGGAAAGGTACATGCTTGGGGATACAGAGGTTAAGTTCGGGATGGATGAATTGGCTAAGGCTATTAGTTATTTGAAAATTTATTATGAGAAAATGATTGCAGGCTTGAAGGGGAAGATCTAGGATATTAATCAAAATTTGGAAAAATTGGTAAAATGAACCATTGCACCATCCAAAATAGTGTGGAGGGAATTTGTATTTTAACTAAGAAGCTAAAATAGCTAAAAGAAGAGAATTTTGTTGAGTTGGCCTCTACAAGAAAAAGGAATGAGGATTAGGGTAACAAGGATAAGAGTAAGTAGATGATTTAGAGTGATCAAAAGGGTCCAAGTTCTCTTACTAGAAGCAGCAAGAAGAAAATGTTTGAAGAAGAGAAGACTAATTTATTGGACCTTGTGAATTTGTACAAGAATTTCTACAAGAAAGAGTTGGAAGAAAAAGATGCCTTGAAGAAGATTAATTAGTGCTTCTTCTTGTTTCTTTCTTTTTAGCTATTTTTTCTTTTTGTTGGTTGTGTTTTTACTTTAGCGGCATTTTATTATAGGGTTTCGGGTTGCTTCAAAAATTGTTTTACCCTTTAATCAAAACATTGTGGCATTATCAAGTCTCTTAATTGATATTTTAGACCCACTTTGTAAATTGACCAAGTGTATCAAAATGGATATGTTCTTAATTTTGGAACATAAATGCCTCAATTATTGTTCATATAGAACCACATCTCTCTTTTTCCAATTTTATAATGTATCAACAAATAGCCTTGTTGACTAGAGGCCACCTCAACCATATTAAAATTTTCATTAAGAACCCATTGTACTACTAGAAAATCATTTGCAAGCCACTATCAAAGAAGAATCATTTCAACTACTTCATTTGAGGCATAGATATTGATAAAGTTGGAATATTAGTTATCAATAATAAAAAGGGCCTATAAGGCTATATTACTTGGGTCATAGGTGTGGGCAACATAATGGGGTTGCCACTTGGCATAAAAAATGTTACCACATCACATCAACCCTATTCATGATTAGTGCTAAAGTAAATAATACCTTCTCATATAACATGACACGTGATTAAAATTAAAAATCAAGAAATCTTAATATCTTGAAGATAAATAATTTCTATAAAATGAAATATATATTGAAAATCAAATGACATGAATTTTTAATTTGGATCTATTAAATCCCTTAAATTCCATGTGAGATGACTCAAATATACTCTTGCATTCAATGGATAATGCATCACACTTCATTTATTTTCTTTGGAACATATTCTTCTTCTCTTATATCTTAGGGAGGGATACAAGACTATGTTCCCCCCTCTAGTTGTGGTGTAATGATAATTCCTCAAGATCACTAGGAAAAGGAACTCGCTAGAAGAGGATGTCTATAGAATAGCAGCTTACAAGCCCCTTTGGTAGACTCATCAAAGAGCCTAATAAAATGTAGTTATAACTTAATAAATATATTTTCTTTATCACTTGCTTGTGTTTGTTGGGACCCCATGAGTTTGATCAATTTATCACTGCTTTAAGGCTAAGGGACTTATATTTTTAGCTTTATTGGTCACACCATTAGATAGGCTCAAGTTTGTAGTAACCATTCTTCTAGGCCCATTTATGGCAATATTTATGATTTCCACTACTAGTCCAACCTTTTATAGAATTTTCCTATATGGGCAACTAATTTGGATGCTAGTTTGTGTGTGAAGATAACTATAGGTCAATATTTTTTTTTTATTCAAAGACTTGGAACTAAAATAAAGTAATGTGTAGTTTAATATATAATATATGATATGAATGGTTCATATCACCTACTTATTGAAAGGAAGAATTTTGGTTGGGGATCCTAGGGTTTGGGACCTAGAATAACAAAACTCAACACTCTCATAAAAGGATGACCCGAGAGATCTCAATCCAATGGAGGAAGGGGAAAGAGATGTTGCAATAGGGTTGTCCTAGGGGCTAATTATGAACTAATGAGGGGTTCACCACCAATTTATGACTTGGAAAGAAAAATGCAATGCAAGATGTAATGCTTAACCCTAATATGATGCAATCTTTCACTAAATGACCTAAAAATGCATAGAAGTTAGAACAAAGAAGTTAGATCTTAGACGTATGCACCCAAAAACCTAAAGAAGGCTAGAATGAGCTCTTAACTGCTAAAAATTATAAAAAAATTTCCTACTAGGAATCATACACCATTCTAGGCTTATCAGTCCCAGATCAAAGTTTTTGGGTAGGAACAAGTTTTTGGAAAAAGGGTATTTGAAACTACAAAAATCTGGAAAAACACTTGTAGTGGGACTCATACGCCACTTCTGGCATATCAGTACTGTTTCGCTTTCTTGGGAATTCAAAGTTTAGATCAGCACTTCAACACCTGTTCTTCTCTCCCAAATTCTTTTTTGGATCCGAATATGAAAAAAGACCTACAAAACAAAATATAGACTTGATTTTCTTATGGGGGGTCTACCTCGGTCAAACCCCTAGTTTGGTAATTAAAGCTTGATAGAAATAATGAAATATGCATGTAAATAGGAATGTAAGCCCTAACCTTAAGTGTGTCTAAGATTAGGAAACCTAAAATGCAATGCAACCCTATTCTAATGTGCAAGAAGAGGTGCATGAATGAAATATGAAGATGAGTGACTCACTTTGAGAGATATCTAATCACCCAAATAAGCCCTTATAATGCTTGTACCTCCCTTAGGTTGAATGTAGAATGATAATGGAAGATGGAATCACTTAGGAAACAATTCATTAGGCTTGGCTTGATGGCTAGTTGCATCTCCCCAACCTAGAATCCATCATGATTCACCATATACAACCATGATCAACCCTTGAAAATGCTAGATCTTGAATGAAAGTGAGCTTGAAGACCTATAGAAAAAATTTAATGCTGCTCCAAGACTTCAATTTTGCTTGCTTTTGAAACTTGAATGCTCTTGTAAAAGAATGCTTGAAGATTCTTAAAAGCTTGGATCTTGAAGATGCTTACTTAGATGAAATAATGACTTAGACACTTTCTTTTATAGGAATTAACACCTAATTTACTATTATTGAAACCTCAAAAGCCGACATCAACCAAAAATTTGAATTAAAACGTTGATTTTCCCACTCAAACCCTAAAAAATCCCCAAATGGGACTCATACACTAGCCCTAGCATTTGGGTCCCACCTAGGGGGACTCCATATGCCCTACCCTAGATTTTCGGGGTGGGTTGTTAAAATTTTTGATGATTTTGTTAGGTTTTTAGCTGAAATAAGCCTCAAGATCTGAAATAAAGGGTCTTAGGGTCCTGTTAATGATGACTTAAAGGGGTATTTAATGCAAGGGTGCTAAAATAGGTCCAAATTAAGTGTGAAATTGTACCACTTTCAAGAGCATAAAATTTTCTACACTAAATTTATCCCCCACTTTAGCACCCATATGACTCTACGTGCATATGCAAGATAAAGGAATCCAACAATAAACTTTGTTTCATAAAAGGATACACATATAAGTTCGATCACAATATGGGAGAATGAAGCCCCCACTATAGCTATTTGCAAAACCACAATGTTAGGAACCACATCCTGCAACACTAATTTGTTAGTTGTTTAAAAATCCTTCTATCTAACTTCTTCTAGAAATCAAAATTGAGGATAGATGTATGCCCCCCTTGATTTTTCTTGCTTTACAAAGGTGGAATCAAGGTAACATTCTAGCCACATTGAATAAGAGAAGTCATATCATAGGGTATCTCCAAGTACTATACTACATAATGATAGATGTGTGATGAGGATGGGAGCAGAATCATGATTCCAATGCAACAAATGGCGTTGAAATTGGAGTTCTCTAGCCCATGTTATGTTAATTTGAATGAAAGTCACTTTTTAACCCTAATCTAGTAAAGACCCTAATTTTTAGCATATATAAGAGTAAAAAGTGAATTAATTTCTAACTATTTTTTCTTTTACCTTCTTGTAGCTTGAATTTGGTAGAGAGTGATTAAATATGCCAAGTTGATGATAGTACGAGCCTCTGAGATTGGACATCCTATGAGAGCAGGTAGCTCGCGGCGAGCGACATTATCAAGTGAGTTGATTTTTCTGCCTTAGCTTTGTCCTTACACATTTATTTTATGTTTTGTACGCATTTATAGGTTGATTTAGGACCCTAGAGAAAATTTTTGTAAAGTGTCCCTTTTTTCACAAAATGTCCCATTTTGTCATGAAGTGTCCCACTTTTTCAAAAAGTGGCATTTCTTCACGAAGTGTCCCAAAAGGGGTTTAAGGTGTCTAAGACCCTTTTAGAAAAGTACACTAGAATAACTTTAGTACATTTTTTTTATTGTTAATGTATAGATTTAAGATTGTAGAATGCTTATAGGACATATTTTTCTTTTTTGTTAGATTCCTCCCCATTCATGGTAGCATCTTAGCGGCAGACAGATCTGTCACCTCTAAGACCTAGCCCCGACTCTATCAGTGGACGAGAAACATACTTTACAAACTACTAGATTATACTAGGTGAACCTCATGCCCCCATGAAGTACCATGATGTTATGTTGATGGATTTGGTAGAGTAGTGGAATGCAGATACATGCACATTTCATCTCTTGATGGGTGAGATGATGATCACTTTAGAGGATGTACATCGCATACTTTGAGTTTCAATTCAGGGTGAGAGGGTACATTTTCTAGGGGATTGATCATTTTTGTGAGATGAAATACTATATGTAGTATTTTCTTGGTTGTCCAATTCATGATAACATTTTGCAATCATAGATCAATCTAGCCATGTTACTATATTCGTGAGCTCCACTTGTTGCATGATTATGATGTTTATTGTAGCACTAGTACTTGTACCTAATGGTCAGGGAGCACATTTAGAGGGAGGACTACTAGATATGTGTAAGAGAGGGGGACCACCACGTGCAAGACCCCAAGTCATGGAGGGTCAAGATGTGAGAGGATGCCCTAATGTACCTCAACTAAGTGTAATGTAAGGGTATGAAAGGTGAGAGTAACGAGGACCATGAGGCCCCTCAATTACTCTATAGACCCAAAATGAAGGAAGGGGCTAGGCGAGCCAATTTCCAAGTCTAACACTACACCTCTGGGAGCTCTCTTTTTGAGGATGGAAGTGTGGTCTCTAGATGCAAGCGCAGCGTGCTGGCATCTCTAAAGTGCATTGGCATCTGTACGACCAAACAACAATAAAGGTGTGGTCAAACTAAGGAAAGAAAGCTAATGACCTAGTTGACTAACTAAAGGGACAAAATGATATGAGTAAATAAACAAAGTATTCTCTAATATTATAAAGCAAAAACTGTGCAAGTGTAAGAATAATAAGACGGATCTCACTGATGAATTCGATCGCCAGCTGATCTTCCATGAAGCACACACACCTACACAGAGAAAGAGGGAAAATTTTGGGTGGCTATAAACGGGCCTAGGAAATGAGATAAATAAATAGTGTAATAAAGAGAATGCAAACACTACAAAGCAGTACTATGCTACTCAACCAAGTGATAGAGGAGAGGAGAGGGAAGCTTACCAAACATGAGAGGAACTCAAGCCTTTGATGCAATGGCGTGGTCCCAAACATGCTCTATTGAAGTGACAGAGTGAAGTTTTGGCTGCAATGGAATGCTTGAATGCTTGGAGTGAGTGAGAGTGGATGCAAAAGTGTAAGTATGGAAGCTTGAAGTGTGTAGTAGCTCAAAATAAGTTGTGAAGAGTTGGATTGAATGTTCAAGGGGTGAATTTGAAGAGATAATGAAGAAAAATGACCATATTTGGGTTGGCTAGCTGAAGGGGGAATTACAACTTTATTTCCAATGAGAAGTGTAATGCCTCTGCAGGTTCAGTCGCAGGAGTCTACCAGGGACGTAAGCGCGTCGCGTGGACATCTACACACCACGCGGGATTCCTTGATAGGAATACCTCCACCGATGCTCAAAACAAGCACCAAGTGGACTACCAACATCGGGCTTAGGTGGAATTAAGTCTTTGAACTTGGTTTTCTATGGTGTATAAAGGAAAAAAGGAGATTTGCATAGGGGATGCAAATTCACTCTTATACATTTTTCCCCCGCTTTAAAGTGAGCATGAATATTGATGAGTGCTCGGTAAAGTAGATCAAGAAGAGAGTAGGGTTAGAAAAGTATACCTGAACCGTCGAGGAAGCAATACTCAATTTGGCATACCTAAAGGTGCAAGAAAGGAAAAGGACTCCATAGCTGCTCGAAACTATGAAGTTGGAAAAACAAAGCGTCTTACAGGCCTACAGATCTGCAAGGAGGCAACCCCCAACATCTCTCACATTAAGGAAGCCCCGAGGAAGTTCCCTATAGGCTTTCAATCCCATAGGGAAGGTATTAGATACATGAACTCAAGCATGAAGAATACCGATAGAAGCACCCTATAGGCTCTCAGTCCTATAGGAAAGGTATTCTCCATAAACTCAACATGAAGAACACCCAAAGAAGTACCCTACAAGCTCTCAGTCCTGCAAGGGAGCCACCCCCAAGATCTCTCGCATGGAGGAAGCTCAAAGGAAAGCACCCTAAAAGTTCTTGGTCTTGTAGGGAGGTATCCCCTAATATCTCTCGCATGGAGGAAACCTGAGAAAGTGAACTTCACAGAGTTAGGAAGCGGTGACACATCTACCCACAAATAGAACATGTCAAAAGTGGCCATGTAGGAAAATAAGCGAATAATCACACATACCATCTGAAACTTTTAAAGGGGTCCCTCAAGAACCCTTCAAAAGGAGAGTGATCTAGTTAAGGGACACACTGTTTGAAAGGTAAGGTCTAGTCAGGCTACCCCCAAGTTAGACGTGAAAGAGGGCATAGAATGAGTCTATTCGGGCTTCCCTCAGGCTAGACGTGAAACAATTCCATTTACAATAGAGGATTTGAAAGAAGGGTCCCTTGGGAACCCTCCGTGAGGAAAAGGGGGGTCCACTCAAGGGACACACAATTCGAAAGTAGTTGTTCTTCTTAGAGCGATTCATCATCAAGGAATCCTTTCGAAAGATGTTCACTTCATCAAGGAATTTGAAAGGAAGGATATGCCTCTGCATGAGGGGAAATAAAAGTTGTTCCCACTTCGAAGGAAGGTCTTCAATTCCTTTCTTTACGAACCCATGATGAAGAAAACATGCTCCATTAGGGTTCCAAGTTGAGAATTTGTGATTCTAAGAAAAAAGTTTGTGAAGACTTTTGACAAAAGATTCATTGGAAAAGAATTCTTTTTTCAAAAATCAAAGTGTTGAAGAGGAGCGTTGCCACACATAGAAGGGACAACTCAAGAAAAGAAGATAGAAAGATAAAGAGAAAGAAAAAGAAAAAGGAAAAAAACACAAACAAAGGACATAGGGGTAGCCTGATATTTCCGGGTTAGAATTGCTCATAAATATATATAGATATGTATAATAATAGTATATAAATGAACTTTCATCAACCCCCTACTATATCAGACCATATGAAGAATGCACAAGAAGACAAAGTTAAAATATAAAAAAAATGGGTCAACATGGAAGGGGAGCCTAAATGCCCCCAACGCTTTGCATCGTCCTCAATTTAATGAAAATCAAGCACAAACATGGAAGAATAATGATACAAATAGAAGAAGGTTTACAACACAAAAACCACGCTTGTATCCAAGCACCAATAGGGGTGACGAGGGTCATCCAGGAACACATAGCACAAGCATGGGTGAAAACATCACAAAACACACACACACACACAAGATCAAGAAAGGGCCTCCTCCTAACATTGATCAGCCAAGAGGTCGTCTGCTTCCCAATCTAAATCCTCATAAGGGGAAGGAGGATGAGCCTAGAATGGTGGGATGTTAAGAGGAGGAGAATTTGTCTCTCCCGCAACAAGGGCTAAGGAAGAGGGCCCCTTGAGGTCCTCTCCATCGAGCTCATGTGGATTCAAGGTCATCAATTTCACGAAGATCACTGACAAGGCCGAAACCTCATCCACAGAGTTAAACATGCACCCCATAGGAGTGCCATGTCTTACTTCAATAGATGGGACAGGCTATGCCTAAGTTTCACTACTAAGCTCACTGAATGACTCAAGAGCAGTGATGAACTCAGGAGAAGCCGAGACTAGGTTTGTCACAAGGACATAACAAGTCAGCACAGGACCAGCTTGTGAAGATGGGATCCTCTTACGTCCTTCCTCGCTAGAAGGCCCAACCTCCACCTCTTTCTTCGTCGAAGGAGATGAACTCCCCACAAACAAAGCTATGGGTGCAAAGGAAGAGGAAGAAAGGACCGCAGCGGATACAACCAAAGTGTTAACCATATCCATGAGCTTTGGGAAGGGTTGAATATCTAGAATGGACATCAACAAAGGTGGCTTCGTCAAAGGAGTGATGAACACCTGCACCCATTTAGGGTTAGGCGCATTCATGGTCACAACAGAAGCTGAGAGCGAACCAGACTGGAGAGAAGCAAAACAAAGGGAGGAAGAAGACGCCGCAGAGGTCCTAGAATAGGAGTGGTCATTCCTTCCTCCTTTCTTTGTGAGGCGGCCTACTCAGCTAGAAGAGCATTTTGTCAGTGCTTGTGTTCATGTATAAGGCAGTTTCTATGGCTCTTGGAGTTAGAGGCTAGAGTTTGTGAAGGGACAAGAGGTTCTTGCTCAACCATAGGAACATCCACTATAGTCGTTCCAGGTGGAGGAACGAGTTCCTGCATGGGAGTAGGGGGAGCTGGCTAAGAAGCAACAAGAGGAGTCAACTCGAGAGCCTCAATAGCAGGCCTCTTTCTAGTCACTGCCTTAGGAATAGGAGCGATGGGAGGCCACAAAGGTCAAGATAAGGAGGAATCTCCTTGGAAGACCTTCTTCCTATCATACTGAATGGGTCTAGGCTCTTTCAGAAAAATAGGAAGCTCAAATGAGGGATGTTTAGGCTTTCGCCAAGTGGGCACTAAATCATTCTCCTCCAAACAAGGAGCAGAGCCCAATGGTACCATAGCTGAATGAGAAGAAGCATTAGATTGGGCAGTAGAAGAGGAAGGAGGATAACAAGGCCGCTTCTCTTATTTCCTCTTTCGAGCCTTGGTGGCATTATTGTCAGCCTTCAAGCAAGCCCTATGTGAGATAGTATAAGGCGAGGGAGGGTATCTTACTGTCGGCCTCAAACACCCTTTCTTATAGTTCTGATATGTTTTATGCAAAAGGTTTATCCTAGATGGGAGAGGACCCACGGATGCAGGCCATAGCTGATCCAAGGAGTAGCTACCACATGCAACTGGCGGTCTATAACTAGTGTCATGGATTACATGCACGAAGCATCCGTGGATAAATTTAAAACATTTATGCATGAAGGAGGGTACCGCGTTCATCGCCACCAGCCAAGGGATACCCAATTTCACTCTAAAGAGTTTAGATCCAGGAATGATATCAAACAAGAGATTCATAGACTTAGGTCCAACTATGATTGACAGGACAATACTACCCAAAGGGGGTACAGAAAGCTCATCATGCGTGCAGATGAAACTCATAGGAGCATTGTATCCATCCTTATGTAAGAATTTTATTAGCATAATATCGTCTATTATTATGTTCACTTGTGATTTCGGGTCAATGAGAACACCGGCTATGATGTTTCCATTTATTTTTGCAGGAATGTAAAGAGGATATGGTTCCTTGTTAAAGCCCATCGGTAGGTCCTGTGAAGTAAAGGTTATGCCAACACTACTATCCACAGGTTGCGCAAAGGGAATGGGTTGATGCAGGAAGTAGGCCATTACACAGACTAGACAACACTTTCATAGAGTCACTAAAGGTTGAAAAATAAGATGATAACCCAATTAAGGTTTCATCACACAATACCTTTGGAAACTTCCATCTATGCCAACTAGGGGTCGCAAGTTGGGTTGCAAAGCGATAGCCTAACAACACTCCTAGAGTATGAGCAAAGGAACTATCACTATTGCAAGAACAGAACCAAAATGGCTCATGTCAGGTTCACCAAAAATGTAAGAGAGGAGGACCACCGCGTGCAAGACCCCAGGTCACAAAGGGTCAAGATGCGAGAGGCTTCCCCAACTTACCTCAGCTAAGTGTAATGTAAGGGGATGCAAAGCGAGAGTAATGAGGACCATGAGGCCCCTCAATTACTCTGCAGACCCGAAATGAAGGAAGGGGCTAGGCAAGCCAGTTTCCAACTCTAACACTATGCCTCTAGCAACTCTCTGTCCGAGGATAGAAGCGCGGTCTCTAGATGACAACACGGCATACTGGAGTCTCTAAAGTGCACTGGTGTCTGTATAGCTAGACAACAGTAAAGACATGGTCAAACTAAGGAAAGCAAGTTAATGGCCCAGCTGACTAACTAAAGGGCTAGAATGATATGAGTAAATAAACAAAGTACTCTCTAATATTATAAAGAAGAAATGCAAGTGTAAGAAGAATAAGAAGGATCTCACCGAGGAATTAATTTTTCAATTGATCTTCCATGAAGCATGCACACCTACACATAGAAAGAGGGAAAATTTTGGGTGGTTGTATAAGGGCCTACCTCAATCAAACCCTCGTTTAGGTGTTTCCACCTCCACAGACAACCAAGGAAATGAGATAAAGAAATAGTGTAATAAAGAGAATGCAAACACTACAAAGGAGTACTATGTTACTCAACCAAGTGATAGAGGAGAGGAGAGGTAAGCTTGCCACCTCCACCAAGAGCACTCAAGGTTGCTTGGGGCAGAAATGAGAGGAACTCAAGCCTCTGCTTCAATGGTGTGGTCCAAAACATGCTCTACTAAAGTGACAGAGTGAAGCTTTGGCTGCAATGGAATGCTTGAATGCTTGGAGTGAGTGAGAGTGGATGCAAAAGTGTAAGTATGGAAGCTTGAAGTGTGCAATAGCTTAAAAGAAGTTTTGAAGAGTTGGATTGAATGTTAAAGGGGTGAATTTGAAGAGAGAATGAAGAAGAATGACCATATTCAAGTTGGTTGGCCGAAGGGGGTGTTACAACTTCATTTTTAATGAGAAGTGTAACACCTCTGCAGGTTCAGCTACAAGAATCTACTAGGGAGGTAAGCATGTCGCGCGAACATCTGTGCACCATGTGGGCTTTCCCGACTAAAATGCCTCCACTAAAACTTAAAATAGGCACCAAGTAGAATACCAATAGTAGGCTTAGGTGGAATTAAGCCTCTAAACTTGGTTTTCTAAGTTGGATAAAGGAAAAAAGGATATTTTCACAGGGGATGCAAATTCGCTCTTATACAATATGATTCAGTGGATGGAAAAGAAGACGATAGTCTATGCCTAGGGGCGCAATATCCTTACAGACTTATATTATGATCTAGGGTGGTTTTCATTTCATGAGGTCGATAGTATAGTACATTGCATGCTACTGCAAGTGTGGTTCCTAGATCATATCACATGCACTAGGCTGATAGATTTTCCATGTACATCATCCCTAGGTTACCCTCTTGCATTCAGTTATCCACTAAGGCGGCTATGGTAGTATGAGGATTTTAATTTTTGGAGGGTCAAATTCAACCGACTGGATGATGAGATCATATGGAGACCTTACAGGCTTATACCATAGTGGTCAGATGAGACTCATCAGCTGAGGAGATTACAGATGGAAAAATTTCTGATAGGAAGGCATGAGTACAACCCTTCTACTATGATTGTGTCATGCGACAATTTGGATGGGTCTAGGTACCACTAATGGAATGGCCCTTCTTCTAGAGATTAGTATGGAGTGGCTGGAGGCCCAGCAACACTAGACGATTCACCGCTAATGATGTCATCTATAGTGACTCGGATAATGATGATCACAATATGCTTCCACTCTTTGACACTGATGAGATTGGTACCATAGATTCCTATGAAGAGTGGTGGACAACAGCATGACCAACTCCTATATTCTCGATGGATGAGCCGATAGGTGATGCAGGGCCACTCTCAGATCAAGTAGACGAGGAGGAGGATAGATTTGAGGAGATATGGTTTAGGGCTACAGACATATTCATAGATGTGATAGATGAGGAGTATAATGAGGCTCCAGATCCTAACTATGATGGCCAAGAGGAGGAGGACAAGGAGGAGGAGCAAATGATGAGTGTGGGTGATGAGACAATAGATGAGGATCCAATGGGCCATGAGTGGGGAGAGCGAAATCCTACTCATGTGACTAGATCATGATCAATAGTTGCAGCACACACCAACACCTATAGTCATGGAGAGGCTATCACATCCTCCATGCCTCCTACACATGATGAGGTTGTCTTTACACAGCCAGTCAGAGAGCTAGGTGATGATTTTTTATTTACTACTATGTGTTATGCTTATTTTCAGGCTTTATGTTATATATATCATGATGTGTACTGATTATGTTTATGATTTATATCTTGTAGGAGTTGTGAGATACCTTCATGATCTCTATCATCAGGTGGCTACCAAGATAGTTCCCCTATCATTCTATGAGGAGGCTACTAATATAGGCTATGTTCCCCCACCCATCATGGAGCAGGATCTAGAGCTATTCAAGTTGTACGTCAGACTTCGGGTAGTATATGATAGTTTCAGGAGGTGCACCCACTGAGCTGAGGTTGCCCAGGATGCTTAGTCATGTCAAGCCCTAGCAAAGGTTAAGAGACTTCAGTCAGAGGTAGCCAGACTATAGGCAAAGAGAGATCATCTAGCAGAGGATCGTCGAGAGGCCCTTGGACAAGTACAAGACTTATAGTATGCTCTGGATGTACTCAGTGGCTCGCAATCATGATCGCATACCATTGTCTCTCGACAAAATGCTTCTAGACAAATGAAAACACTAGATCCTGAGGGATCTATTAGTCACATACCTCATTAGCATTGCATATATTGATGACATGTACTCAAAATTTTATATGTGTGTATATATATGATCATTTTATGTTTGGTCACTTATGTTTATGTGTTAAATGTTAAATGGCAATGTGATTGATCAAATAATCTTTGTAAGAATATTTAATAAATGTCTCCATGATTTAACATGTTTTATGTGATCTAATTAAAACTTATTCTAGTTTCTCTTAGATGCGAAATTGTGATTATGTTATGCTAAATTAAATGCATCTATGATCTAATTATAGAACATTAAAAGAATATAAGGATCTAATCCAACACAACATACAAGATTATCTTGAATAGCATAAAATCTAAAGTAATCATCTAAAAGTTAATTTAAATAATTACTTTAGTATTCAAGACATATAAATAATTATTTTTCAAGAACAAAGCAATGTGAGAGTACATAGAACAACATCTACTAACTCTAGCACCACTTCTTTATCATCCACACTATTCAAGAAGATTAAAGATAATACCGATGCAGATGCATGGCATTTATAGGCTCCTTAAGTGGTGTACCATCTATTTCTATTAATGTATGCTCCAAACCCATAACTTTCATTAATTATAAAAGGTCATAACCAATTAGGACTGGATTTTCCTTTTTTAGTCAGGCCAGCATTGATGTTACACTGATTTTTGAATAACACCAAATCACCTTTGCTAAATACATGAGGGATGACATGATCATTGTAACTACACTGCAATTTTCTAGCATAAGCTTGGTGATGTTCAAGAGCATTAATTCCATATTCATCAAGCATCTCAAGCTGATGCAATCATTTTTCTTTGTAAGTATTGTCATCAATAAGTCCTTGAAGGTCGATCCTTATCTCTAACTCCAAGGGCATTATCGCCTCAATACCAAAGACAAGGTTATAAGGAGTAGACCTAATGGATTTTATGATACTAGTATGGTAAGCCCATAATTCATACATCAACTATGTGAGCCATTCCTTATTTTGTTTGTTTATTGTCTTCCTTAGGATTTGTTCGAGAGTCTTATTAATTGATTCAACTTGACCATTAGATTGTGGGTAGTAAAGTGTTGAGAAATGATGTTAGATGTTAAATGTTTCTAGAAACTTATTCACATCATTATTCTTAAATGGTGTCCCATTGTTTGAAACCAATGTTGAAGGAATTCTAAAGCAAGCAATAATGTGTTCCAAAATGAAATGACATCACATCAATAGTTGTGGAACGAAGAGGAATATCTTCTACCCATTTTGTGAAATAATCTATTGTTGTTATTATAAAAGTGCATCTAGCTGAAGAAGGGGTGAGATTTTTCCAATTAGATCTAGTCCCCATATTGAGAATGGCCAAATAGGAATTTGGGCCCGAAGCTCAAAAGTGGGAGCATAAATCAAATTTCTATGTTCCTAACATTTTTTACATCTCTTAACATACCAAAATCAATATTTTTCCATATGTCTCTAGTAGTATCCCATGCAAACAAGTTTTTGAACTAATGATCTTCCTCCAAAATGACCTCCACAAGCACCTGCATGAGCTTCTTCAAGTGCTTTGGGGATTTTAGATTCTTTAAGGCATCTAAGTAAAAGACCATTAAAGGATTTTTTTTATAACAAGTCTCTGAGAATTATATATTTAGATGTGAGTATTCGAAGACAATCTTGAGAATTTTTAGTTGTTGGCTTAGGAAAGGTGTCTTCTTTTAAATAATTAAATATCGTTGTATACCAATCACTAGAGTCATCCATATTTGTTGATAATACTTCTTTGACTTTGGATTCTATTGATGGATTCATAATTGTATGGACGATAAATATGAAATCCTTTGAAGGATCTTGAGGGGATATAAGAGAAGCTACACTTTCCATTGCATCTACATGTTGATTATCCCTTCATGGGATGTTATCAATGGTAAATGATCCAAACTTCTCTAACAACTTCATTGTGAGATCCTTGTATTTTGATAATTTTTCATGCTTTGCTTGATATATCCCATTTATTTGCTTAATGACTAATTTCAAATTTCCAAATATCTTAATATTTCAAACTCCCAAAGTTAAAATACTATGTAAACCAGTAATTAATGCTTCATATTCCATTGTATGGTTCCTACATAGGAGATTTAAGTGATAGGGTAAGGGAATAAGCTTCCCTATGGGAGGGACTATTATAAGGGTTCCCCAATGCTGGAGCCTATTCTATACTTAGATCCGTCAAAGTGTAATTCCCACACGTCTTCATCTTTTTGAATAGTCCACACATTCTCATTAGGGAAAATTTCTATATGTAATGCCAGGGGTGAGGGAGTGTTCGCTAAGTTGTCAGTTAAGGCTTGTCCTTTAATTTATTTTTGTGAAACAAAATTAAGGTCAAACTCTATTAACAACATAACCTATTTAGCTAAGTGTCCTAATAAATCTATTTAAATAGTGAAAAGATGTTTTAGAGGATCAAATTTCATCATCACATTTATTTTGGCATTCAATAAGTAATGTCTCTAAAACTTACTAGTAGCCAAGACAAGAGCCAAACATTTTTTCTCTATTATTGTATATCGTTACTCATAATCAATCAAATTTTGACTAATGTAATAAATAGGATGCTCTTTCCCATTCGCATATTGTTGAGCCAACAATGCTATGAGAGCATGGGCCAATGCTACTATGTAAAGGATGAATGGTGTGTTTTGCATAGCGGGTTGTAAAATAGGTGGATTGACAAGATAATCCTTCAAACTCTCAAAAGCCTATTTACAATCCTCGTTCCAATCAAAGTGTGCATCTTTCTTGAGGAGATGTGTAAATGGTAACAATCAATCCGCTAAAGATGCTAGAAAATGACAAATAATTTGAATTCTTCTTTGTAAGGTATGTAATTGAGAGATTTCTCAAGGAGGTGGCATGTTAACTATAGAATCTATTTCCTTCTTTCCACCTTGATTCCCTTGTGAGATAGAATAAGACCTAAAATTTTCCCACTATCTACACCAAATAAACACTTTTTTGGATTCAATCTCATGTTGTATTTTCACATTTGCTCAAAAATATTCTAAAGGATCATATTTACATTTTCTTTTCTAATTAAAGATTTGGCTAGAATATCATCAACATAATCTTCCAAAATCTTATGTATGTAATCATGAAATATTAATGTCATAACTCATTGATATGTTGCACCCACATTCTTCAATCCAAAAGTTATCATGACCCAACAAAATGTTCCCCAAACCATTGTAAACGTTGTTTTGTATTGATCTTGAGGGTTGATAATTATTTGATTGTACCCAGAAAATCTATCCATGAATGACAAAAAATATGTCCCACAGTTGAATATACTATCATGTCAATATTAGGAAGGGAAAAATTCATCTTTTAAAGATGCTTTGTTCAAATCATGAAAATTTGTACACATCCTAATATGATTATCAAGTTTTGCGACTATGACAATGCTTGAGATTCAAGGAGAATAATCTAGAGGTCTTATGAAACTAGCCTCAAAGAGTTTTTCAATTTCTCCCTTAACTAGCAAGGCTATCTTAGAATTCATCTTTTGTATCTTTTGTCTAATCAGTTTAGCATTTTCAGCAAGGACTATGCTGTGTGTCACTATATTAGCATATATTCCTGGCATATCTAAATAATTCCAAGAAAAAAGTTCAAGAAATTCATGGAGTAAAATTGTGTGATATTCTTGTTCTTCATCATCAAAGCACTTTCCTATCTTAATTACTTTCTCCTTATCATTGATGTCCATTGGTATGTCAATTGTATCTCCTAGAGGAAGTGCACTTGGTTTTTGAAATTCGGGGTTGTATTCTTTTTTACTCATGTCCATCTCACTACTTTCCTTTTCTCCATCATTCTATTTAGTGCCAATCATAGCACTTGTGACCCATTTCTTTTGAGGAGTAGATGGTTTATCATAAACTCCTAGCATTTGTTTCATGGATTCATCAGCTTCGAAGTATTCCCATGATGGTTCACAATTCATGTCAAGCAATTCAAGATGTTTCAAGGTGAGATTGATTTTAGGCTTACACGTAATGGTGTTGATGTTTAACAAGGGCCTTCAGTTTGCTTGTGTTGTCTTAGAAGGAGAATATCCCAAACCACTTTTTGTTTCTTGTGTGTTAGGCTCTATAGAAACACAAATTCCTTTCTCTTTCTTTCCACATCCTTTTCCAATATAACCTAGTTGCTTCATAAGCTCATAACCTCTCCCATAAAGTCTTTCCATTTCTTTCGGGTTTGGTGGTTGTTGGTAATCTATCTCATCGAATTTTATTGTGTTATAGCTTGTATCTTCTTCAAGGTTAGATGAGGTATATGCTTGTGATTTTTCTTTTGAGTTCTTATATGTTGACATAACCATTGATTTCTTTTGTTTTTCATCTTCTTTTCTTGTGATTATGCATTCTCCTAGAAATGAAGGTGTGAACTGAAAGGAACCCCAATCATCATCTAATAACTTTAACACCATTTCTATTTCTTGTTTGTCTTCTTCCATAGGTTCTATGTTTGATATTGGAATCAATGTGTTTAGAGGACTTTTCATTCCTTTTTCAACTTGAAAACAACATTTATGATCAGTGTCTATTTCAATTTGATATATACCTTATTTTTGTAGACATACTTCATTATACGATGAAGGGTTGAAGGAACTGCATGCATTTCATGAATCCAAGGTCTCCCTAAAAGAAGGTTATTTGAAAGATTATTGGGAATTACATGAATAGGGGTCTACAAGGTAGCATTTCCATGTGTAATAGGTAAAGTAATCACACCCAATGGTTGTTTTCCTATGTTATCAAATCCATGAATTGACAAGGAATCGAGTTGAATTTTTAACTTATCCACACCAAGTTTATCCAAAAGTGTGACACTACACACATTAAGAGTGGAACCATTGTCAATAGGGGCTATTTTAATTCCTAATCTATTGTAGATGAATATTATCATGAAGGAATCATTTTTCTTCCTTAATTCCAAAGGAAGTAGCTCATGTTGATGAAAGGTATTTTCTACATTAATTGTATTCATTCCTTGTATTAGAGTTGACACATCCTTTGCATTTGTACCAAGGGGAAGGGTGATCCCACAATAGTGGTTTACAATTTTTGGCCAAACTGGACACTGACTTTTTTTTTTTAACTAAATTTTCACATTCGAGCACCTATAGCGGTTAAACCGTGAGGAATTTGAAGACGATGCAAACTAGAGTCTTGTCACATTTTGTCTGTAGATTCTAAAATTATTTTTTTCAAAATTTTTGGAATTAGATTGCACTTCTTTTTCCATCACCCATGAAAATTGGTTTTTTTCAAAAAATAGCCTTTTTAAAAAGTGACGCACACCGTATAACGCATAACTTTTTTTCCTTGAAAATTCTAATTTTTTTATTTATTTGTGTAATTCTGATATCTTGCTTCCACTTGGTTAGATATTTTTTAATTCAATATTTTTTCTTTAATCAAGTTTCAAAGTCAAAAATTACAATTCAGGACATAATGCAACCGTATAACACATAACTATGTATCGAAATTCTTTTCTTTTTTTTTGTTGGATCAAGGACTCAATATGGTGCACTCATATTTTTTAATTTTTTTTTATAATCTTCTATTTTTTCCATGTGTGCAAAACAAAAGAGTTTTATTTTGGTGAAAACCTATATTTAATAAAACTTAAAAAACAAATAGATAATATAATCAAAACATATTAAAATTATATCATTGGATAGCTCGTTTTGAGGGAAACCTGATACTATTGGGTTTTTGAGATCTCCTCCATTTTCATTCTCAAATTGAGCTTCGAAGTGCAAAATTCTAAGCAATTTTGGTGACTGAGAGGATGTGGGTGCAAATAAGTGGGTTCGGTCGAACAAAAAAATAATGTTTGGTCGAATGGGTGTTTGACCGAACCATGGTTCAACTAAACCCATTTAACATCCAATAAAAATATATATTTGAATGGGGTTCAGTTGAACATTCTAAACATGTTCAGTTGAACCCCATCTATTAAAAAATAATTTTTAATATTAATATAAATATAAATGATATTCATTTTAAATTATGACTTGAGAGAGAGATATGGAGGAAGTGGGAGAGAAAGGGAGAGTGGGGGTAGGAGGGAGATACTTGAGAGAGAGAG